>CAJNDS010002521.1:0-97500 GCA_905221605.1 Symbiodinium natans
AAGACAAAGCCCAGACAAAGGGGAGCGAGGCAGGGGACCTGCAGCTACAACGGCTGAAGTCGCAAGGATTGATTCTATTGCTATGTTGATGCTATATATAGGCTTTAGGGTTTAGGGTTTAGCATCATCACAATGTATCTGCTATATGTGATCATAATATGTGGTTCTATGTTTCACCTGAGTTGCATTGCCCCAGGCCCTGACTGAGGAAGAAAAGGCGAAGGTCCAGCGGCGAGGGCAGGCGCAGCAACTCAACAATACTTGCAGCCGTTGAAAGTAAGTAAGTATCAGGCTCAAAATTCGGAGTGGAACAATGAGGGCAGAGTCGCATCGCAATGCATCTTCGAGCGTCGAGAGTCGGACCGCCCAAAGCCTAAACCCTAAAGCCTAAACCCTAAACCCTAAACCCTAAACCCTAAACCCTAAACCCTTGAGGTTGAGTCGGCATACCAAAATCCGGAGAATGTGTTCAGGTGGAAGCAGACATCGAGCGCGTCACGCACGAGCTGGGCATGGCGACGCCCTCATCCATGCTTCATGTATAAACATAATATAAAGCACCTATGTAAGAATTCAGAATAGTTTAGGGTTTAGAGTTTAGGGTTTAGGGTTTAGGGTTTAGGGAATAATATAGGAACCATATGTATAATAGAGTATAGAAATGCTTTACTACATACAACAAGAAACTAGTAATACTCTAGGCAAGGATAATACCGTAAGATTGTATCTTTGTTTGGGCCATCCGTGCTAGTCTTGGAGGGCAAAAAAGGCAACCTCGGCCTCTGCGAACAATATTCGGCTTCCCTAAACCCTAAACCCTAAACCCTAAACCCTAAACCCTAAACCCTAAACCCTGAACCCTGAACCCTGAACCCTAAACCCTAAACCCCAAACCCTAAACCCTAAACCCTAAACCCTAAACCCTGAACCCCGAACCCTAAACCCCTGGTCAGGACACCGGCTCGCAGGCCGCGGGATGCTTTTCGTCTTTGCTTGCCATTGCAAGAAGAATGGCCCGCTAGTTGCTTAAGAGCCCAACCCTAAACCCCAAACCCCAAACCCTAAGCCCCCCCCCCCCCCAAAAAAAAAAACCTTATTAAGGGTAGTAATAATGTAGTAATCATAACAGCAGTAATCATAGGAACATGTTAGTAATAATGTGGTATTCATAACGGTACATATAGCAAGAGCACAGGAACGACAGTACTTGGAGGTTCAAGGGTAGTTGTAAGTAGGGTCATAAGTGCCCTAGATAAGGTTATAAGCATAGTTACGCTACCCTACTTATAACCCAACTTATAGCTACCCATGAACCTCCAAGTATGTTTCTGCCAGGAAGAAGAGGAGGCGGATCCTCAGGAGGCGACGGCTGCTTGCAGCACGCACACACTACACTTTGCCTGGTCAAGAGAGCGGACGTTACGGTTCAGGGCTTAGGGGTGTAGGGGTTTAGGGTTTGGGGTTTAGCGTTTCGGGTTTAGGGTTTAGGGTTTAGGTTTAGGGAGGTCGAGTATACTATATCAGGTCGCCCACTGCTGCGCCCACTGCGACCATCTGATATTGGGGGTTTACGAATATGAGGGAGCCCTCATATAGTCCCCCATATAGTCCCCCAAATAGTAGGATTCCCTTATACTGAGGACCCCAAGAAGGTACCGTAAGGTACCCCTAGTATCGTAAGCCCCCACATGCATCTCATCACTGATCAGAGCCATGGAGGAGAGAGAGCTGGAAATAGCTCGACACAGGCGCGAGAAGGACAGCCCTGTGCGTGCTGAAAATTTCTTAGACGATTCAGACGACTGGTTAAATCCCGCGTAGGATTCTGCACAGTCTGGGCGGATGGAGCATTCTGACTCGGCCATTTGAAGAAGCCTGCGTGTGGATCTGTTAGCCCCCCAAGACCCCAATCCGACTCAATCCAGCTAAGCAGCAGCATGAAGTAGCGCGGCTCACAGGAGCGCGTCCAGCGCAGGCACCACGAGGACAAGCGTGCGCTGCAGAAGGACGCAGCGACACAATGATTGTGGAAGTGCCGCCCAGGGGTTGAAGGGGTGATGCGCCCCGCTCGGCGGGCAGTTAGGGTTCTTGACTTCCTCTGACTCTGGACCTGTCTGCATTCCAATGCTAGGAAGGAAGACGCATGCAGCAAGATCATCCCGGCCCTAAACCCTAAATGCTAAACCCTAAACCCTAAAGCCTAAACGCATGGGTATACAAGGAACGGCGGCAGAACCGTGAGAGGAAGTTTTCGGAGTGACGCGCATCGGCAACAAGGCCGTCAGAATCAGCTGTACCACGGTAATAGTGATAGTAATAGGAACAGTAATAGTAATAATGCTAATTAGTTAGAAAAGCAGTATTAAGAATCATAATGGGAATATTACTTGTAAATAAGAATCTCAGTAATAGCAATACAAATCAAAACAATCATATAACAATCATCATCGTCATTAGACATAATAGGTTTATTGCGCTGCCTTATCTTGTCGACCCAGCAGGCACGAAGCAGCCCCGTAGGATCAGGAACGGTCATGCAGCGCCCACACAGCTCCGAGACCTCCTTATACCCCAATCCCTGAAGGCCTTGACACAAGTGGGCGCAACCACGTCTGAATCTGGGCTCTGGAGATCTCGAAGAACCTTAGGGTTTAGGGTTTAGGGTTGAAGTTGTGCGTCTGTCATCTACTCTCATTCATTTGCCATCTGTTTCTCAGAAGAGCACATCTGCTTGAGGGCGGACTGAGGGGCAACACTCATCATTACTCGTCATGTGTGCTGCATGGCCTGCCTCACAATAGTTCTGTTGGGGCCGCCTTGTTGAACCTTGCTGGGTCCTTCCCTAAACCCTAAGCCCTAAACCCTAAACCCTAAACCCTAAACCCTAAACCCCTTGAATTAGTTTTCGGAGGGTTGCCCGTCAATGCTTCTTGGGACGCAGTGGTCTGAGGTGAGCCCTGATAAGTTGCTGTACCCTAAACCCGAAACCCTAAACCCTAAGACCCTAAACCCTAAACCCTAAACCCTAAACCCTAAACCCTAAAACCCTAAACCCTAAAGCCCTAAACCCAAAAAGCCGCACACTGACCTCCACTTTCCCCCACGAATCTGCTTGCAGGCCCTTGCGCGCTGGTGAGCCGATCAGAGAGTGCAAGCTGAGTGCAAGTATTCACCCAGAGAGCCCAATACCCCTTAAATAAGGAAGATACCTTAAATCATATTCAGGATCTCTATATGATTTAAGGTATATTCCTTATTTAAGAGGTATTGGGCTCTTTGGGCAAGTTCTGTCGCCTCAGGGCGGACGAAATCCGCATTTGCACCGAGGCTTCGTGGCGCCGCGGTTGCCGACAACAACAATCAGTTAAGTTGGGTAGGGAACCCTAAACCCTAAAACCCGAAACCCGAGACCTTAACCATTCAGGCTGCCATTGGGTATGGGGACCACGAGATGCCACTAAGCCATTGCTAATTGCCCTCAGCCCACGCCTTGAGACGCAGAGGGGTGGATCCGGCTGAGTCTTGCAGAGCCACAGAGGAGTCGCTGCTGGCAGTGGTGCAAATAATTACGCCACAGTACTGGGTGATAGTCAAGCTCTTGACAAGGGTCGTTATCAATTACCCAGTTGCTTGACGCCAAGTATGATATGTTGGGCCACCCTAGCAATCCAAGGCTAAGTCGGATAAGATGCAAACTCGAGCGGCGAGAAGCAGCACCATCTGGGCCAAACACAGCAGACTTAATTCACACTTTGCGACAGCATCTGCAAGCAGCTTAACCTTAAGGCTGGGCCCAATGTTGGAGTGTCTTGGGCAGTACTGCCTGCCTTGAGCAGTGACAGCTCAAGTTGCCCTGAGCTAAGCTGCTTGCCCCTTTACATAGAGAGATTTTGTGTGGTGCATAGAATTTGGTGCATGCGTCGTACAGCCTGCTTGATGCGCCTGCTGTCTGATTAGCTGAGGCCTTGGGAAAGGGCAGGTTTGAGAGTACTAACCCTAAACCCTAAACCCCAAACCCGAATTACCACAGGGTGGTCCATGTATAGGTCCCTATAGGCTTGTCCATGTGTGCATGGAGTTGTGAACGCCCGGTCCACGTTTCCTCCCTAATCAGACTCCAGGCTGGCTTCCCAAACCAAGCAGGATCTCTGCACAGGCCCTCCGAATGGAACTCAGTCCCTTCATGGCCCTTGCAGCATCCCTTGACCTCCGGAGGCTTTTGGGGGGCTCAGTGGTGGCAAGTCGAGGGTTTAGGGTTTAGGGTTTAGGGTTTAGGGTTTAGGGTTTAGGGTTTGGGGTTTAGGGCAAAGATACCCCCCCTGAGAAGACGGCCGTTCTGCAAGGGGTCTTTGTGCTGCAGGGCCAGTATGCCGGTTGGCGCGCTCCAAGGCGCTGAATGCATGCGTGGCTTGTGCCAGGGACATTTGTGCTCCCTTCTCTTTAGATAAAGATCGCGGCCAGCAAGATCAGTCTGCCAGCTTGTGAAAGAACTTCGACATGATCCGGCTGGCCTGCGAGCTACAAACAAGCAAAGACCCTGCTCTTGCTTTTCAATGGTTTAAAGCCTTGTAGAAGATCTTCTTTGAAAAAGAGCCAGGCACGTTGCAGAATGATGCCGCACATCACTCCTACCAGGGACTTGTTGCGAGCGAAGTACCAGCATGGTAAGTTAGTAGATGGCAGACTAGTGACGACCCTAAACCCTAAACCCTAAACCCTAAACCCTTTGTACATGGTTCGAGCCGAGAGTCGGCACAGCATGCTGACGTGAAAGAACCACATCACCACCGGTACCACCTTGGCAGAAGCAGCCCCTCATAGCTAGCCAGCAGGCCAAGTCAGCTAGTACAGGATACTCCCTTATGGGCCCTTTATAATTATACGCAAATAATCCCCCCAAAACCCCATTCTAATTATGAAGGCCCCTATAGTACGCTCGAGCTGCCCACTGTAGAGGCACTCAGTATAGTCCATCATGGCCATGCTTTTGAAATCAGTTCCCTAAACCCTAAACCCTACACTCTAAACCCTAAACCCTAAACCCGAAACCCGAAACCCTAAACCCTAAACCCTAAACCCTAAACCCTAAACCCTAAACCCTAAACCCTAAACCCTAAACCCTAAAACCCTAAACCCTAAACCCTAAACCCTAAACCCTAAACCCTAAACCCTAAACCCTACCAAGAGCCCATCCTGGATCCCGGTCCGCCATGGCAAAGTCCCTTCCATGGCGGTTCGGACGCGCGGGCCTGCCTCCAAGTTGATTCGACGGAGTTTGTCGGGCTTTGAGGGGCACATGAGTGTCAGTGTAAGTGCCCTGCGCGTTTCGGCAGAAGAGAGGTGAATGCGAGCCATAGCAGCCCTCAACTCTTGTCCCGTAATTACAGGGGTTTGACAGACCCAGCTTGGCTGTTTTCGAGGTCGTCGCACAGACAGCCGTCAGCACGTCATTCAGTGATATTCAGTGGGAAGTCGGTGCCAGGAGTGACAGCAAGCGATCTCTGCAGTGGGCTGTGGTACTTCTCTAGATTAAGGTTTGGGTCCCCTAGATAATGCGGCACCCTTATGGGACCCCCAAAAAGGGACCCTACTTTGGAGAACTACCCATATATCGGGGGCTCATTGTTTTTAAGTATTGGCGAGTGTATGTGTGGGTTCTGTTGGGGATACAAGAAAAGCCCTACCTTACTCATCCTACACCCTAAACCCTAAACCCTAAACCCTAAACCGTAAACCCTAACCCTAAACCCTAAACCCTAAACCCTAACCCTAAACCCTAAACCCTTAACCCCTAACCCCTAACCCCTACAGTAACCCCTGACCCCTAAGCCCCGAGCCGACACCCACAGGTCATTTGCTATTGCTCCCCGCCTCGCGTACAGACGGAGACAGAGCTTCTTTGGCCTCGTGGGCCTCCACCCCAGGCAGTGGGTTTAGGGTTTAGGGTTTAGGGTTTAGGGTTTAGGGTTTAGGGTTTAGGGTTTAGGTCTTGGGCTTCATGGGTTAGGGTAGCTTAGGATATTTGGGGCTTTACGATCTAGGGGTACCTTACTGGGGTGCTGATTAATAAGGGGATCCTACTATCTAGGGGTCTATGTTAGGGGTCCCTTATGATCGCAAACCCCCCATATTTCGGAAGTAGAGAGTCAAAGACCGGCTGAGGGATGTTTTGGTGTTGAGATTTGGGGTTCCTGCGAGTTGTTCTAGCGCGCACGTGCGCCGTGTTGCTGAGGCCAGGCAGAGACGCAGGTGAAGGCCCATGTCCGCACCTCTTCGCTGAAACGATGTGGGGGTTTCCGACAATAGGGGTACCCTTTTTGGGGGTTCCTATAATCAGGATAATAAGTAACTTGGGGCATATAAGGGTACCCCTATTTTCGGAATTACCAATGTGTCACTCTGTCAGGTCAGCAGCCTTCTCGCCATACTGTGTTTGGGTAGTGATTCAGTTGCTTGCGCGTTCATCGCGGGAAGCCTTCTTGCATCTTCTTTGCGGTTGCGGCCCAAGCATGGTGTCTGCCCGGCCGACGACAAAGACGATCATGAAGCAAAAGCCGGAAACGACTGAAGACCATGCTCTCTTTTCTTTCTACGTGAGTTAGCAGCAGACACAGCCGCCGCGGTGGGTTGCAGCATCACTCCCAAAGAGCCACATTAAGGATCCCTTGATGATTCAAGGTACATTCCTTTGTTGACGGGTATTGGGCTCTCTCATTCCCAGGGCCACTTGCACCTGCATCGTTTCCGATATTAGGGGGTATCTTATTGGGGTCCTTGTTACACGGGAATCCTACAATTTTCGGGGGTCTGTGTTAAATTAGGGGTCCGTCATATTCGTAAATCCCCAAATCCGCCAAGCGACTTAGACCCCGAATTGGGAAGCCATCGGGAGCCATGGTCGATGGATGCTTTGCGGGATGCCTTGTGGGCACCAGCTTTGGTGCCCTTGGAGCTTTGTACTGGAAGTCAGAGAAGGGCTTCTACAGAGGCACGGAGTTCAGTTGCCCCTCAACCCTGATTCCTAGACCCTCTATAAACCCTAAACCCTATAGACCCCTAAACCCTGTAAACCCTAAACCCTAGACTTTTGTGCTCCGGATCCCTTCCGACGTTTTGAGAGCGGTTCCTCTCTCCATCTTTGGCTTTGAGACCCTCAGGCTCCAGCATCTCACAAAAGGGTTCAGGGTTTAGGGTTTAGGGTCTAGGGTCTAGGGTTTAGGGTTTAGGGTTTAGGGTTTAGGGAACAGAGGTAAGAATCATGACAGGCCGCGCTCTCACAAGACAGCTCACGGACGCACCGGAGCATTTGCGCCCCGGTCCCCTGCTTCATCCCTTCAAGGCTCGCGAGGGTACTTGGAGGTTCATGGGTAGTTTTAAGTGGGGTTATAGGTTTAGGGTTTAGGGTTTAGGGTTTAGGGTTTAGGGTTTAGGGTTTAGGGTTTAGGGTTTAGGGTTTAGGGTTTAGGGTTTAGGGTTTAGGGTAGCTTACGGTACGTATAACCCTACTTATAGGGTGTACGTCTCCGCTGCGTGCTATAAGATATGGCAAATCAAGGGCGCGCGGGGCAGTGTATAGGTAACTCGACTCTGAAATGCATGAGGCCAGAGCAAACCCAAAGAACCCAATACCCCTTAATTAAGCCATACTCCTTAAATCATAATAAGGGTCCCTTTAGAATCTTTAGAATTTAAGGTACATTCCTTAGTTAAGGGGTATTGGGCTCTCTGGGAAAGCCAAGCCGGAGTTTGTTTCAGACTGCAGGCCCAGCACCTGGACGTCGTCCAGGAGCCCATGTCGCCGAGTCAGCCTGACTCCCCTCGACATCCTCGCGAGCCACGCGGGTTGCATGGAGGGTCAGACGCAGATTTTTCTTTACTTGGAGGTTCATGGATAGTTATAAATAGGGTTAGAAGTCTAAATAAGGTTATAAGCGTAGTTGCCCTACTCATAACCCCACTTGCCCATGAACTTCCAAGTAGGCGAGGGTGGAGTCTTGTCATTCAGCCCAGGTTTAAACGCCGAGTATCTGGCAAGTTTTCCATGAATGAGAACAAGGCCCCGTGTCAGCATGCTGTCCTGAGCCGGACTTTCCGAAATTAGGGGGTACCCTTTTTGGCGGTTCCCCTACTTGTAGTAAGGATTGCAGAATTTTGGGGGTATATTAGGGGACGCTATCATTGGGAAATACCGAGGTAGGACTGAGCTCAGTTGCCCCTTTTTGTTGATGCTCCGACTCGAGGTGGTCGAACAGAAGGTCGTTCTGGCGATGGTCGGCCTGCCCGCGAGAGGGAAGTCGTACATCTCAAAGGCCATCGTCCGATACCTGAACTTTGTTGGGTGCCCCACCAAGCTCTTCAACGCAGGGAATCTGAGGCGCTCTTCGGGCAGGAGCGGGGTGGATGCCAACTTCTTCGACAGCTCCAATGAGAGCGCAAAGCAACTCCGCGATGCCATGGCCATGGAGTGCGTAGATCAGCTGCTGGCATTCCTGGACAAGGAGGGCCGGGCCACGGCTGTCGGCATCTTAGATGCCACAAACACCACGCTGGAGAGGCGGCGGAAGGTGAAGGAGCGTGTTCTTGCCCATGCGGGCATCCGGCTCATCTTTCTTGAGTCCCTCTGCGACGACGACGCCATTCTGAGGAACAACTACGATCTCAAGCTTGGCAACGAGGACGGCAGACTACAGAGCTCGGAGAGTGCGACTACTTCGTAACCGGGTTTAGGGTTTAGGGTTTAGGGTTTAGGGTTTAGGGTGTCCCTAAGAGAGCTAAGTAGGTGGGAGCCTTTGGATTGAGTCGCTGCCATGCGAGGACTACGTTGGCATGAATGCCGAGAATGCTCTCCACGACTTTTTGGAGCGCGTCGACCAGTATGCCCTGGTCTACGAACCGGTCGAAGACAAAGAGTGCTCCGAGCCCCGACATCCTAAACCCGAAACCCTAAACCCTAAACCCTAAACCCCAAACCCTAAACCCTAAACCCTAAACCATCAGCCATGTCCTTTAGGGCATGCGGCACACTCAGCGGGGCCCGGTTGCCCAGGACAGGTGTGGCTACATCAAGCTCATAAATGCTGGAGCCGCTTGCTTAACTTTATCTGCCGGCATGCCCAAAGAGCCCAAGACCTCTTAAACAAGGAATATGCCTTAAATCATATAGGGATCCTTAATATGATTTAAGGTAATATTCATTAGGTATTGGGCTCTCTGGGTGTGGGTATGATCCAGGCGCCAGCAGCTGTGACTTAACTCAGGAGAAGCTGATTTGCTGCCGCTGCCGCTCCAAAGATGATGAGTATGGCGTGGTGAGGCGGCTGTTGTCAACCGGTGAAGGGGTTGTGCCACTTACACAGAAGCGGCAACTGAGACAGGTACATTGTGGGGCTCATGTCCAGCATTAACCTTGGAAAGCGTTGCATCATGCTGGCTATGGTCGGCGAGACGGAGCACGACAGGACGGTCTCCTTGTTTTGTGATGTCTCATTGTGTCGTGACATGGTGGTTCTTCATGCTGAAAGGGTGAGAATTCTCTGGTAAATTACAGCATTCTGAGCTGTGAGGCTTGCGGCGTGGTATTCGTTCTGGCTTTTTGCTGACTTCTTGGCAGTGTTCAATCAGCTTCTGCTAGCGTACTATTTGCTTAAGGACCCTAACTAAAATACAAATGAATAATCCTTATATTGCCCCTCTGAGGAAGCTGATTATCTATTCTTTTAGGGGGGGGGGGGGGGTTCGTAAGCAAATGGGTATTTCCCAACATAGGGGTGCCCCAACAGAATCCTATTAAAGGGACCCCCCAAATAGGATGGCCCCTATTTTCGGAAACCCGCAAATAGCAAATAAGCCTAAACCCTAAACCCTCAACCCTCAACCCTAAACCCTAAATCCTAAATCCTAAACTCCCCAAACCCTAAACCCTAGACCCTAAACCCTAAACTACCCTAAACCCTAAGCAGTGAGAGGATGGGCATCCTTGGTGGTGACTCAGCGCTGACAGCAGCAGGCCGGAGAGTCCGCCTTGATAGAGAGACATTGGGGTTTAGGGTTTAGGGTTTAGGGTTTAGGGTTTAGGGTTTAGGGTTTAGGGTTTAGGGTTTAGGGTTTAGGGTTACACCCTTGCAAGCTAAGCCGCAGCGTCGATGACAGGGAAGCAGCATGCTGCGGCATTGGCCAGACTCTTGACTTCACAGCTTAGGCTGGCAGTTCACCTCTGGTAGCGCTCGTGCTCGGAAGCCGATTTCCTTTTTAGGGCTTAGGGTCTTAAGGGTTTTTAAGGGTTTTAAGGGTTTTAAGGGTCTCAAGGGTTTTCAGGGATTTAAGGGTTTTAAGGGTTTTAAGGGTTTTAAGGGTTTTAAGGGTTTCAAGGGTTTTAAGGGTTTTAAGGGTCTTAAGGGTTTTAAGGGTCTTAAGGGTTTTAAGGGTTTTAAGGGTTTTAAGGGTTTTAGGGTACATGCCTCTGTGGCATTCTGTATTTGTGAGCCAAGGATTCGTTGCCGAGCGAGAGGAAGCCGCCGGCAAGCCGATGCTGGCTGCTTGGCTGAATGTGGAGAGATCATTCCAGGAATGGGTATCTCCCTAAGTAGGGGGTACCTCGTTTATACCCCCACATAGAATAGAAAGTCCCCCTGAAAGAGGGAGCCCCCAAACAAGGGTACCCCTATGTTCGGAACCCCCCCCCCCCTCCCCGATTCGGTGTCTTCTCCGAGCCTTGCCCTTTTTGCCTCCCGGGGACTGCGAGGTGATGTGTGGCACGCTGACCAGACACTTGCAAACGGTCGAAGCTCTGAAGGTTGGCGGTGGCCGCAGTCACTATTTTTTTGTATGTCATTTTTCAGGTATTATACTATATACTGTATATTATATATTATACATCACATATTTGTATGTTAGATATTATATATGATAGTATATCTATCATATATTATATATTATAGATTAGATATTCGATCTCAGATTTTAGATAGTATATTTCATATATTATATATTTTTAGATGTAAAAAGTCATATATTATGTACTATGTACTATGTATTATATATTATATATTATATATTATATATTATATATTATATATTATATATTATACATTATATATTATATCTTGTATATTATGTTTTACATATTATGTTTTATAATATATATATATATATATATTACATATTATATACATATATATTATATTATATACATATACATATATATATATATATATATACATATATATATGTCTGTATATATATATATATATGAGAGGGGCCTTTATGTACTATGTTGCTACCTGCTTTTCTTTCTATACGGAGAACCTATGGAAACGTTAAATTATTCAAATTATTTAAATTCTTGGGCTCCGAAAATAACTTAGATAATTTAGATAATTTAAATCACGGAATTTAAATTATTCAACTCATTCAAATTCTCGGGTCCCTAAAATAATTTCAAGAATTTCAATACCAGAATTAATACCAGAATTAAATTATTTAAATTCGCCTCGGCTTCCTGCCGAGAAGCGTCTGGAACAAGCAGACCCGGATCGGGCCTCCTTCCCCCTAACCCAACCCTTTCCCCGCCAAATTTTTTGACGCAACCCCCCCCCCCCCCCCGCCCTGTGGGACCCCCCCCAATCCCTTGGAGGAGCTGCAAACCGATGCCGTGGAGGGTCCCGCTTGTCGGTGGCTCCTACAGGGGAAGTCCCTCAAAAACCCCCCCACCCCCCAAACCCCCCCCCCCCCACCCCCCCCCACCCCCCCCACCCCCACCCCCCCCCCCCCCCCCACCCCCCCCCCACCCACCCCCCCCACCCCCCCCCCCCCGACCCCCCCCCCCCCCACCCGCTCTGCCCTTCCTCCCTTTTTTTGCGAGACCCTCTTTCCTCCTTTCCTGTCCTGGGGCCGGCCCGGCTGCCGAGGCGGCGCGCGCAAGCGTTTACAATTATGTAACGTATTTTCGAGGCCCGAGAATTTAAATAATTCAAATAGAGTCCAGATTTCTCCGAGCCCAGACCCCGGCCTCGAAAATGATTTAAATAATTTCAATACCGGAATTAAATTATTTAAATTATTTAGATTATTTAAATTATTTAAATTATTCAAATTATTTCCATTATTTCAGTTATTTCAATTATTTCAATTATTTAAATTGTTTACATTATTTAAATTATGCAAGTTATTTAAATTGTTTAAATTATTCAAATGATTTAAATTATGTAAATTATTTAAATTATTAAAATTTTTAAAATTATTTAAATTATTTAAACGGTCTGGGCTCGGAGAAATCTGGAATCTATTTACATTATTTAATTTCTCGGGCCTCTTAAATAATTTAAACAATTTAAATAATTTAAATACTTTAAACAATATTTAAATCGGTGATTTAAATTAGTTAAATTATTTTCGAGGCGCGAGAATTTGAATAATTTAAATAATTTAACTCCGGTATTTAAATTATTTAAATTGTTTTCGAGGCCGGAGAGTTCAAATAAGTTAAACCACTGATTTATATTATTTAAATGGTCTGGGCTCGGATAAATCTCTGATGAAGTATGTCCCCTGTGAGGGCTTGGACACCCTCCCGCTTCCAAATTTCAATAATTCGAATAATTGAATTACGGTATTTAAATTATTGACATTATTTTCGAGGCCGGAAGAAAATTTTTAGGATCCTGCAATCCAGGGCAGAAGAGAATGAAGTGATTGTTGGCATCTCAGTTTTTCTTGTACTGGCTTGATATGTGTTTGTTGTTGCCTTGAAGGGTGTCAACGTGCCCTCCTTTTGGTGTGGCCATGCACTTGTTATTTTGTTAGAATATTATCTGTGTGTTTTAATGACGTACATCACTAAGGTTGCAGCGTGAAGTGGGGCCATCATCCGAATCATCCCCAGCACGAGGCCATTTGAATAGTGCGACCACGTGAAGTCTTACGCTGTCGTGCCTGCAGGCAGTCCTTCTTTACGCGGAGACCAATACCCTTTGCGCGTTAGGCAACCATGCTGTTTCACCGCCGGCTCCACGCAATCGGCGAGCGCAGTGGTTCCAGCCCCGCAGCCAACATAATCGCAGATGGACTCTTGAGATCGCAGAATCTTGAAATTGATCTAGCATATGGTTTCTATATAGCAAGTAGGATCAATTAAACGTTTCTGTATGTCACACGGATCTCAAGTATCTGCTGCTTCATGATCAAGCGCAGGCAGACGTGAAACGTAAATATAAGTGATGGCTTTTGTTCGTGAAAATTAGGCTAGCCTAGGATCATGATGCTACATTCTCATAGAGACGTCATAAAAGGTTATTGCGCAGCGGATGCCTTGATTATGAGAGATCGAGCGTGCTTGGCAAAATCCATTTCGCATGCCCGAATTATTTGTCTGCGTAATCTGATAATGCTTCCGCGTGAGAACATATATTACTGTCTAGCTTGAGAGCGTAGCCGTTCATGCTCGAATTGGTCAGTCTAGAAGCAGTAAAAAAAGAAAGTGAGTATGCATTGCCCAGTATGTCGGGGTGAGGTGGTCACCACAGTCCACTACTTAGTCAAGATACTTATTTGTTTTCGCAGTTTACTTAGTATATGTACCACTGATCCAGGTGCGAGTTTATGGCGCGGAAGGCGCGGACGACTGTCCAGTGTGCGTGCAGGCCAGGCATGAATCGAAAGCAGTCTGTGCTAGCATGAGACTCAAACTGTCTAAGGGGAAAAAGAACCTCCCGGTTCTCGTAACCTGCGGTCACACGTATTGCGCCGAGTGTGTGGACGAGATGCAGGCCATGCTTTCGATCTGGTAACAGGTTTTCTTGATTTTGTCTGCAAGTCGAGAAAATCTCAGGCCCATGGTGCAGGCGTGGATCTTATTACTTGTTTTGTTTTTTATGCTTTTTCTTTACATATACAAGGTCCCGCAGACACGGCGGGCGGCACCGTGTGAGCCTCAGTTGTCTGCAAAAAAAGTTGAAGCTACCAGCTCACAGGAGAGTGTGGCCTATGCGTTTTGCTTAGATATTCAAATGTAGACAAAAATTCTATCTTCAATCTACATATGTGCACGCTGAGGACACAACGCGATGGCATAAGCAGTCCGTGTGGGTCTCAATTGCTTGCAAGAAAAATATTGGGGCTTCAACCTTTTCACATCTCAGGCTACCAGCTCACAACAGAGAGTCACCAACGGGTGTTCCTTAGATATAATCCTTGGCATCTGGCCTGGATTCTTTTTTTGCGGGTTTCAAAAATAAGAATCTTAATTTTAACGCTACGCGACCCGCCTCGGCCCCGCCCAGCGCATCCGCGTGAGCATGGTGATTCCGCAGCGCCCAAGTCGCTGGACCCCAAGCAATAAGGGTTGGGTTTAGGGTTTAGGGTTCCGGGTTTATGGTTTATGGTTTAGTTTAGGATTGAGGGCTTAGGGCTCAAGGTTCACGCTTTGGGGTTTAGGGTTTTTTTGGGAGTAGGGTTCAAGACGGTTCGGCTTGGATTGATCGTAGGGTTGAGCCAGGCCCCTCAGGGGCGTAGGGGGAGTGGGGGGGGAAGGGGGGCGGAGGGGGGTGTGGGGGGGGGGGGGGGGGGGGGGGGGGGGGGGGGGGGGGGGGGGGGGGTTTTGTTGAAGATTTGAGGGTTGCGTGCTTCGGGCTTAAGGTCTAAGGTTGAAGGTTTAGGGTTGAGGTTCAAGCTTAGACTCTTCGGCTCGTGCGCCGTGCTCACACCCAACATTCTGTCGTGGCTTTGGGCGGGGAAAAGGGGAGGGGGGGGTGGGGGGGGGGTGTAAGGGTGTGTTAGCTAAAATACAGTGTTTAGTTCAGAGTTCAAGTTAAGCTGCTTGCTTATCAGCTTATCAGGGGGAGGTGCGGGGTGGGGGGGGAGGGCTGATTATAGCTATTCAATATGTGTTAGTTAAAAGAGCTTAGGTTTTGCTCATTGGGGGATGATTGCTTCAGGTAAAGTTTTAAGTACAAAGCTTAGGTTTTGCTTATTGGGGGATGTTTACTGAAATACAGCCGGTGTTTTCACAGCTTCGAGCAAAACAGAGACATGGCACAGAAGAAGAGCAAGGTGGATCAGAACATCCCAGAAAGAGTGAAAGCCTATCTGCTCACCTGTGAGAAAAGGCTCTGTGCTGCTTCTTTGGGTTGGCCTTCTTACTCTGCTCGGAAGCCATCCCATGAGGGGTAGGGGGCGGGGTAGGGGGGGGTTAGCGGGGGGGGGGGGTAGGGGCGGGGGTCGGGTGGGGGGGAGGGGGGGGGGCGCGCGTTTGAGGCAACAAAAGGGTGCGAAAAATGGTTGTGTGGGGGGAGGATTTGGAGGGGGGGTGCCTGTTCTCACAACCTGTACACCTCCGACCCAAACCTCGGCGGATATTGATATACACTATGCGTAAACGCTGGAGGCGCGACATCCAGGGCCATACCAAGTCTTGCTCTCAGACTTGTGTGTAGTTCACAAGAGAAGTTTTTTTGCCACAGTCAAACAAAATATCTTCCCAGGTCCGCAGTATTTCTAAACCCTAAACCCGAAATCCTGCAGTAAAAACGCTATTTCATGCTGCAGGCCAAGAGTCCGCAGCCAGCCACCTCCTTATTTTCTTTACGTCGTCAACGCAGTTGCAGAATGTTTTTTTCTGGACAACCTGCAGGTGAAGCCTCTCAGTGAAGATGATCGTCGCCTACTCGGCCGCTGGCTTGAGGACAGAATAAAAGAAAGAAACGAAGCAAGATAAGGAGTACGTGAAATCTGGCACCAAGTTCATCCGCACCGCTTCTGGAGAGGCCACTTGCTCATTGTTTTTTCTTGCGTTTATAGTTTTTATTTATGTATTTCTGAGGTCTGGCCTGTTGAGACCGAGAGTGAGGAGACGTCTTGCTTTACTATTTTAAGTGGATGTTTTGGTGTATTTATCTGTGTGTGTATCAGGATGAAGGGGACGAGCTCAAGGAGCCAGTGCGGGCCTTATTTGTTGTCTAAAATTAAGCATATTCTTGAAGATGGTTTTCTTTTTTTCTTTTATGAGTATTCTTGGTTATTTTGTTTAAGAATCCTATCTAAGACAAGGAGCTTATCGCAGATGATGACGGACACGACAACGTGCGCGCCTTATTTTGTGAAGCAGTGTTAGATTCTTTATAGGTATTTTCTGTTTATGTAGTTGAAGTGTAATGCTAAAAAGTAAACGCGCAGGACTCTGAGGAAAAAACGGACGTTACTGACAAGCCAGTCTGGGCCTTACTTTCTAAATAAAAATCGAAGTTCATATATTCGTACATATTGATGCTGTATTTGTACGAGGCTGACGAAGTCATGGAGCCAGTGCGGACCTCATTTGTTGTCTAAAATTCAGCATAGTCTTGGTTATTTTGTTTAAGAATCGAGGAGCTCATCGCAGATGATGAAGGACAACGCGTGCGCCTTATTTTGTGAAGCAGTGTTAGATTTTTTTATATGTGTTTTCTGTTTATGTAGTGTAAGTGCAATGTTAAAGGTGATGTTGTTTAAGCATGTTGTTTACAACAAGCAGGATTGCCCAACTGATGACAAGTACGAAGACGCTTGTGTCTCAGCATCTGGAGCGCGCTATTTTAATTGTTAAGCTTTAAGAATTGTTTGCTAAGGGCCGATACATGCGGCTGCTGCTGCGCTGAAGCTGAGCATGGCGACATGCAGAAAAATTTCTGAATAGCAGTGTAGAGAATTTCTTTCGCTATTTTTATAGGCATTTTTGAAATAGATGTGGATTACAGTTGAAAGTATGAGCAACAGGCACACAGCAGCGCCTACAGGCTATATGCATATTTGAAATAGATGTGGATTACAATTGAAAGTAGAAGCAACAGGTACACAGCAGCGCCTACACGAAAAAAAAACATCACAACAGGCTCAAAACAATTTTCAAAATAGCAGTGCAGGGTTCTTTGTTTGGTGTGCTTGGATGCATTTTGTAAATATATGACCATCGCAATTGAAAGTACAAGGAAAAGGCTTACATGAATAATTGCAACAAAAAACATCACAACAAGGTAAAATCAATTTTCAGAATACCAGTGTAGGGACTTTATTTTTGGTCTGTTTCGATGCATTTATCAAATACACAAAAGAAACACCGTTGAAAGTATAAGCAACAGGCGCACAGCAGCACCTGTGCGGACAAAAACATCACAACAAACCAAAACAGTTGTCAGAATAGCAGTGTAGAGATTTTTTAGTATGTTTTGGTGCATTTTGTAAATATATAACAATCGCAAACAGGGTTAGGGTTTAGAGTTCGGTGTTAAAGCTTAGGGTCCTTCTGCAGCCTTAAGTGGCTATATGCATACATGCAGAGCCATATCTTTAGCCATTATATCAAACGACTTCTTGGAGCGATACAAAAGAACGTGGTAGACGCGCTCATGTATAGTTCCATATATATGTTTATTTATTAAGTTTTGCTTCATTTTTTAAGTGGTTATGTAAAAATTATGCCAAAAGAGCCCTAAAGGTCTCAGGCTCATATATATATATATGTATCATTGAAAGTTTGATATTAGATATTATATTATATGTAATGTATAATCGTCGCAAGGCAAGGCTACTGGGTTTACCAAGAGAGCTTCCTCTGACAGGCAATACGACCTGGACAGCGCCCAAGGAAGGCGGATGCCTCGGAGCAACGCGCGGTCGCGAGTCGCGAGGAACCCTAAACCCTAAACCCTAAACCCCAGACCCTAGACCCTAAACCCTAAACCCTTTGCCTCTGAGGTCCTGAAATTGCAGCGACTAAACGAGCTCTGTGCTGGTGAGCTGGACAGCTTGACCTATCAGGCCGGCAATTTCGACTGCAGGGTGGCACTGGCAGTGTTGAGGAAACTCGGAAACTGGAGACTCAACTCGACTAAAGTTACGAACAAAAGAGCTTTGCCAACAGTAATCCTTAGGGCCTTAGGGTGGTCTGCAGACCTGCACTCCAGAGACTCCGCAGCCTGCGGCCCTGCAGGACCTCAAAGAGTTCTATCCGGAGGCAACTCGTCTTCGTTCAGCCATGTGCCGTCTTCTGAAGGCAACTCTAAACGCAACCTTGATGGTTTGGGCAACAAGAAGCCTCGTTCGGAGCCGAAGGGTTTCGGGTTTAGGGTTTAGGGTTTAGGGTTTAGGGTTTAGGGTTAGGGTTTAGAGTTTAGGGTTTATGCAGCTTTTTGCGTTCCAGGAGTTTGCCGCGCGGCAACGGGACAAGCTCAACTACCGCTATCCGGGTGTTGGGGGCGAAAGCTACCAGGATGCGCTGTCAGCGTATTCTCGAGCCTAGAAAGAAACTGCAACGTTTTCTTGTGTACTCTCCAGCACTTCTAGTCTTGACAAATTCATGAAGACGCTGCGGCGGGAGGATGTGCTGTTTAGACTCTCCTTCCTGGTCTTACGACTGGAGCAGATCATTGGCAACGTTCTCATTGTCTGCGACAAGGCATGTTGTTTTGCTACTGGCTTTGTTGTTGCGCGGGCTGTGAGCAGTTTGCCTCTGCCCCAGTGCCATCACGCGAGGCAGTTTGCCGTGTTCTCCTTGCATACTATCGCAGCTTGGATGATCCTAAACCCTAAACCTAAACCCCAAACCCTCCGACTTTGTACCGGCTCCTGCAATTCTGAGTGTCTGGTCATGACGAGAAGCATGAAGCGCGAGCTGACCAGGTGGGGTGAAGAACGAAGACATGCCATATCTCGAGGCGAGACCCGGAGTGTTCCTTGGCAGCATCTTGAACAATGTTTCATTCTGATTACATGAGTGTAAGAATTCTAAAGTAGAAACGGAATAAAAATATAAGCCTATAACAGGAATAACAATAGTCCACGGGAGGAGGGGAGACGGTCTCAGGATGACTTTTGAAAGATCTCACATCGGCTTCACAGAGGACTGCACGCCACACTACCAGATATGGGGGTTTTTCGAAACAGGGGTAAGTTACCCGCTTGGGCGGCTCCCCTATGAAGGATTCGGGTGTTCTGGGGTCTAGATTAGGGGCACCCATGGTTTTCCGAAACAAGCCCACAGCTGCCCTTTTGCAGGATTACGTGCACAAGCTGGGGATGAACCCGAACCCGAATACCACCGGCTCCTGCGCTGAGCTCCAAAGTTGCGTGTAGATGTGCCGGGTCCACCTGCACATCTGCATTTTGTCGCCACCCCCCCATCCCACCCCAATTGTCCGCAACTGTGCGGTAGCAGTCTGGCAGCCGGCGCCATGCGAGAGTGAAGCAGTACAGGTCAGACCCACATGGCTGGCGACTTGTTTCCCCGCGTGCTTGGATATTTCTACGAATCCGGAGCTCTCACATTGCGCCAGTATGCGCAGCGTGCAGCAACTTGCTGTAGCAGCTGAGGAGCACCGCGCTGGTGCTTGTAGACAAACCATATACCCTTTGAGCGCCGCCAACCCTAAACCCAAAACTCGAAACGCTAGACCCTAAAACTGTTTCTTGAAGTTGCCCGTGCTGCTGGCGAAGCAGCCGAGTGCAGTTCATTTCACTTAGCTGCAGAGCTTTTGAAGGCGCATTCGATTCGAAAAGCTGATTAAGACCGCAGGAGTTCGCAAGCCAATCTTCAGCATGAACCACCACCCTCCCTTCACTTCCAAAAGATTGGTGAGCAAGCTATGCCTTGCTGGCTTGGATTTCACAGCCCATGTTTGCGAATTCGAGGAAATCTGTAACTGGATGTATACATGTATGTATATATTAATGTATGTAATGTAATGTAATGTCATGTCATGTAATGTAATGTAATGTACTGTATGTATGTTAGTTATGTATGTATACATGTTATGTTATGTTATGTTATGTTATGTTATGTTATGTTATGTTATGTTATGTTATGTTATGTTATGTTATCTTATGTTATGTTATGTTATGTTATGTTATGTTATGTTATGTTATGTTATGTTATGTTATGTTATGTTATGTTATGTTATGTTATGTACGTATGTATGTAGGTATGTATGTATGTATGTATGTATGTATGTATGTATGTATGTATGTATGTATGTATGTATGTATGTATGTATGTATGTATGTATGTATGTATGTATGTATGTATGTTATGTATGTATGTATGTATGTATGTATGTATGTATGTATGTATGTATGTATGTATGTATGTATGTATGTATGTATGTATGTATGTATGTATGTATGTATGTATGTATGTATGTATGTATGTATGTATGTATGTATGTATGTATGTATGTATGTATGTATGTATGTATGTATGTATGTATGTATGTATGTATGTATGTATGTATTGTGTGTGTGTGTGTGTGCTCAAGTAAGTTCGGGCGTCTCGAGAGAACATGAACAGATGCAGGTGTCATCAACGTATCTCGCTTTTGTTCGACATGTTATTGCCAGGGTTGGAGGTCACAGTTCAAATGTAAAACATTCAAGAATACGGTGTTGCCCCGGTTGTAGCCCGAACGTATTCTAGTGAGGTCTGGCCTTGTGGCGCGCGATGTGCAGACCCCAGTGCTGAGACATAGAAGCGAGTCTACCATGGCACTTGACGGTTCGTGGGTAGCTATAAGTCGGGTTAGAGTACCTGCAAGAAGGTTATTACCAGTTAGAATGACAGCTACCCGACTTACATCACCACTTCTAAATACCCGTGAACCGCAAGCCCTAGACCCTTTTCCCTAAACCCTAAACCCTAGACCCTAGACCCTAAACCCTTCCTGCTGCTTATGCCTCCCAAGCCTTGTCCAAGGGCACTCCCATGGCCACAGCGCGGAGGCGCCACGCAGTTGCTTTGGGAGTCTATTAGGGTTTAGGGTTTAGGGTTTAGGGTTTAGGGTCTAGGATGCTTGTTGATCCTTGTACAACCTTGTACGCCCGGCTTGATTTCGCAGGACTAGGACTCACATAGGGTTTAGTTTGAGGGCGCGTTGTTCGGGTAATGTTCCCTTCGTATGAAATCCCCCCCCCCCGTTGTTGAAGGCCGAGGGCTCCGCAATTAGACAGAAACCTGTGGACGTACCTGTGCAGTCAAAGTATGAGCTGGTACACAGAGTAGGAGAGGCCTGGGGAGCCAGATGAGCAGTTCCCCGCATTGCCCTCCCCCTTCACGGCAAGACCTTGGTTTGCGCAAAGCCGCTTAGCGACGCGCGCCCACGTTCCATGCGCACATGTCAGAGGAGTAGTCCGATGCATGGAACGCGAAAAGGAAAGCCGAGATGGGCAACTTAAACCTCAACATTTCATATACATATATATATATATGTATTATATATATATAGAATACACAGATGTAGACTATATGTATATACACATACATATATGTAGACTATATATATATATATATGGTCTGCTGTTCCACTGGTCCTCTTCTCCCATGGTCCCCGTGAACTGCTTATGCCATAACCGAGCCGCAATTTAAAGGTCGCATCAGCCCCCAGCCAAAGCCAAAGCCAACCCATGCTTTTAAACGTTTCCATGTCCTCGTTGTTTCCCAAGTAAGGCCTTGGAATCTAAGCCACTTGGCAAGGTGAAAGGCCGTGCTGACGCTCTTGATCACTGTTGCAATGGGGGTATCGGCCTATCAACAAAAATGCAACCAGTGCAGCCCCCCCACCCCTCTCGCGCTTGTCAAGACAAGCACATGCCTGGCAAGTCCCATCAAAACATAACAAGACCACAAGCCATATCCCCGCCGCCCCCAACTGACCATCTTTGGTCTTGAACATGTCTTTGCACAGCCACTCAGGGGACCAAAAACGAACCAAAGCAAGACACCCACCTGCTACTGCACAAGTACATGTTTCCTACGTGCAGGCTAAGCCTGTTGCCTAAGTCTCAGTCCAGAACCCTCGTGACACAAGATTCCCCTAAACCCTAAACCCTAAACCCTAAACCCTAAACCCTAAACTCTAAACCGGTGCGCAGGATGCGCCTTTTGGTCGGAATTGGGCAGCAGAAGTTCTGCCGCCTCGCCCCTGAAGGGTGAAGAGTGAAGAGTGAAGGGTGTGGGGGTCTCGCTTCGGGATGTTCCCCCTTATACCAACAGCCCTTAATGAGGATGTTAATAGGGGGGTACTATCATCTCTATTGAGGACGATTAGTAGGAGGGGGTACTGTTATCTCTTTTGAGGACTTTTAGGATAAGGGGGAACATCCCAAGTTTTGCTTCAATAGTCCTGGACACTGGATCACCATGGGGCACCAGCTCTACCGTTGACTATGCTGCATGACTTATTGTCAGGCCACCCCGACCACGGAGGCGCGGGAGTTGCTTCGCCTAGGCCTACGCAGAGCTGTAAGTCTTTTCTCCAACAACTGTCTACCGCAATCTTATGCACTGATGCAGAGCACTGACGCAACACTGCATGGCGGCCACACTGAAACAAGCGACCCGGGTTTAGGGTTTAAAGTTTGGGATTTAGGGTTTAACACCCCCCCCCCTGGGGTTTAGGGTTTAGGGTTTAGGGTTTAGGGTTTAGGGTTTAGGGTTTAGGGTTTAGGGTCTGGCGTTTAGGGTCGTATGCCAGTTGTGACACCAACCCCAGCATGGGCCCATGTCATCGGCCAGGCCGCGAAACACCGGGGCACTTCCCAACAGGCCGAACGCGCCTCCCCGCTCTACCCGCGACCCCCAAACCCAGCCGCAAAACCAAACCCTAAACCCTAAACCCTAAACCCTAAACCTTAAAACCCCACAGAAGACCCAAGGCCCTAAAAACTGCAAGCCGCAAGCCCGATAAACCTAAAACCCATGAACCTTAACCACCCCATCCTAGGCCCCAAGACCCGAAAGCGCTTTGCTTCCCGGAGCCCTAAGCCCTAAAGTTTCTAGACTTCCCAAACTCCCAAACTCTAAACTTCCTTAGCTTCCTTAACTCCCTAGACTCTAAACCCTAAACACTCAAAAACCCGAAGCCATAAACCCTAAACTCCCCAAAAAGAGTCCCTAAACCCTAAACCCTAAACCCTAAACCCTGAACCCTGAACCCTAAACCCTAAACCCTAAACCCTAAACCCTAAACCCTAAACCCTAAACTCCCCCAAAAAAGTCACTAAACACTTAAAGGCCCCCCCAAGTCTCGAGGCTCCTGGGAGCCCTGGCCTTGCTGAGAGATCCCGCAGAATTGGATGGCGAAGGCCTGGTTTAGGGTTTAGGGTTTAGGGTTTAGGGTTTAGGGTTTGGGGTTTGGGGTTTGGGGTTTGGGGTTTGGGGTTTGGGGTTTGGGGTTTAGGGTTTGGGGTTTAGGGTTTAGGGCTTAGGCTTAGGGTTTAGGGTTTGAGGTGCAGGGTTTAGGGTTCAGGGTTCAGGGTTTAGGGCTTACGGTTCAGGGTTTAGGCTCTAGATCTGGCCCTCATACGTGGGAGGCCCATCCGGTCTTTGTTAAGAGAGGGTGTCTCGATTGGGGTTTAAGGGTTTAAGGTTTAGGGTTTTGGGGTCTCTGACGTCTCTGTTGGGGTACACGCTATTATGGGCCTCGCAGGCGACAGCCATACTCCTCGCCCCTTTTCAGTTCCAGTTCGAGTATGTAGTCACACAAGGGCCTTGACTATTCGGATGCTAGTCCGCCATGCTGTCCTGTACTAGTAGCCGTGAGTAGATGGCAACGCCCTTTGAATCAGCCGCCAGCAAGACCAACAGCAGCTGCCCAAACGGAGAGCAGCCAACAGCAATCTAGGGTACATGCTGCAGGGAAGTGCATGATATACGTGCCTGCCGGCTGTTCTTGAGAAGCTGAAAACCCTAAACCCGAAACCCGAAACCCTAGGGGCGCGTTGCTTATCTTGGGGTTTAAGCGTTGTCTCGACATGTGACAGGACTTGGGCGTGCCGCCACGGCGGCAGCACGTCCGGATCTTGGCCCGCTGCAGGGGTTTAGGGTTTGGGGTTTCGGGTTTAGGGTTTAGGGTTTAGGAGGACAGCAGAGCAACCATAACAAGAGCGCGACATGCTTAACAGGCACGACGTCTTCTTTGGGCCACAAGACGTTTGCTTACATGGCCCTGGCAGCAAGCATCGACATACAGAAGCTTGCCGCTCTGAAACCTGAGGCGGTCAAGATTTCATGACACCTGCAGCTCTAGACTCTCCTATTTCTGCTTGAGGGTTTGGGGTTTGGGGTTTGGGGTTTGGGGTTTGGGGTTTGGGGTTTGGGGTTTGGGGGCGTAGGTTTTAGGGTTTTAGGTGTTCTTCTTGCCCTCCCTCGAAGTGCACATTCCACCGAGGGGAGGGCCTCGATGCGAAGGCCTGGTGGGGCGGCGCTGACGAAGCGAACCAAGGACGTTGGGCGCTGCTGTCGGGTTTCGGGTTTTAGGGTTAGGGCTCAGTGTTCAGGGTTAGGGTTTTGGGGTTAGGGTTTGTTAGGGTTGAGGGTTTAGGGTTTAGGGAAGGTTACTTATTGAAGCTTCATGGGTACTCAGACGTATGAGTATAAGAACTTATAAGAACCCAACAGTAAGGGTGATATCCCAGTTAGAGAATTCTAGTTGCCCTACTTATCATTATAACCCCACTCATATCACCCTTTTAACCTCCAAATAAAGTGAAACCCTAAACCCTAAACCCCTAAACATGAATGTATTGCGACCTTCGTAAAAGTTTTGGGGGGTTTTACGAAAATAAGGGACCACCGAATATAGTCCCCCAAATAGTACTCCGGTAGGATTCCCTTTTTGTCAGAACCCCCCCCAAAAAGGTTTACCCCTATGTTCGGAAACCCCCATTTGTGTTGCTGTTCCTCGTGAACGAAAGGAGCTGTCCGATTCCTTGGCCATGCATGAGTATCCCTCATCCTCAATGGCATGGAAGATCCAGGCCTCCATCCCTACACCCTGAAACCTAAACCCTAAACCATCCTAAAAACCCTCCTAAACCCTCCTAAACCCTCCTGAACCCTCCTAAACCCCCTCCACCCCCTAACCCTAAACCCTAACCCTAAACCCCGAAACCCTAACCCTAAATCCTAAACCCTAAATCCTCAACCCTCAACCCAACCCTAAACCTAACCCAAACCCCAAACCGCAAAGATCCTTTGCGCCGTGGAAGGCGCCTGGACAAAGCAGCTGTCTGGGGCCCTCCATGCGATCCTTCTTTCAGGTGCAGAAGGAAATCTACGTAGAAGTGCTGCTGGGGGTTTAGAGTTTAGGGGTTTCGGTTTTAGGGTTTAGGGCTTTTTCTTTCAAGCAGACGCATGATGTTGACAGGATATATACGCTGTGATCCACCAAATTGAGTTCACAACCTTGCTTCCGCGCATCTGTGCCACCTTGTCAGCCAGCAGTTTAGGGTTTAGGTTTTAGGGTTTAGGTGTAGTGGTTTGGGTTTAGTGTGGATGCAAGTCTGGCCATGCCCGGGAAACGGAAGCTCACGCGAGATCCGAAGCCGAACTGCAAACCCTGCAACCTAGACCTTGAACCCTAAAACCCTAAACCCTAAACCCTAAACCCTAAACCATAAACCCTGAAAACCCTGAACCCTGAACCCTGAACCCTAAACCAAACCCTAACGGACCTGAGCCTTGGAGCGAACCCGAAGACCCTCCTCCGGAAGTTGGCTCCTCGGAAGGGCACAAATGGGACCCATAATATATAGGTTGGTCCCCTCAGGGTCACAGGGTTGGAGGGGTGAGGGGTCGACGTCGGTCTATTGGGGTCCATTAAAAAAAAAAGCAGATCCATGAGCATTCCATTGTGGAGTCGGTAAGAGTGGCATAGGAGTCCCATCCAATAGGGACAAAGTTTTCGGGCACACCATCTTCAAGGTCGCATAGGGGCTTAGGGTTTAGGTTAGGGTTGAGGGTTTAGGGTCTAGGGCCTTAGGGTTTAGGTGATTGGGTTCTGGGAGTTCTCAGAATTATCGTCCCTTTGTGGGTACGCTATATTTCGGGAGGGGGGGGGGGATAACCCTAAACCCTAAACCCTACTAGTAGGGCCTTCTAAGCCCTTTTAAGCCCTGACCGACTTTGGAAGCCAGGTATATCTCACCTCTGCCCACCTGGCCATGCTCGCCAGTTCTGTCGCCAAGGTGCCCATTGATGTGGGCCTTGCAGGGCTTTATGGGGATTGTAGGTTTATAGTAGGTTTTGAGGGTTTAGGGTTTAGGGTTTAAGTTCTGAGGGCTTTGCAGTTTATAGGGCTATGTAGGTATAGCGTGTGCAGGACGTGCCGGCTTCTTGCAGAGCTTCTTGGGTTTAGGGTACCCTAAACCCTAAACCCTAGACCCCTAAACCCTAAACCCTAAGCCCCTAAACCCTAAACCCCTAACCCCTAAACCCTAAACCCGAAACCCTAAACCCTAAACCCTAAACCGTGCTTTATGGCTTTGCAGGTTGACTGTGGAGGGGCTTGAAGGTTTCGGCTTCTGAGTTTAGGGTTTAGGGTTTAGGGTTGAGGGTATAGGGTATAGTAGGTGTTCTGAGGGATTTGCAGTGGTGATGCTACATTGGCCTGTGGAAGTCAGGAGACTGAACTAGCTGATGTGAGCTGCGCGAAGACCACAAAACACGGGGGCATATGGGTTCTATGAGAGAGCCCTAAACTTTAAACCCTATAAAACCCTATAGACCCTAAACCCTATAAGCCCTGTAAACCCTATAAGCTCTATAAACCCTTTAAACCCTATAAACCCGACAAACCCTATAAACCCTATAAGCCCTATAACCTCATTGCCATCTGGAGGCCGAGATACACAATGCGCAGTTCACTACCCTCTTGACACGTGAGCTCAAGGCAAGGAAGCCACTTGGTTTAGGGTTTAGGGTTTAGGGTTTAGGGTTTAGGGTTTAGGGTTTAGGGTTTAGGGTTTAGGGTTTGGAGATGAGGCAGCGCTTGACGGATCTCCACGGATCGCGGCGAACTTTACCTTGGCTTACAGCTGCAGAGGGAAACGAACGACGTAGCTGTTCAATATGTTCTAGCTGGCATACAGAAAGGGGTTTAGGGTTTAGGGTTTAGGGTTTAGGGTTGGTTTGTCCTCGACAGCACGCCCTCCGATCACCTCCGTCAGTACGAGGTTGTGAGTTGTTTAGTTTTGTTTCGGACACATGCTGCTTCAGCGATGATGTCTGTTGTGGTTGCGAGCCGTAACCTTGCGGTACTGCAACAAGCCTAGCCTGTGAGAAGGTGCGCCTATCCAGGGCGCAGGTGTGCCGTAGGACCCGCAGATGCCATGCGGCTCTACTTGTACTTGTTGTGGAGATGGGTGCCGGGCTGAGCCATGCCCTGAAGAAAGCGCTTCACTTTGACAGTGTGGGTTTTTGTCCAGCCTCATCAGACGTATGCTGGACGAAGTCTCTTTGGACTCAGAGCACAAGCTTCTGCACCTACTAATTGCTTAAGAACCCCAAAAAGATGAAACAAATTCTTCCTTATTCAGGGTCATTTAGGGATTACATTTTTTTGTTTTTTTATTTTTTTTGGGGTTCTTAAGCAAATAGTAGTCTCTCGTACGGATTGAAAGGACTCAGAGTACAAGACCCTAAACCCTAAACCCTAAAACCCTAAACCTTAAACCCTAAAACCCTAAACCCTAAACGCAGCAGAGCAGTTCCAGAGTCAGGTGCGAAGTGTGCTGCAGTACTTGAATGGCAGCGACTACATTGCTGGGACCGTTGCCTTCTCCGTAACCTGCATGCAATCACCCGAAACCCTAAACCCGAAACCCCAAACCCCAAACCTTAAACCCTAAACCCTAAACCCTAAACCCTAAACCCTAAACCCTAAACCCTAAACCCTATACCCTAAACCCTAAACCCTAACCGTGGCTCACAGCACCGTGCCAACTTGGGTTGTGGGCAGACGCTTTACATGTGTGGATTCTGAGACCTGTGAGCATTCCTCCGGCAAGCCAGGCTGTTTTCCGGGAGTCGACCCTACAGACCCCAAAGCCTAAACTTTAAACCTAAACCCTAAACTCCAGAATCCCCAATCCCTCCTACTAGCTCTGCCACTACTTCTGCTTCTGCCCAGCTACGGAGGGTAGTGTTTCTCAGGTCACGTCCATGCCATACTGTGTCAGGCAATGGGAATTGCACGAGATGCGTCTTCGAAGCTTTTCCAGATGTTTTGTGGCTTGGCAAATGAGAATCTGGACTGGCAAACGGTGTCGCCCTTACAGGACGCGAATCCTTTGATTAGTCTTGAGTTCCCAAGGCTTCTTGTCCTCGTGGGGGAGGGGGTCGAATAGAGGACTACGTTGCAGTGTCCATGAACACGAGGAGTAATTAGTCCGATGATATTCTAGGTATGAAAGAGTCTCGCAGGGTTTTCAAAGTTGCCACGCGATTTTAAATTTTGTTGCGTGGTTCAGCGGTGCACGGTCGTCTGATCCTGTTCATGAGATGTCCGTCGAAATTTCAGGTGATTGGGCAATTCGCCGGCTCTGGATGACAGTGCGGTTGAACGAAAAAGCCACTCAGCTTTAGCATGCAGCCGCAGCATGCATTGCCTTGTTGCACAGAGAAGGAATCCCGAGCTAGCTCAGAAGCCCTAAACCATAAACCCTAAACCCTAAACCCTAAACCCTAAACCCTAAACCCTAAACCCTAAACCCTAAACCCTAAACTGCGCATGAGGAGGCTGACCTCGTGCTTGCCTGGCTGCGAGAGCAACCGGCCATCCACGATGCGTCGGAGCTGTGGCTCTACGGCCAGCGTTCGGAGGGCAAAGCCACTCGTAGCTTGGACTGCACCAGCATGGCAGGTTCAGCAGAGCAGGCTGAAGGGGCAGTATGCAAACGGATTGAGATGTAGAAGCTTGGTATGACTCCGTATGGCCAGGCTAAATCTCGATCATCTCGCATGGGGGTGATCCAGCAAGCAGACTGGCACTCGCATCTCTTCGCGCCTCTTTGGTAAGTTGTTTTTCGCAGGCTACGAATACGAGCCGGAGATAAAGGTCACCTCGCGTCTGCGGTACGGAGCTCAGAGTGGCCTCTTTGCATTCGGTGATATTCTGTGACTCTGCGACAGGCTTACATTTTGAATCCTCACATTGTACATATTGTTATGTCCTTATTAAGGTACTACGTATTATGCTGTAAAACTACTTCATATTTTTATCTTGTGATATTAAGCTAGTATCGCAGTCGGTCCAAGGTGTCAGAAGCCAGATGGATCCAGTCAGTGGGTGTGGCTTAGCTGCAAGACCAAATCGAACACCCTCGTAGCTGGTCTACACTGCGCGAGGTCCCTTCCTTGTGCGCATGGGTTCGGAAGTCTCGGAAGTCATCCATCCTCAAGTCTATAGCCCCAAATCCAGCAGCAGCAGGCCTCTTTTCAATGCTGAATATACTGCGTCATCAGGTGGATCACGCGCGAGAGCCGCGAGGGCTCTGGCGGAAATCGTGCCACGGTATCCATCCTGGGCCGGGACAAGGCGAGAACCCTAAACCCTAGACCCTAAACCCTAAACCCTAAACCCTTTGCAGAGGGGCCGATACGTTGGACCAGACATTCGGGCTTCAGGCGTAGTGCTTCAGGTCCTGGGCTTGTGACATTACAATCTTATAACATGATATATTTGAATCATTAGTCTGCATTTTTATGGTATACGGTATCATTACGCCATCATATGGTTAAATGGTTATATGGTTGTATTAATGTGTTCTGCTATAGTATGCGATGATATGAGCCTGTACAAACACATATAATTGTTGCTGTTAATTATCGTTTATGCATCATTGTATTATTATACCGTTTTGTTACTATATTGTTATATTGTTGTATGAATATATTGTTATTGTAGTACATTTGTTTTGATGTTGTGATTGCCCGACTAGATGCTTCTTTGATTGTGTGTTTATGCTAATTATGTTCTGTCATATGATAGGATATACATATACAGTTAAATCCTTTTTTGGGATAATATGTGTTGGTGTATCATTGTACCAAAATATTGTTATGTTCTTATATTCGTGACTCGTTGTTTTTTGTATGATTATACGATTGTATGCGTATATCATCATACTATACTATACTATGTTGCTATTGCCTGAGTATAGTATTATGTTACTAGATTACTGTTTTGTCTTTTCTATTTTTATGTTGTTACACTGCATGTTAGTATATCAGCATCATTCGCATTTTCGTAGTTTTTTTCATTTTGCGCCTTTGGGGGGGAGCGTGTTATTGTCACCTTGTTGTTTTGTTCTTAGTAATATTGCAACTGTATGGTCATATACTACTACATCATTATAAAAACTATATGTCGATTATTGATTCCACGATGCCATTTGATTCGTTTATCATGAAACTGTCGTCATGCTACCAGTATCTTCTTCTTGTCTAACTATTTGCTTAAGAATCCCCCAGACAGAAAATCCCTACAATACCCTTATAAGGAAGAATATTTCTATTTTTTGGGAGTTCTTAAGCAAGTGGTAGTTGTGGTTCCTAATGATTCCAGTAGGACTGGTGCATCGCCTTCATTGCCCAAACCCCCTAAACCCCCTAACCCCTAACCCCAAACCCCGAACCACCACACTCCAAACCCAAAGCCCCGTAAACCCCTAAACCCCCCAAACCCCCCTATACCCCGAAACCCCTAAACCCCCCAAACCCCCCAAACCACGAACCAAACCCCAAATCCTAAACCCTAAACCCCTAAACCCTTGAAAGGTGGTCTTGGAGAACATGCTCGAGGAAGGCCGCGAGATCCAGCGGCGCAAGAGAGAGAGACCAAGCGAAAGAAGCTCGTGGGTAGTTCTCTAGATTACGGTCCCCTTTTGGGCTCCCTTGGTATGGGTAGTTCTCTAGATTAGGGTCTCTTTTTGGGTCCTGTGTATGTGGGTGGTTCTCTAGATTAGGGTCCCTTTTTAGGTCGCTTTTTTGCGGGTAGTTCTCTAGATTAGGGTCCTTTTTTGGGTCCCCTACATAGAGCGGCATGGTGATGGATGTCACAATGGGGGGTTAAGGGCTTGAACCTAAGATTACTACCGCCACGTGATGAGGGTCGGTCTCCCTGTTATCCTGAAATCATCATCAAGCCATCCAATCGGAATCCGAGATCCCGCGCCTGAAGACTCTGACAGAATGTCGCCTCAGAATGGGCGTCCAATCATCGTGGACTGCGTTGTCTTGGGAGGCGAAGTGAACGCACCTGTCAACGAATCCCAAACTAGGGCAGCGCCCAAAACTGAACTTTTTTTTTAGTTGTAAGGGTTTAGAGTTGAGGAGGTTTTCGCGCGCGAATATTAGTAGCCTCCGACAGACTCCATTTCGAGTTCACTTTTCGGGGTCGTTGAGCTAGGTTCATTGGCTCCTAGGTTCGATAGTTCATTGCACTCCTCGTGCACGCGGATTCTTGGGCCTTTCATCGCTTGTTGCGCGCTCCAGGACTTTCCATGCTGTGCTGCAAGCATTGTCCAGAAATCGCGCCAAGGGATGGGCATTTTATTCGCCCTAGGTTGCCATTTAAACTATACTTCGAACACAAAACCTGAGCCCCGAGAATATTACGCAAGCCCTGACGCCCTGGCTTGTCAAAGAATCAAAAAGTCAGCAACTCGATGCTTGAAAAAACCGCTTGAAGGACGCACCGAAAGTTGGGAGTTGCAGCAGTGTTCGTGCCAAGCAGCCTAAGTGTCTGAAGTGTCCTCGTCATCTTATGCCATCTTTCCCGCAAGCCCAGGAAGTTCTTAACCCTAAACCCTAAACCCTAAGCTTGCCCTAAACCCTAAACCCTAAACCCTAAACCCCCAAGCCCAGGAAGTTCTTGACTGTCGTGCAAGTGTACGACTTCGGAAAGGAGCACGGCCTCAACTGGCTGCACCCGCAGGAGATGCCTTGGTTGCGTGACACAGCAACGAAATCCTTGACACACACACACACACACACACATATATATATATATATATATTTATTTACATACATATAGATAGATACATACATATGCGTGTATGAAATATGTCGCTATGACCAGGCTGGGCTGCGTTCTGCCTACAGGACAAAGATCGAAAGCAGCCCGGGCGGTCCATCGCGTCCGTTGTGTTGCTCGGCTTGAAAGGAGCTTTTGGCTCCCGAAACATGACTACTTGAAGGTTCATGGGTAGCTGTAAGTAGGCTTAGAGCTACCCTAAACAAGGTTATAACCAGTTATATCTAATATCCAGTTAGAGTTAGAGTTGCCCTACTTATATCCCCACTTATGCCTACCCGCGAACCTCCAAGTAGCCACGCAGCCCAGCATCGTGACCCCTACATTGCAGGCTGCCTCGCTGCGTTGCTGGAAGCTCGGGCATCGACCAAGCAGAGGCGCTGGAGAGTGACGTTTTCTATCGGGCGTCGAGGCTTCATAGCAAGGTCAACCCTCAACCCTCAACCCTAAACCCTAAACCCTAAACCCTAAACCCTAAACCTTCGAGGCAGCCTCTGCCCCCTCTTGCAGGCCCTGCTGGAAGACGCTCGAGAATTTCTCAACTCGGAGACCTGGTATACGGAGCGGGGCATTCCATACAGAAGAGGCTACCTGCTCTATGGCATTCCGGGCGGTGGAGCCTTGGTGGAATGAGGTTTTGCAGTTCATCCTGTTGAAGAGCAGCGTCTCTTCGGGCCAGTTGGAGGTCATGAGGCTGGCTTGCTTTCAGAATCATGCTGGTTTGTCCTCAAAAAATCCGCTTGCTTGAGAATCCCTCCCCTTGCGAGGGAAAGGCCATGATCACGAGCCTTGCAGCCCAGGAAAAAGCTCCTTGATCATGGCTGTTGCCTCCGAGCTGCGCCTGCCAATCTACATGCTCAGCTCCTTGGGCTGCTCAGGGTTTATAGTTCAGGGCTTAGGATGCACTGTGATCCTAAGCCCTAAGCCCTAAGCCCTAAACCCTAAACCCGAAACCCTAAACCCTAAACCCTAAACCCCCAAATCTCTCAAGATGCTGGATCTTGCGCACCGTCAAGTCGAAACATCAAACTTCAAAGGCTTCTCTTCCGAGCGGATGAATGACGAGGTGCTGAGCTCGCTGCTGCCACGGGGCTCATTACTGGGGTCATGTCTGGTCAACGATGTCTGAGCGGGACTTCTTGCAAATTGCGGGTCTGATTGTGTTTTTAATGTTTCTGAATGACTGCGTTGAGAGAGTGGGTGGCGTTTGCTATTCGTGTTGTCAACTGCACTTCTGCGGTGTCAAGGCAGTACGGCATGCATGATCCGCCGACCATCCTGCTGCTTGAGGACTCGAGGGAGCTGTTGTGTTACTCAATTTTCTTTGCGCCGTTTTTTTGAGTGACCAGTAAGCTACCAATTGCTGAAAGTAGAAGGATGTTGACCTTCTACACTCAGCGGTGCTTAACCGTTGCCTGGCCGCATCATCAGACCTACCACATCGGTTTCGGTATCGCCGACCAGGTCGCGATACTTGTTTTCATAGATTAGCACCCTAAACTCTAAACCCTAAACCCTAAACCCCAAACCCTAAACCCTAAACCCTAAGCCCTAGATAACCCCTTCTTTGCGGCAAGGCCACCGGCAGCTGCAAGACGCTGCTGGGGATTCCAGCCCCGCTGACCGGGACCGACAGCGGGTTTAGGGTTTAGGGTTTAGGGTTTAGGGTTTAGGGTTTAGGGTTTAGGGTTTAGGGTATGTGGCAGCAGCCAACCTGTGGACTCGTCTTGTTTTCCAAATGGGGGGGTTTCCGAAAATAGGGGGAACCCCTAGTAGGGAGCCCCAAAAGAGCAGGATTCCCTTATAATAAGGACCCCAATAAGGTTCCCCCACTTTCGGAAGCCCCAACTACGCTGCAGGACAAGGACAGCCCGGACAAGGGCTACGAGAAAAGTCGCCGAGGCAAGTCGGCAGGAATTTGAGACAGAAGCTTGAGGTTTGCAGCTGAAAAGAGATCGCAAGTTGCTTCAAGAGATGGAGCATGTTCCTCTAAACCCTAAACCCTCAACCCTAAACCCTAAACCCTAAACCCTAAACCCTAAACCCTAAACCCTAAACCCTAAACCCTAAACCCTAAACCCTAAACCCTAAACCCTAAACCCTAAACTAAGATTGCTCAGGACGCCTGACGCTTTCTGGGCTCCTGAACGCGCTGGACGGCGCCTCAGTTTCGATGCATGAAAGCCAGGTGTCCGATGCGCAGCTAAGCGGCTCCTCTCTAAAGCTTAGGGTTTAGGGTTTAGGGTTTAGGGTTTAGGGTTTAGGGTTTAGGGTTTAGGGTTTAGGGTTTAGGGTTTAGGGTTTAGGGTTTAGGGTTTAGGGTAGCCATAGCATAGTTCATCCCAGTTCAAAGTTGCCGGTCGAGCTTCGTGGTAGCATGTTGTATCATCCTAAGTCCCTCGACAGAAACGGGGTTGACGAAAACAGGGGACCCCTAAAATACACTCCCAAGTAGTAGGATTTCCTTATAATAAGGACCCCAACAAGGTACCCTTGATTTCGGAAACCCCCATGTTACCCTAAACCCTAAACCCTAAGCCCGCGCAGGATGGCCCAACAGCCACCACGGGAAGGCTCCTCTTCATGACCACCAACGATCGAGGCCGGGAATCTGAGTGAGGTGCAGAAGCAAAGAACATATATGAATCATAATATAATAGTAATAATAGTAATAATATTAATAATAACATTAATATATTATACGGTTGTTGTATATTATTAAAGAGAAGCGTAGGGGTAGCGATGTCATAGCGGTGCGTCTTTACTTGACGGGAAGTTCTCAATCTGGCAGATGCTCTCGATCCTGCGCTCTTGCGGAGTGGTCGAATTGATTACGAGCCTCGGCATCAAGAAAGGTTGTGTGTGTTGTCGCTCAATCGCCAAGATGTACGGTCTCACGGACAACATGCCACAAGCTCTTCTGGGGCAATCTGTGGGAAGGGCTTGAGCGGACGCTGCGAAAGAAATTGCGGACGCTCGCAGCCACTTCTGTCCTGTCTTGCCACGTTCTCCTCTGAAGGAGTTAGAGTTCAAAGCGGCGGTGCCAGACCAGATCCAGCGCCTTTTCACTCGGAGCCCTGGCAGCATTTGCGTCGTCGTGGCTCCCGTGGTTCGATATGACCCGTTTTGGGGGGTTTCCGAAATTAGGGGTGCCTTATTGGGGTCCTTGTTATAAGGGATCCTACTAATTACCTGGGAGTCTGAACCCTAAACCCTAAACCCTAAACCCTAAACCCTAAACCCTAAACCCTAAACCCTAAACCCTAAACCCTAAACCCTAAACCCTAAACCCTAACCTTTCAGCTCCAAGCAAATCCTATGGGGGACTATATTTGGGGGTCCCCTAAACCCTAAACCCTAAACCCTAAACCCTAAACCCTAAGCCCTAAACCCTAAACCCTAAACCCTAAACCCCCCTTTTGAGCTTGGCTTCCGAAGGTTCTACGCCGACTTTGGGCGCTCCACCTCCGTCTCGATGCTTGCCGCGCAAGAAGAATGGGGGCTTTCCGAAAGTAGGAGGCCCCTAAGATGGACCCCCAAAGGCCACTCAGGGTTTAGGGTTTAGGGTAATAAGGGAACCTAAAATCGACCCCCAAATAGTAGACTGCCCTTATAGTGAGGACCCCAATAAGGTACCCATTTAATATCGTAAACCCCCAGATCAAGAGTCTAGGAGCACGTGCAGCAATCTTGTTCGCAAAGCTGGGGCATGGCGCCTTGCAGATACCATTCGCACTTCGGAGGCTGACCGTTTGATGTCTAAGTGGCCTTACAATGTATACATTGGGATGTTCCCCCTTATACTAACAAGACTGTTTGTATAAGGGGTAACATCCCAAACCCTAAACCCTGACCCTAAACCCTAAACCCTAAACCCTAAACCCTAAACCCTAAACCCTAAACCCTAAACCCTAAACCCTAAACCCTAAACCCTAAACCCTAAACCCTAAAGGGGGCACATCCCGATGTACCCACATCCTTGGTCCTTAGGTCGCCGGGAGGTGGCAAAGCCCGTGCCGCGCCCGACGAAGGCGCCCAAGCATGTCTTGACACACTGGGCCACAGAAAGCAAGCCGGGCTTGGAGGTTCATGGGTGGTTTAGGGTTTAGGGTTTAGGGTTTAGGGTTTAGGGTTTAGGGTTTAGGGTTTAGGGTTTAGGGTAGTTACATGTGGGGGTATAAGTAGGGTAACTATACTTACAACCTCGTTTAGGGGTACTTATCACCCTACTTATAACTACCCTTGAACCTCCGAGTGGTCTAACGCATCTGCTCCACGCCCGCTGCAGGCGATGATGCTCTTAGCAAGCTTTCCACGGAGGACTTAAGGGTTTAGGGTGTGAGGGCTTTAGGGTTTAGGGTTTAGGGTTCAGGGTTTAGGGTTTAGGGTTTAGAGTTTCCCTGCTGTCTGGTGCCGTCTTTTAACACCAAAGCGGCGAAAGCACCAGCTAGTGAGGCAGCCGTGTCCTACTCTGATTGTTCTGAGGGTAGTTTCATGGGCCCTTAATACGTACAGGGTATATAAGGTGTTCTTTTTAGGGGTACCCTTTTAAGGGCCCATACTAAGGGGCCATGTCACTACCCTTAGACTGATTGTACCCTAAACCCTAAACCCTAAACCCTAAACCCTAAACCCTAAACCCTAAACCCTAAACCCTAAACCCAGGGCTCACTTGCAACCTTTTCGACAGGAACTCGCCGAGCTTTTCGCGAAGAAGCTGGACGGTTCTGGGAAGAAGTTAACGACAGCAGACATCCAACGGTAGCCCGGCGAAGGAGCAGACTTAGGGTTTAGGGTTTACGGTTTAGTTTAGGGTTTAGGGTTTAGGGTTTGGGGTTTAGGGTTTAGGGTTTTGGGTTTAGGGGTTTTGAGTCTGAGTCTCATGCTTCTGAAGCCTCAGTGTTGTCTGCCTGGGTGCTTTATACAGTCGAAGCTGGCCACTTGTAGCAGGCCTCAGCGCTGTTTTCTGATAGCTGAGGCATCTCATGAAGCGCAAGAAGAGCCCCAAAAGGGCTGTTGAGGAGGCCTGCTCTTGGGAACTCTTGAGTAATCCGCCTCCCGAACACTCCGCCACTCTAGAGGTATGAGTTGCCCACGCGGATGGAGCAGAAGAGTTGCCAAGCTTGTTGAACTTGCCTCGCCTGATGCAGGTGCAAGAACTGTTCCGAGCTCAGAGCTAGCTCCCCCTAGACTGATGATCTTCAATCAGAGTCATACGGTCTGACATGGTGGCACGGTGCTGATTCCAGGCTTGACACTTTCTCCACCGGAAGTGACGTGCACAGCTGAGACCAGAGTTGCTGGGTACCAACTTTTCTTGGCATCCATGCCAACTCTGCGAAGCAGTTGATAAATCAAATCGTTTAGGGTTTAAGGTTTAGGGTTTAGGGTTTAGGGTGCTTTCTGAGACGGCGCTGTCTCGATGTGCGGTGAGGCGTTGCCGAAAGACTCGTCGTGCGCAGCGAAGTGAGATGGTCTCTGCCAAGACGTGGTCCTAATTGGGGGTTTCCCAAAATTGGGGTACCCCTTCTATACCCCAAATAGAAAAGACTCCCCTTGAAGGGACCCCCCAAAAGGGTACCCCTATTTTCGGAGACCCCCCCGATGAAGATGGTCTTCTCAAACTTGCCCTGTCCTTGATGGGTGCAGAACTACCGCAAGAGTAAGCCTGCGTTGAATGGTGGTGGTGCTCAAAACCCCTTAAATAAGGAATTTACCTTAAATCATATTCAGGATCCCTATATTTTTTACGGTATATTCCTTATTTAAGGGGTATTGGGCTCTTTGGGTGGTGTTCAAAACTGGACACCGCCCTGCCCACCGAGATCCTTAAGCCGCGGGGCTTCCAGCCACGTGCTTTGTACATATGCGATCTTCGAGTCGGAATAGAGGAGAAGCGGCAAGTCAAACTACCCTAAACCCTAAACCCTAAACCCTAAACTGCTAAACCGTTGTATCATATGTGGTGTCTCCCGGAGCAGGCGACGGTCATGACAGCCACACAAGTTCACCTTCGCTTCCCCTCTGTTTCTGTAGAAGATCTGCTTGGATGAAAAATGCCTGGCTTGCATGGCATGGAGAGTGTCGAGAGTGTCGACCACGGAGGGCCCTCTGTTTTTGCAGTTTCCTAGGTTTGGCCTAGGAAAACCTCCCGTTTCCTCGAGTGTTTCTTCGGACGCACCTGCGTTTCCAGATTCGCAGACGAAATCTTCAATTCCCTCGGATTGTTGAAAGAACATCACCCGTTTCTTAACATTATCATACAAAACAGAGATTTTCCTATGACTTCTGTGTGCACAAGACGCACATAGGAAAGGCCAGAGGGAATGAATGACCAAGGGTGGAAGGAAGGAACACGCCATCCCCGACATGAAGAGTTGCTTCACAGCCCACATGAACCCTTTCCAAACCGGACTGCAAGCATTGTGTTTGCATGAAAGAATTACAATGCCATCCAGAGGCTTTTCGGGTTTAGGGTTTAGGGTTCAGAGCTTAGGGTTCACAATAAGATGTACAATGAATATAGCATAAAAGGAAAAATCACCAAACATTCTTTGTGCAGTAAATTGTTTTTGGCCGCCACAGTAGCAAATGAAAATGACATGTACATTGTATACAAGTATACATGTATATATATATATATACATGTATGTATATATATATACATATGCATATATATATATATATATACACATAAATGTATTCTTCGTATTGTCTCTATCGTCTTTTATGCATCCTGATTTATGTATTTGGCATTAACGTATACATAAGTCACATATCACATCATAAGAGTTTAACCTTCTAAACTACACGATAGTAGATTGAGTTCAATCTGTCAATGTAACTTTGTGAATGGAATATAGCTTCCAAATGAACCAACAGGTAAGCAGAACTGGTGATGAGGGGCGAGCCTAATCCCGGAGATAGGTGGCTGTAGGGTTTAGACTGTTAGGCGCTTTAGGCTTGAGCGTTTAGGAGTTCTGGGCGTTGGGCTCTCGGGTGGGGTTTTGTTGCTGTGGACATGCCCTTCCGGGGTAACGGGAGGCTTTAAGTGGGTATTTCCCAAAGCAGGGGTACCACTTGTATACCCCAACTAGAATAGACTCCCCTTAAAGGGACCCCCAAAAACGGTTCTCGTCTGAACGTCAAAGTGATGAAACTTACAAAGTGATGAACTTGAAACTAGCGCAGGTAAGCGACGGAGTAATTTTAACGCTACGCGACCCGCCTCGGCCCGGCCCAGCGCATCCGCGTGAGCATGGTGATTCCGCAGCGCCCAAGTCGCTGGACCCCAAGCAATAAGGGTTGGGTTGAGGGTTGAGGGTTGAGGGTTGAGGGTTCCGGGTTTATGGTTTATGGTTTGGGGTTTGGGGTTGAGGGTTAGTTTAGGGCTCAAGGTTCACGCTTTGGGGTTGAGGGTTTTTTTGGGTTTAGGGTTCGGCTTGGAGTGATCGTAGGGTTGAGCCAGGCCCCTTAAGGTTTAAGGCGACTCGGAGGGTGGGGGGGGGGGGAGGGGAGGGGGGGGTAGGGGGGTGGGGGGGTGGGGGGGTGGGGGGGGGTGGGGGGGGGGGGGGGGGTGGGGGGCGGGGGTGGGGGGGGGGGGTGGGGGGGGGGGGGGGGGGGGGGGGGGGGGGGGGGGGGGTGGGGGGGTGGGGGGGGGTGGGAGGGGGGAAGGGTGAACAACGGTGGGGGGCCCTGCTGGGAGGGGCTTCAACTGCCTCTGGTCGAACCGTCAAAAAAAGGCCTCGGCGGATTACGTCACTCTATGGTATTCATATGTCTGTGGACATCCGGAATCTAGAATCAATCGTGGCTCTCCTTTCAACGTAGGGGTACATAGAGCGGATAGAGGATGTGTGGTTTCTCGAAAAAATACCCCCAAAACTCCAGTCCCACCCAGTCTAGTAATTCCAAAACTAATGTGACTAATGGCACTGCGGCAAAACAGAAAAGCGTCATCTACACTTTATTATCTTGCGGGTCAGCCTCGATACATTTTGTCCTACGGGTCAGCCTCGACATAGTCAAGCAGTACCTGACAAACATGCTGGTATGCTCAGCAAGGACTCAGAACGGCCTAGCCTTGAGAAGTTTTTGGGCATCCGCCCGCGTAGCCGTCTTCACCAGTTCCTTGGTTCAACGCCGAAGCCATGCGGCATGGTCCAAGGAGCAAAGTTTAATAGCTGATGTGACTTTTTTATGTGTTGGATTTGTACTAAGTAGACTTGTGAGCATGGAGAGTTCTAGCATGTGAGCCAGTGAGACAGCAGTGTGTGAAAGTGGCCCTCCACCATGTATCTCCTTGCGCCGTGCTTCAGTGCTTGAGTGGATGGCTTGGGATGCAGCTTGAGATCGTCGTTAAGCAAGCTGTAGGCCTGAAGCACGATGGCCGACATTGTGTGGAGTTCCTACTGGACAACCATGCTCCCCAACGGACCCGCTGGGTGGACGATCTGTACGACACGCAGGGAATAACTGTACAGCCCAAGAACTTCCAGTCTAGCAGGTGCACAATTACGCTGAGGGCTGACAAGAGTGCTTACATGGACAGCTTTCTGCATCTGACCCTCTTCCACCAGAGGAGCATCCGGGACGACAAGCGGGCCGCCGAAGCTCATTTGCCATTCTCTGGTGTTGCAAATGGATTCAAGGGCTGGGTGGCGCTTGAGCACAAAGACAAGTATGGTGGCAAGTTATACGTTGAGGCATATCTCAAAGAAATCGCCGCACCGCCCCCTGCTCGCCCGAAAGCTGCCTCGATGCCTGCTCTGGACGACTCGGAGATCGCAGAGCAGCAGGCCATCTTAGCTACTGGGTATGGCTTTGGGATAATTTTAACTTTCCCTTCTTTCCCTTTTAAGTGAACCTATTCATAAATAATTCTCAAGGGGCTTTGAAGCAACACCCAGGCTAGCATCCAGGCCAGCCAGGCCACGCGGTCGCAAAGTGGCCGACTGCCTGAAGCTCCGAGCCACAAGAGCCACAGCCAAGCGAGCCCTGCCTCGGCTTCCCCTTCTTGGCCATGGCCGGACAACTCGCACCTTAGGGATTCTTGGGAATCTTTTGTTTTTTAAATAAGGTTTTGGGTCCTGCAATTCCTAAGAAACAGCTAAGATGATAATTTGGCTAGGGTTCCAGTATAGGCACAGTTCGCAGCCTTCGCAAATCACACCTGGATCTTCCTTTCCAGAGCACTCTTGGCCGGACTGGCCTAGCGCCGCGCAGGCAACACCGCAGCGCCCTGCTCAGTCTCCTGGTAGTCCTGGCATCTGGGCAAGCACATTACACTTTGTGTTTGGCTGTGTGTCTTTTTGGGCTTGCTTTTTGCGCTGCACAGAAACTTTGGCCTTGAGTCGTCCTTTGAAGCTGGTGGCCCTTTGAGGCCTAGCTCCTCCAGAGCCTGAGCCAGCACTGCCGGACTTGCCCGACTGGGTTCCTTGGCCTCGCTTCAAGGTAGCGGTGGACAGGGGGCAGCCGCTCGGCTCCCCGCCGGCGTGGCCAGCCCAAGCGGGCACGGCGAAATCGACGGGGCGGCGCAAGGCGCTGCTGATCGGGCTGAACTATCCCGGCACAGCGGCGCAGCTGCGACACGGCAAGAATGATGTCGAGCGGGTGGCAGCCGTGCTTGCAAGACTGGGTTTTCCGGAAGAGTGGACTCTGACACTGACAGACGATCCCGAAACGATGCCGGAAGCCCTGCCCACCAAGCGCAACTGCATCGTTGCAATGCAGTGGCTGGCTCACAATGTCGCGCCCGGCGATGTGTTGTTCTTCCATTTTAGTGGTCATTCCGCCCAAGAGGAGGATCATGAAGATGTTCCAGACAGTGATGCTCTTTGCCCGTCCGATTTCCAGGAAGCTGGTTTCATCTCCTCGGAAAAGGTTTACGAGACGTTGATGCAGAGACTGCCGCCACATGCCAGGCTGACAATGCTCTTAGATTGCTGCATTCCATGTCTATGTCCGGAGTTACCACTGCTCTATGACCTAGAGCAGGACCGATGGGTCTTAGGCAGCCCATCCTCGCGCTCAAACGGTGACGTGGTCTGTTTTGCAGGAGTAGGTTCCTTGGAAGCCCAGTGGTACTTTTTTGCCCCTTTATTTTGGTTCCAGGTTCCTAAAGAAACCAACCCCAAAAGCAACCAACCTTAAAAGGGTACCCTTATCATAGTATATCATATATCAAAATGTATCAAATGTATCATATGTATCATATGCATTATAATGTATCATAAGACATCATAAGATATCATCATATGTCATAAAGCGGTTACTGGGCCTGCCAAGGTTCAGACATGTCCATGGAGGAGCTGCACCAGCTCCGTATGGCAGAGCATGGCTTTGTCACAGGCGCATTCCTCCAAGCCATGACCCAGCTGGCCCAACAAAGAAAGGGCCCGGTAACGTACCAAGAGTTGGTCTCAGAAGCCAGCCAGCATCTCCGACCCCACGCCCACAGAGGTCTGCAGCTGTCTGTGACGCAGATGTTTGATCCCAACGTTCGGACCTTCCGATTCTTCGATGCGATCCAGAGCAAAGTACGCTAGTATGCCTTGGAGCACGTCGCAGGTGCCAATCCTATCAAAGTGCCGATCGCAGCCGTGCATCTTATCCGATGTAGACAGTCTCAACAACTTGCTGTGCACTGTTTAGGAGGAGCCAGGAGCTCATTCATTGAATTGATTGAACGGTAGAACCCATGCAGGGCTTCGTTCGCAAAGCGTTTCACCGCATGTGCCGCATTTGGAGCATTGTTGGAGTATCAATGTGGCCCGGGGAGGGGCTGGGGGCCGGTGCCAGCGTTGCTCACGTTGCGCAGATGTGCACAGAATCTGCTGAGCTCAATGTCCAGTAAATGCTAGGGTTTAGGGTTTAGGGTTTTGGGGTTTAGGGTTTTGGGGTTTAGGGTTTTGGGCTTAGGGTTTAGGGTACAGGTGTAAATCTTGCTGGCGGAGCCTGCAATCACACGTAGCGACATGTACCCATGGCGCACTGTGGGACGAGCTTGGCGTCAGGCACGGCTTATGGAGTTCCACAGCTCCATGGAGCTGACCATGATCATCAATGCCCTGCTCTTAGTATATGAATATAGTAGTCTATTAGTATATTGGTAGACTACATATATGTGTGTATATATATATATGCATATGTATATATGTATATGAGAACATCTTAAGAATACATATGTATGCAAATATGTCAATAGAGGAGTACAGTAATACATAGATGGCTGTAAGCATCAAGATTGATAGTAACATCTGAAATATTCGCTGTCAATCCCAAGCTTCTCCAGCACAAGGCGTGATTGCCCTTGTCATATTCGAGCAGCAAGGACTAGAAGCAGAAACTCATTGCTCAAACCTGGCTACTTGGAGGTACATGGGTTGCTATCAGTGGGGTTACAAGTTGGGTAAGTCTACTTATGACCTTACTTAGGGTGCTTATCACCCTACTTCCACCTACCCATGAACCTCCAGTCCCCAACACACACATTCGCTCCTTTGGGAAATCACATAAGAATACGCCCCTAAACCCTAAACCCTAAACCCTAAACTCTAATAGCAAAAGAGTTGCAGCAAGGCCGTCAGCAAGCTGCGAATCACTGACGAGGACATTTGACGATTAAAACTTGTTGGGGCGTCATGTCCACTGTCCAACCCCCCCCCCCAAACCCTATAAACCCTAAACCCTGTAAACCCTACAAACCCTGTAAACCTTGTAAGCCCTATGAACCCCACATAAAGCCTGCATAAACCCTATAAACCCGACAAACCCTAACCCCATGTTCTCGCACCGTCATCATGACAAGCTCATGCTTTAAGCTCATGCTTTCCGTTTCCTCGTGAGCATGCAGAATTGACAAATCATAATTCCCGCCGCCTTCGGTATTCACGCCCCCTCGTCTGAACCCTAAGCCCTAAGCCCAAAACCCTAAACCCTACACCGTACACCGTATACCCTAAAACCATAAACACGAAGCCAAGACTCCGAGCAGAAGCTGGAGTAGAATGGGCCTTCCATGACCCGATAATTGAAGCGTCTAGCAATGCTATCCTGAACCTCCAAACGCTCCCTTCAACTTTAGTGGATGAGGACCTGTTCAGACGATTTGCTTGCCTGGCATGTCTTTCGGGGCCATGAGCTTGAGAGACACGTGTGCTTGTGACTGTAGCTTGGGTTGAGGGTTTAGGGTTTAGGCTTAAGGGTTTGGGTTTAGGCTTTAGGGTTTTGGGTTTAGGGTGTTGGGTTTAGGGTTAGGGTTTAGGCTTTAGGGTTTTGGGTTTAGCGTGTTGGGTTTAGGCTTTAGGGTTTAGGCTTTGGGCTTTGGACTTTGGGCTTTGGGCTTTAGGGTTTAGGGTTTAGGGTTTAGGGTTTAGGGACAGTTTGGCAGCCAGGTGAGCCACACGCAGAGCCGTCCGCGTCCAAGCTTTGCCTCAGAAGCGCGGCGTTGGCAAAGAAAAGCAAAAGGGTCCATGTACTAATGTTCATGTCAATCTTAAGGTTCATATTAAGATTAAAGTTCATACCCAGAGCAATATTATTAAAATGAATATTAATCTTACGACCAACGGTAAGATATTCAGAGCGATCGTCTGGCCAGAGGGACGAGCGCGTCTGAGGGTTCTGTGTTCCTGATGTGTCCTCGTGCCCGAGCTGATGCGGCGATCATGGAATAAACGGGTCCTCGCTTCATGCAAGCGTGAGGGAGAAAAGCTAATCCTAGGTAGGATATGTGGGACCCTTAAACGGGAACCCTTCTTAGCCCTCTTCTAGCTCTCTTAAACAGGGACCTTATTCAGAGGGTCTCTAACCCCGAAGGGTCCCCCTAATCCTATCCCCTAGCTAAGGAATGGGAACCGAAGCCTTCCATGTGCGGGACATCTCCGCAGGAACCTTGGAAGTTTCAGTGTGTGCAGCACGAGCATTGAGGTAATTGTTGCTGGAATGGAAAGTCTGCAGCGCAAAGTGCTTGAGGTGACGCGGAACCGGGTGGGTTTTAGGGTTTAGGGTTTGGGGCTTAGCTGAGGTGATTGTTGGGGCGCTCGCTCGCGTCAACTGTGCCATTCTCAGAGTGGCAAAACCATGCAAAGCCATGACGCCAAGAGGCTTCGTGCCCCTTGGAAACCTGATCAACTTGAGACATTCTGCCCGCACCCAAGTCCTCAAAATGTTCTAGAAGCCCTACAAGACCTACGCCCTAAACCTTCAATCCCAACAATAGAAAATGTCTAGCCTAAACTCCAAGGTGTTGATGCGCAGACCATGAGCCGGTTTGCGGACGGCTGCGTGCAAACGCTTCCCCAGGCCAGGCTTGCGGATGTAAATGAGGTATGCTTTTTGATTCCTGTGGAGCTTCAGATGTTCGGGGTTTAGGGTTTAGGGTTTGGGGTCTAGGGCAATGGTTTAGGGATGGTTTAGGGTTTAGGGTTGTGGCAAGTATCTTCCAGTATCGGAAATCGTCTCCACTGTCCAGGCGACCCCTTTGGAGCTGGCCCGGCTCATGCATGCCTGCATGTCCTGAGCCTACGAGTCTAGGGTTTAGGGCATAGTGTTTAGAATTTGAGGGTTTAGGGTTCAGGGATTAGCGCCCAAGCCTACGACGATGCCCTTTTCAGCGCTGTTTTTTTTCACGATTTGCTGGCAGTCTCCCATCCAAGCATGTTGAGACACAAGTTGACACCGTGACTGCCGACCCTAAACCCTGAGCCCTAAGCCTTAAGTCCTAAGCCCTAAACCCTAAACCCGAATTCCAGTTGAGCAGCTGCCAGTGGGCCGTGGGCTACGGTAATTCCTGTATCAGCCGAGGAGCGTGTCCTGCCATGCACCGGATCTCTTCACTGCGTGTGTCCTGCAGAGCCGCGAGCAGGCGTTTCCGTTTAGAAATTGCCACCTGCGACCCCAAATAGTAGGACTCCCTTCAGGACCCCAACAAGGTACCCCTAACTTCGGAAACCCCCACATCTCACCTTTGAATCAGCACCGAGACGCGTTGGCCGTCTCAAACGCTTGCCCGAAACTCGCCCCGACCGGCACCGAATAGGATGCAGCATGTAAGCAATCTACTAGTATCTACTGCTCACCAAGCAACATTCACAAAGCCACCTCCGAACCTTGCTGGAAGCAGGCAGCGAGCATGGATCCTACTGGCCTCTCTGCGGCTGCCTACGCCTTTGGCCAGTGCTTTGAGGCCGGCGTGGCAAGTGACGATTGAATGTTTGTACAGCCTTGCAGCCTTGAGACCCCGAGTAGAAAAGGCGAGGCCAGCCCTCCTCTGCGCAGTGTGCGAAGTCTGTGAAAGGTTGCCGATGTGTCGCACATCCGCTACCTGCAGAAAATCTTCAGACACATCCGACTGGTGCGCCTCCTTCTGCGTCGATGGTCAGAGCAATGCATTGTAAGAGCCCCCCCGTCTTTCCCAGAGGTTTCGAGGAACAATGCAAGGGCTTACACACGGCAGCGGGCAATGGGACTTTAGGGCGCCAAATGACCAAGCGATACCAAGCGTCAAGGATGCTCACCAAGCTGCTTTTTCTTCCTCGATGTCAGAACCTCTGCCACCTGTTTGCGAGTCGGACTCCTCTTCTTGGGCCAGGCTGCCGTTTCCAGCTTGCCACTTTTCCTGCCCCGCGAGATCGCCGGGACCTCGGAAATCGAACTAAAACCCCCTAAACTAACCAACGGCCTGAGGAGGAGAAAAGGGGACAGAAAGAGAGAGAGAGAGAGCGCGACTGTGGACGCAACGCGCCTTGTGCGCAGGGAAGAAGAAGAAGAAGAAGAAGAAGAAGAAGAAGAAGAAGAGAGTTCCCTCGTCTGGTTGGGAGCCCTCAAGTGTGCGGAAGAGAAGAGACCAGACGAGACGAGCGGAGGAGAGGAGAGGAGAGGAGAGAAGGAATGAAGGAAGGAGGGAGGGAGGGATCGAAGGACTCAAGAGAGAGAGAGAGAGAGAGAGAGAGAGAGACAGAGAGACAGCGAGCTCACATGGGCCCCTAAGCCCGCTGCACAATGAGGGTTTCCGAACTTGGGGGGGGTAGCTTCTTGGGGTCCTTATTCTCAGGGAGCCCTACTATTTGGGTCGATGTATTCGGGGTCCCTTATGTTCGTAAAGCCCCGTTGGAAGAAGTGCGCACACGCCGTGGCCGAGGTGAGTCTGCTCAAAACCTACGCTCGGTGGCAGATCACCTTTGAATGCGTCCACTTGCGCAAGGTGCTGCAGCTATCCATCGCAGACATGCTTGCTTTGGTTGTAAATCTGAATCCAGACTGCATCCCGCACTCAAAACGCCGGACGACAATACAATGCCCACTCTGCATCGTTTGTGGATTCACAAAGTTGAGCCTGGGTATAAGGAGCTAAGCCCTCAACCCTAAACCCATAGCTGCCTTAACCCTGCAACCCGAAAGCCCCAAACTCAACCCATCGTTGTTGCAGGTTGCTGAGCGGATGATCGCGACCAGCGGCCAGTTCGACCTGGACAGCGCTGCCAGACTCTCACGCTTGCAATATGAGTCCTATAAGTGGATCAACTTGGGTTCCACCCTAAAACCCTAAACCCCGAACCCTAAACCCTAAACCCTGATAGCCACCTTCGGCCCGGAGTAATTTCATCCGTGGATGGCAACTCGCCTCACGTGCTTAGATCCCGGAGTCTGAATGATGCCGGGACCAGAATTTGGCAGTCTCATGTCACTTGCTTCAGGCGCGATATTATCAGCAGCGTCACGTCCAACGTGCATGTTGGTCTGAAGTGCTCTTGAAGACTTTTGGTGGGAAAGCAAGGTCACAGGTTTGCACAACCTGGCGCTGCTGTTCTGCCCGGCCTGCTTGCCATATGAATGTAGTTGAACTCTCTTGTTAGATCGAAGATGCACCCCCCATAAGGGCAATGCTTCTCCAAGCTTTGCGACAGACCAGACTTGATGTGTGCACAAGTTTTGAGCATGATAGAACTTGCTGTGACAGATATCTAGGAAAAGTTCGGAGTTTCCACTGCTGCATTACTGGTAGCCACTCGTCAGTAGGTGGGGGTTTACGAAATTTGGGGTACCTTATTGGGGTCCGACTGATAAAGGAATCCTACTATTTGGGGTCCATATCAGGGGCCCCTATTTTCGGAAACCCACCCCAGGAAGATCTGCCCAAGAAGTGCAGGGCAAATGTTGGGATAGCGGGAAGGACGTGCTTCACTTGAGACATGTCGTGAACATCCAAGAAGGTTTTGTGCAGAGAGGGTTTAGGGTTTAGGGTTTAGGGTTTTCGGGTACATAACATCCTTCGGGTTGGGTTACTTTGGACCCGTAGGATCAAGGGATGAAGACTCATACCCCTAAGGTTGGACCCCTAAAGGTTCCACCTAGTATGCTCCTAATGAGGCCCTTATATTCCCTTAGGGATCCTTAAAAGGGAACCCCAAAACCCAAGGGTACAACCTAAAGGGTCCAAGGTAGACCCCCGAGAATGGAGCTGCTCCACGTGTCACGCTCCGTGTTGGAGGTTACACGTTGTAGGGCCGGAAGTGCTCTGGGTTTTGGGTTAAACCCTAAACCCTAAACCCTCCTTTGAGCCAGGATGCAGCGCAATACCATGCGCTCAGAGCGCACGGCCGCGCTTGGCGCGGCTCGGGAGGCCTTTTCATCCGTCTGTGGTGTCGAGTGTTTGGGGTTTTTCGTGTTAGGAGGTCAGAGTCTAGGAACCCTAAACCCTGAACCCTAAACCCTAACCCTAAACCCTAAACCCAGGGTTCGGGTTTAAGGTAGAAGCCTCCGAGAGCCCTCAGCATCAGTGGGCTCCTCAAATCCCCTCGACTTTCCCTTTTTTATGAGCGCAGCAGGTGCTTGCAGAAGCTGCGAGGAATCTGCTGCTGCCGGCCCACGGCCCAGCTGCTCTCTCACTTCTCAAGCACATGCAGCATACGTTGGCTTGCACCGAGTGACATCACTTTCTAAGCAACGGTTTCGCCAAAATATGACCCGCCCTTCCCCAGTACACTCCTAGCACCCTGGCATCCGGTGTAGCTGAAGAGGGCAAAGGCCCTGCTGCTCTGGGAGCCCTCGAAGTGCTCAACTCCTTCTCAAGCTTGGAAGCAGACCGCGGAGAGATGGTACCAGTATGCCAACGTATGCCCACACCATCCGGACCCGCGCTCAAGCGCTGCAGGAGGTCACGGAGCCCTTACGCACAGAGACCCCAGGTGTTGCAGACCCACATTCTGAGCTGCCCCCTCTGTAGAGGCCTTGCTCTAAACGAGCCATGGGGCGGAGCCCCAGGAGGCCAGGACAGGCTCTTCTGTGCACCGCCGCCGCGTTCGGCGGCCTCGTTTTGCACCTGGGCGATGTGTTGATTCGCACCTATCAGGGGGCCTTCTTTCACGTGCCTCGCAGCCTAAGTGCGCACATCTCTTGCTTAGGTACAAGGGCGCTAGGATGCGCACGATGTAGAACCTTTTTGGGGCACGATGACCGGGCACATCCTCAACCACTATTTGCTTAAGAACCCCCCCCCCCCCCCAAATGGCAACGTTTTCCTTATAAGGCCAATAAATATAAACGGATTATGTTCTGTTAGTTTCTCTGGGGTTCTTAAGCACAAAGTAGTCAACCCCAGGCTGTCTCGCAGCTGGACATTTGTGCGCCTCACAGCGCGCCCGCTGGTCCAGCCGACTGATGCCGGCGCAATCCTTCGGCGCTGGCCGCAGAGGTGGACGGACTCTAGCAGATTTGGGGGGCGGGGGGGGGTTCCCAAACTTAGGGTAGTCTTGTTTTGGGAGTTCCTTCAATGAGGATTGTATCGTTTTCTGGGGTATATAAGGGGTACCACCTACTTTGGGAAGGCCCATTTTGGTTCCCGAAGCTCCACACAGCCTCCCACACAGCCTCTAATCAGTCGCGTGGGGTCGCGTGCTGAACTGCGAAGAAGCAGCAAGAGCGTCTCCTTGGTTTCGCCCCCTTTGGCAGCTGACATCACAAATCTTATCAAGCTCAGTAACTGAAACTAACTACTAATTTCGAACTGCCTTCAGGTGGACTGGCCGAAGGGTTGCCCTGCATGCAGCCACCCAGGCTCGGTGACATTGCAAGCAAGTGCCAGCAAAGCGAGCAGCAACGTGTCGACAGAGAAACGCCAGTGGCACGGTCAATCCTGAGCTTCTTGACAGGCTTCGGAGGAGCTGACAGGGCTGCAGGACTGCCAAAAGATTGGGAACTGTGCAGGAGACATAGTGAAACATGGACCGCTAAGCTCAGCAAACTTGGCGCCCCTGTCATCGTCTGTCAGAGGAGTGGATGGAAGAGGGCGGGGCTCTATCGTCTGGGCTCCGCTTGGCTGACCTGCCAGGCAGAATGGTTGCAGCACAGTGGAACGTTTTTTTAGTCCACGAGACATCATGAGACACAGATATGAAAGTGCATGTTACTTCACCCTAAACCCCAAACCCCAAACCCTAAACCCTAAACCCTGCATCTGCAAACAAGGCTTCAAGTTCAGCCTCATCGCTGGTGAGAGTGGGGTGAAGGCTGGCGACGTGCTGTTGCGCGTGCCGGCATCTATGCACATCTCGCCGTCTTCCGTGCGCGCCGAGGCATCAACTAGCAGATCCCGACAATCTGTTCTTGTCCCAAGGGTCATGTTACTACATGGGTTAAACCCTAAACCCTACACCTTATAGCCCTAAACCCTAGACCCCAAACCCTACTGTAAACCTCAAACCCTAAACCCTGGTTCCAATCAGATTGCGCCCTTGTGATGTGACGCTACTGGGTGGTGATTCCGGAAGCACAAGCGCAGACTCGCCGATGCGTCTCCAAGTTCTGAGGCTCTTCGCCCCTAAACCCTAAACCCTTAACCCTAAATCCTAAACCCTAAACCCTAAACCCTAAACCCTAAACCCCTAGCCAAGGCTCCTCAGCACTAGGGAAGCTGTTGGAGCCACTTCAGCTGGACGACAGCGCAGCTCGGCAGCCATTTAGTAGTTAGCAAAGGGGAAGGTTCGCCAGGTTCCTAGGGTGTAGGGTTTAGGGTTTAGGGCTTAGGGTTCAGGGTTTAGGGTTTAGGGTTTAGGGTTTAGGGCCCTGAAAAGGGAGCCCTTCTTAACCCTCTTCTGGCTCTCCTAATCAGGGACCTTATTCAGAGGGTCGATATCCACAAAGGGTCCCCCTAATCCTATCCCCTATATGTGGGCATGTCCCACAATGCGGGTAACCCCGGTTCTATCCCAAATGTAATCGAACCCCCTTTGATGGACTCACTCCCTCAAAAGAGAATCCCATGTCCGGAAACCTCCATCGACCATTTTGCTTACGAACCCTAAAACTATTAAAATGTTTTAATCCCTAATCTGCCCTTACAAGGAAGATATTTTTAAGTTTAATCCCTAATTTGCCCTTATAAGGAAGATAGCATTTTTGGGGGGGTTCTTAAGCGAATCGTAGCCATGCTTGTTTTGTATCTCTTGGGTCTGAGCCGCGAGTGCCAAGGCGACGTTGGCTCTTGGCCTTCTCGCCGAGGCTCAGACGCTTCTGCAAATTTGAGTGCGAGGTCGTGCGACAGCTATAGGTTCCTTAGGAATTATGTTTCATGTCCGTGTATACATATATATAGCCCAAGGGTAGATTATAGTCCTAAGCAGAGTACAGCTAATACCACATAGTGTGACATGACGTGACAGCAAGCAGCAGAGTTTGAGGTGAGCAAGAAGGAGTCCAGCAAGTTTTGGCCGTACCTCAGGCAGGAACAAGCGTGATTGCACTTGCACGAATACAGCGCATGATGCTTGTTCGTTCAAAGTTCGGACAGGATCTTGCCTGGCGCGAGCGATCTTCACATTCCGCTGCTGTGGCCAGAGGAAGACAGAAGGCCGCTGTACATTTCAAGTTGAGGTGTCTTCCCATCACAAAGACACAACATCCACCGCAGTGCATCAAGAACGGCCAAGACTCAAGACATGCTGCTCACGATCATGACACACGCGTGATACCTGTAACCCTAAACCCCAAACACTAAACCCTAAACCTTAGACCCTAAACCCTGAACCCTAAACCCTAAACCCTAAAACCCTAAGCCCTCCTGCCATTGCAGTTGCATGCGGTCCTTGCAGGCGTCTCCTCGCTGGCAGCCCGCTGGACCTGGCGGCGGAGCAGCAACGACTAGGGCTCCTTGAGTGCCCTGGTCTGACATTAGGGTTCACGAAAATAGGGGACCCTAAAACAGACCCCCCCTGAATAGTAGGATTCCCTTATAATGAGGAGGCCGATAAGGTACCCTGGTTTCGGAAACCACCAATGTCAGGGTCAATAAGGTGGCTGTTGGGGGGTGTCAGGGACACACCGGTCTGCTTCAGATGCGTGAAGGGTGTCTGAAGATTGTCACTGCTGTCACAACAGCAGTGCATGGCAATTCAACATGAGGCAGTGGAGCGGCATCCAAGAAATGGCCAAAGACGTGCCCGACCTCTCCGCCGAGTTAACGGAGGAAGAAGCGATCAAGGGAGAAAGTTGAGTGGTTGAGGGCACCATTGCACTGGCCGGCAGGGCGGTTACGCATAGATAACGCATTGTCAGTTGTGCCAGCAGAACCCCACAATGACCCAACCAAGCACGCGCATTTCCTTGCGCAGCTGTCATGTTGAGGAGGACTGGCTTTGGGCACATGCCATCGTGCTGACACGTGCCCTGCCCTTCGGCAACGAGCTGTCCCTGATACCTGGACTGGACTTGGCCAACCACGAACTCGGGTCCAACAACACCTGCTCCATTGGCGTGCAGCTTCGACAGCACATGGGGGGGGGGGGGGGGTACGAAAACAAGCAACCCCTAATATAGATCCCCATATGGTAGGAGTCCTTGTTTACAAGGACCCCCAATAAGGTACCCCCCTAATTTCTAAACCCCCTCCCCCCACATGAGCCGACGATGGAGGTGGCTGCCCTAGGCCCTTGTCCCTCTACTTCATGCAACTTGGATCAGTTCCCGTAATATCCCCAAATAGCGAGACTCTCTTTACAGCCCCGAGCAACCATTGCAGCGGAGCAATCGGATGCGACCAAGGTCCATAAGAACGCAGCTCACACTGTGCCGATTTCACAAAAAGAGGATCCTAAAAAGTAAGCACGAATCAGCGATTCAGTTCATTCATGGGCTCGCCAGGGAAGGACTGGGGCGCCATGAAATAGCGATTGTCACTGCCGCACATAGCGGGAAAAACGCAAAACCTTCCTGGGCGGGTGCGGAGCCAAAAGCACGGTGAGAAACGGGCAAAAAGCGGACTGTCCCATACCTGCCCGGGACACTGCATGACCGGGCCCCAGTGAGCGCAGAATTAAAACGGCGCCCCGAGCGGGTGCGCGCAAGAGAAGAACAACGCCCCCCGCCCTCCACAGGGCGGGGGGCTCGCTTTGTTCCGCACCCGCATGTCCCAGAGATTTTGGTTCTGCGCCCGCTCAGGGCCCGGTCACATGCTCACTCTTGCCTTTCTTACGCAGGCCGTCGGACCGGGGGAAAGGGCGCATTGTTGACTTGTCCCGCGATGTGCGATGTTCCACGCCCGGGCGCTTCTTCCACGCGAACCGGGGTCCGGTCAGTCAGTTTACCGCTTGCTGCGAAAGCGACCTGGTCCAAATTGGTCCAAAAGACCCTAAGTGTCAAGTGAAAGCGAAAAAGCCAGTAGACCTTTCGGGGGAGGAACTTACACCAGGTCAATGCCCGCACGCGCCGCTGCACCAGCAGTGACCCCTCTGACAAAAGTAGCCAGCCATCAGGGCCATCATCATCGCTACTCAAAACGCAGCCACGAGAGGCACCAGAACCACGGATGGCAGCGCACAGACCAGCTTGCCCCTCCATTTAAGGGGAACTCACTTCAAGCATAAGGTTTCGAAGATAGTCGGCAGATGTAGCAAGGCTGATTCGATCCTTGCAAGCAACTGAGGGCTGCGCCGGACGGTGAAGTGATGGAGGCCACGGAAGAGGCTCAGCTGCAGGCGCCACGGGCCGTGCGGACGATGGTTCAACCGGTCGTTCGAGCCTTGTAGATTGGGATGTTCCCCTTTTATACTAACAGCTCCGTAATAGGGATTATGGACTGTTAGTATTGTGGGGAACATCCCAACTTGATTCTGAGGACCTAAACCCCAAACCCCAAACGAGATCCAGAACTGTTGCTTCCGACCAGGGCAAAGAGGCAGAGGCCGTGCTGACCGCAGGCCGTGCTTGGGGCATGCTGAGCTCACTTAGGGTTTATAGGGTTTATAGGGTTTATAGGGTTTATAGGGTTTATAGGGTTTATAGGGTTTATAGGGTTTATAGGGTTTATAGGGTTTATAGGGTTTATAGGGTTTATAGGGTTTATAGGGTTTATAGGGTTTATAGGGTTTATAGGGTTTATAGGGTTTATAGGGTTTATAGGGTTTATAGGGTTTATAGGGTTTATAGGGTTTATAGGGTTTATAGGGTTTATGGGTTCATAGGGTTCCTAGGGTTTATAGGGTTCATAGGGTTTATAGGGTTTAGAGGGTTTATAGGGGTTATAGGGTTTATAGGGTTTATAGGGTTTATAGGGTTTAATTATAGGGTTTATAGGGTTTGGGGTTTAGGGTTTAGGGGTTAGGGTTTACTGTAGGGTCCATTCGGTATACAGCTTAGGGTTCCCGGACAGTCTGGGGTAGCAGGTAGGGAGATCAGAGGGCGTAGGTTCAACAACCAAAACATGGAGTTCTTAGGGCAACGATGCGAAAAAGGGGACACCTCAGCTGTGTGGAATGCAGGAATGTCGACGTTCACCTTGCCTCCCTTTTTTCGTCTTTGTCATCTGCCTCCTCTTTCGGCCTCATATTGAAAACTCCACCCCAAGAAAACCTCCAGGATCACTTGCACCAGCGCACTTGAGCATTTCCCAAACATCCCCAAAGTCAGCCTCCGACACCGCGCTCTCCGGGGTGGTTCCCTGCTCACCAAAAAGCCCACAGCTCCTGCCTACGCCATCCTAGGCCCAATCCTTTGCTTAGCAAAAGCCTAAACCCTAAACCCTCATGCGCTTTGCTTCGGACAGTGAAGAAACTCGGGAAACAAGTTCAGTAAACAGTGGCAGGTGGTTTGTAGGGTCGCTCTCGAATTGCTTCGCCCCCTTGCGTAGAAGCAATGTAACCCGTTTTCCGTACCCCTAAACCCCAATCCCCAAACCTCAAACCCTAAACCCTCCCCTACATGCAGGCCGTGACCACGATGCCGGCGAGCAAGTCTTCATCGACTACGACGGTGGCGTCGGACTCCGCCTGGCATGGGAGATGGTGCACACTTACGGCCCCTCAGCATGTTAGGGTTTAGGGTTTAGGGTTTAGGGTTGTGTTATCCATCCGGTGGCAAGATTGTTGGTTGGACCATTTGCAAAGCCACGTGCAGAGCCTTGGCGGCACTGGAATGGAGTTAGTTGCCACCGAGGCTTTGTTCCGAACAACATGCCTGCGTACGCCGGCAGGCATCATGTCTTTGTCTTCGCAGGAGAGTGGTGTGAAGGAGCCAGAGCAAACAGACATGGATTATGCATTTTGAGGAGCATAATCTCTCAACGTAGTTCGAAGTTCGCCCATGTATCAAGCAAAACTTTTCCTTTGCTGCCTTGCAGCTGCAACTTCGCTCAGTTGCCAGACCATGCAAGCACTGTTCAGCGATGGCAGGCCAGTGTTCTTCGAGGGGGTCCAGGCAAGCGACTGTGTAGGGTTTAGAGTGTCATTAGGACGTAGGGGCTCCAATTAATCCCAAACCCTGCAAACTTCCAAATATCCCTGAAACCTGTTTTTTGTTGCACTTTGCCCGCGTTCGCTTACCAGTAGCCTTCCCTTCGCTTTCCCTGATTCTCATACTAGTTCTGTGGAATTGCGTGCCTTAAGTCCTCCATCTTGCCCCCGAGTTCCCTACTAAACCGTAAACCCTAAACCCTAAACCCCAAACCCTTCTGGGGAGGCAGAGGATCCAATGGCACGCCAGAAGCAGGCCTTGTTTGAGGCGCTGGGCGCGGACCCCGAGGCCTCAAAAGGGGTTTAGAACTACGACTTGGTCAACAACAAAACCAAAATAAGAATATTCTTCCTGATGAAGGCAATATGGGGAATGTTGTCTTTTGCTTTTGGAGGTTCTTATGCAAGTGGTAGAGAAGTGTGTAAGGTCTGCAGGGTCTTGTGGGCTTTCAGGCTAAAAGGGCTTGTGCAACTCTATGCCGTGGGCTTGCGACGAAGGCCTGCAACTTCTGTCCGGCCACTACCCTGCTGTTCGTTGCGCTGACCGCATAAGATCTAACCTGATCGAGCTGCAGTAGTCAGCTATATCCCCCTCGGGAATTATTCTTTCTTTTTCTTTATATAAAACCAAGAGGGTACTAAACACATTGTTTTTACTCAGGTTCGAAGGGGAGTATAGTCAGTAGTCGTGAGGGTGGAAGATGGGACATGGCCTGCGAGGTCTTGCAGGGATTCTGGCATGAGGTGAGACCCATTCGAGCCCAGTGCCTGGTCCGAAGTTCAAGTTCTTGGCGATGGAAAACCCTAAACCCTAAACCCTAAACCCTAAACCCTAAACCCTAAACCCTAAACCCTAAATGCAGATAGGTAGAACTCGATACCCGCGTGTGTGCTAGGGTCTGCTGAGTGGCCGTCTTGCTCCTTCCAGGGCTCCGGCCAAGAGGTTTCGGCTTTCAAAAAGAATAAGATTAATTACTAACATCAATATATATATATATATATCTATATATATATATACATAATACAGATATATATATATATATGTATATATATATATATATTGTATAGATGCACAGTATACTAAAAACATATATATATATATATGTATATATTCTATCAATAATATGCACACTGATACTTGCTACCAGTATTTGATGTCAAGGTGCAGGGCCATGGCTCCAAAGCTTCGCCTTGCCCATCTCAAAGAGGAGGCCCCCCCCCCCCCCCCCCGTGTGCACAGAGGGGGGGTTTAGGGTTTAGGGTTTAGGGTTTCGGGTTTAGGGTTTAGGGTTTGGGGTTTAGGGTTTAGGGTTTAGGGCACAGAGGGGGGCTCAAGAGAAGGCATCATCGATCTTAGGGGACTTAAAGGAGGGACGCTTATAAGGGACTTTGGGGGTTGTGGTGGGGTTTGATTTTAGGGAGAGAGGTATGTATATATAGGGGTTATCATTGAGGGGGGGGAGGAGAATACAGAGTTAGCGCCTGCAACACGTTGAGGTCCCCCTCAACGTGCCGAACATGCGAAAGCTTCTTCCATGCCAAACCCGCTCAACGTGCCGAACATGCGAAAACTTCTTCCATGCTAAACCCGAATCCTTACTTGGAGGTTCATGGGTAGTTCTAAGTGGGGGTTATAAGTAGGGTTACTATGCTTATAAGCTTATTTAGGGTACTTACCACCCTACTTAAAACTACCCATATGAACCTCCAAGTAAACCATCCTAAACCCTGAACCCTAAACCCTAAACCCTCAACCCTAAACCCTAAACCCTAAACCCTAAACCCTAAACCCTAAACCCCCTCAATGCATTGGCATGTCTTCGCCACATGGCTCCGCAGGACGGGCCGCTCGCTGCCGACCTCGCTTCCTGGAAGGCTGAGCCCAAGGCACCAGCAGAATATTCAGACTAATAATAATGATGATAATAGAAATAATAGTAGGATAAGAAGAAAAAAAATAAGAAAGGTAGTGAGAATAGTGGTAATAATCGGAGAAACAAGAGAAGTAATGATAGTAGTAAGAATAGAAATAGCAATAATAATGATATTGATATCTCTTTCTAGTATTAGTATTGTTGCCTTAGCATGTTATGGAAAGTGTTATTAGTATATCGTATCTTCGTAGAGTATTGAATCATTGCCTCAGCATAATTATACTGGAATGTGATTAGTATCTTATATCTTTTAAAGGACTGCATCATGGCCTTAGCAAACTATACCTTAGTGTCTTAGTATACTATTCAAGAGATCAGCAGCTGGGGCTGTGGGCTGTGTTGGCTTCGGAATGCGTTGAGCACTGGCCTCGAATATCGAGGGACTTGACCCTTCGGCTGAACTTCGGCTGAAAGATACGCTGCTCTAAACCCTAAACCCTAAACCCTAAACCCTAAACCCTAAACCCTAAACCCTAAACCCTAAACCTGTGCGGATGCGGCCACCTCTGCAAGGCCACGCTCCAGGCACTGCAGGCGCCGATCAGCGAGGCTCTGAGTAGTAGTTGGAGGAGGAGTAGCAGTAGCTTAGGGTTCAGGGTTTAGGGTTTAGGGTTTGGGGTTTAGGGTTTCGGATTTGGGGTATCTTTTGATAGTATTCGTACTAACCAGAAGTAAACACTAGGATGTCATTGTTGCGCTCCCTCTCCACCTCCCTCTCCCTCGCACTCCCACTCCCAACCAAAGACTGTTCCTAAACCCTGAACCTTAAAACTTGAAGCCTGGACGTTTCAGGAACATCAGGCCCAGCATCAATGCACCTCTGGATCTGTCACCGGTTTCTGTTCGAGTATGTCCAGCGTTAGTTCGCGGTGGGGCAACTTACTCTCGAAGAAAGGTTGTCACTTGCGATTGTCGATTCATCATGAAACGGCTGAGATGTGACGGTCCAGATTTTTTGGGGGGGAAACACAGACATAGACACAGGCAAAGACACAGACACATAGACACACGGACACACGGACACACGGGGACACAGGGACACAGAGACACACACACACACACACACACACACACACACGCACAGAGACAGAGAGAGAGAGAGAGAGAGATCAGGAAGAGAGAGAGAGAGCGAGAGAGAGAGAGAGAGAGAGAGACCGGGGCAGCTCTCCCTTCGGGGGGGGCTAAGCGTGTGGAGAGAGAGAGAGAGAGAGCAAGAAAGAGAGAGAGAGAGAGAGACGCACACTCACACAGACACACAAACAAACAGACACACACACAAAAACACACACACACACACAAAATTAAAAACACACGCACACACACAAAAGCAAACACACACTCACACATTTACATAAATAAATAAATGAATCAAATATACATATAAATGTAATATATATATATATATACATATACATATGCATATATTGCTTGCATATATATATATATATATATATATATCAGTTGGTTTCACCTTGATGTGGACGACTGTGGCCCGTCAGAAATCGTATGTTGAGCAGTCTTGATAAGAACCCCAAACCCTGAACCCTAAACAATATAATGGAAGGTACTGGTACGCAGTTCCTTTTGTGCTGATGCAGGAGAATGAAAAGAAAGTTGCTGAGCAGGCCCACCGCTGGTACAGTGCCGGGCGCTGTAAGCTACTAGTATCATGATTTGCACGTGAACGGTTTGCTCTGGAGCTGACTCAGTGGTCAGATGATTAAGCCCAGTTTTTGCAGGAAGTCCCGAATTATGGTGATTACATCCGGTCCCGCGCCAGGTTGTGAGCGCGTGCTCCGATGCACTCTCGGGGCTTCCCGCGGAAGAAGAGCTCAAAGACAAAGCTCTCGTGCGGGAAACGGAGAACGAGGCAGTTGAGAGGGAGGGGAGGGGTGAGGGCGGGGGGGCTCAGTTGGATGTGGTCAGTTGCAAAGAGGTTCCGTCAGATGCCACGAAGTACCCCTAACAGACAAGAAGGGCTGAAGCAAGCAATGAGGGCGAGGGAAGAGCAGCACCAATGCAAAAGGACAATCACTTGAAAAGACAGACGCGCGCACGCAAGGGACAAGCGCCGTTGCGTCTGCGTTGTCTCCACAAACAGCGTGTCAATACTGGGCACAAAAGGCAGTCGGCGCAGCCCAGGCCATGTCATAAGGGCACATAAGGGCACCTCCTGGTTCGACCACGTCTTGGCCCCTACCTGCACGGTTATTTCCAACCAAATTGACGTACCCTTACCATCGAAAAGCACTATGATCCTGACGGCTCAAAACTCCAAAGGGTTACCTCCATATTGGGAATCTCCTGGCTCGCAAGTTGGAAATGAAGGCCGCTCTTTGCTCGTGGCTCTAGTGCACGTTGTCTGGCTTTCGATACCAACGGGCACGAACCACTGGGCGGTTTCCCTAAACCTTAAACATTGCTGAGTTGACAGCTCCAAAATCATGGTGTCCTGTTTTTAGAACCGAGCACACCAGTCCCTATCATTGGCACAAAGTTGTCGTGCAGGAGCCTTTGGAGGTTCGCACTCGCCTGGCGGCAGCTTGGCAAGACGTGGTGCACTGCGGTGCGCAGGGGCGGGAACCTAGATCCTCCACGTTGGCCTCATGTAGCTAGAAAGAGACACAGCCACAGCCACATCGCTGAAAGCTGCCAGCGACTGCCAGGGAGTTCAGAGTTGGGATAAGACGGACATGAACATGCTAATGGGCCAAAGAGCCATCATGAGCGGATGTGAACCACGTGATCCTGTAACCGAGCCTGAAGTTCCCTTCACTGATTCACAGCCTCGGCTCTTAGGACTGCACAACGCAAGATTTTGGGGGAAGAATGGGAATAATCGCATGAGGTTCTCTAGCTGCCTTTAACATCCTTTGTAGCACTCTAAACCTCTTTTAGCTGCATGGTAGACTTAGGCCCGCGTGCTCTTGGGCGAGCGGCTCGCCCTGGAGACCTGCATCCGCGAATGGACTGAAATCACAGGCTGACGTTGCTCGACACCGGCTTGCCAACACGCCTGCGCAAAAAGGAGAAAGACAAAGCATGTGGGGGCTCACGATATTAGGGCTACCCCCTTGGGGTGCTGATTAGAAGGGGATCCTACTTGAGGATCCCCTACTAAGTGGGGGGTCTATATGTGGGAGCGTGTATTATCGCTAAACGCTAAACCCTATGTTGGTGCTTACGGTCGAAGTGATGATGTTGGCTGACAGTGGAGCCTGGCAGTTGCAGTAGAAGTGCCAGAGCATCAGCATTGATGCGTGGAGTTCACGATACTGAGAGATCTACGACCCCTAAACCCTAAACCCTACTGTAAACCCTAAACCCTAAACTTACTGAACCCTAAACCCTAATCCTAAACCCACGATGATTGGCAAAGATGGGCTCTTTGGCAGCTGAGGTGTGGTCTGCAGCCCGAGCCAACGAGCTCGACCTGGCAACTTTGTTGAAAGCCGCAGAGGCCGCCGTCGCCACTTTGAGGCAGTTAGGGTTTAGGGTTTAGGGTTTAGGGTTTAGGGTTTAGGGTTTAGGGTTTAGGATGTAGGATGTAGGATGTAGGATGTAGGATGTAGGATGTAGGGTTTGGGTGATGTAGAAGTGGGACGTGGTGGCACCCTCAACCTGCATCAGTTGGCTCTTTGCTCAGATTTGCTCACTTTGCTCTCAGAATCCCTTTTACCAGACATTTAGTCACCATGGTCATTTCTGGGGCCGGAGCCTGGTTTTCATGAGCTGCTCTTGTCAGCAGCATACAGCTTTGTTGTACACAAACCTAGGGGGAGCAGGCGAGAACTCATCCCCAGGTGGAGCCAGATATCCCACATCTCACCAGACACCAGATACCTAAACCTGTGTCCTGGGAGTTGCTTACCCAGGGCATCCTTGACTCTCCATAGAGGCTCAGGTCGGGCTGAGACTGCACAGCCTTCTCGAAACACATTTTTTAGTGATTTTTAGTGCAAAGTGCAGGGACTATGGAGTTTTCGGGTTCCTAGTAGCACCAGGGCAGCACTCCGCCATCATTGTTAGACACTCAGAACCAGTCACTCTTTATATATATATATATATATGTATATATACATATGTATATATATCTCTCTCTCTCTCTCGCTCCCTCCCCGTGGCCCTGACGACGACGGCCGAATGATGAATGGGCAATATGCAACAACGGTGCGCGACGTATGTAGCGCAGGCAGAGGGGACGGAACCCGACACAACGGTGTGATTCACTGTCAACCTGGGCCCGAGGATGCAAAACGTCCCAGAAACACCCAGAAAATCAGCGCCCCCAACTTTAAGGCCGTCCCCACTCCGCCCTATATCCCGAAGCCCTAAACCCTAAACCTTAAACCCTAAACCCTAAGCCCTAAACCCTAAACCCTAAAAGCTAAACCCTAAACCCTAAACCCTAAACCCTAAACCCTAAACCCTAAACCCTAAACCCTAAACCCTAAACCCTAAACCCTAAACCCTAAACCCCAAACCCTAAACCCTAAACCCTAAACCCTAAACCCTAACCCTCGCAGAATCCCAGGCCTTGGGCGCCGGTGGTGCCGAGCTCCGGGGCCTTGTCGCCAATACGGCGCTGCGGCGGCGGAGCGAGCTTGATGGGCCCGCGGAAGGGGGGGGGGGGGGGGGGAGAGGGTTTAGCGGGTTTAGCGGGTTTAGCGGGTTTAGGGGGTTTAGGGGGTTTAGGGTGTTTGGGGGGTTTAGGGGGTTTGGGGGGGGGTTTAGGGGGGGGTTAAGCGGGGGGGTTTAGGGGGTTGGTTTGGGGGGTTTAGGGGGTTTAGGCGGTTTAGGGGTTTAGGGGGTTTGGGGTTTAGGGTTTGGGGGTTGGGGTGGGCTACTTGGAGGTTCACAAGTAGGGTTATAAGTAGGAGAACCATAACCGTACTTAGGGTACTTCTAGCCTTCATAACTACGCATGAACCTTCAAGTAGCGGGGTCAGGAGGGTTAAGGTTTAGGGGTTAGGGTCTCTCTGGGGGTTAGCAGTTTCGGGGTTAGGTTTAAGGTTAAGGGGGGGTAGGGTTGTCGAAGGGTAGTTACATGGTCCCTTAAAACGGGCCCTTAAAGCGGTACTCCGTATGTACCTCTTGTTATCCCTATACATCCCTGTACAAATTAAAGGCCCACACATCAGAACCCTTCAAAGGAGGTTAGAGACCGAACTAAGGGCCCGTGTAACTACCCTTGAAGGTTGGGGTTCAGGATGGTGAAGGGTTTAGGGTTTAGGGTTTAGGGTTTAGGGTTTAGGGTTTAGGGTTTAGAGTTTCGTGGAGTACGTTTAGGGCCCGCGGGCTATTCTTGCGTGTACCCTATACTGTCGAGTCCGGTTCCCAAAGCCTGAACCCAAACCTTGGGCCTCAAACCTTCAACCCCAACCGGGTGGGGGGGGGGGGGGGGGGGAGGAAATGTGGAATTTCGAACGGCGCAAAAAGCGCGTGTAAACCCTAACCTACCCTAAACCCTAAGCCCCTCGAGGCACGCTCTACCCCCCAACTCTCGATACATGAGGCATATAGATCCGAGACTCCGACAGAAGGGGCAGTGTTGGGCTCATGCCAGGCCGATTCAAGGTCGAGGCAGCCAGGGTATTAGTCAGACCGACCTGTCCTATTATCATTCTTAATTATTAGTATCATGATTTTTTCTTCTTATTTTTTATTACCTACGTATGACCCTACTTCTAACTACCCATGAACCTCCAAGTACTCCTGGATTGGGTGATGTGTGCCGGCAGTTTGTGCCAACCGTGTTGCCTAAACCCTAAACCCGAAACCCGAAACCCTAAACCCTAAACCCCAAACCCTAAACCCTAAACCCTAAACCCCAACCCCTAAACCCTAAACCCCAAACCCCAAACCCTAAACCCTGGGAGGCCAACAGCCTTGGCTTTCTCAGAGCTTCTGAGCCAACTCGGCTTACATCCGGAGGCTGCGGGTGCCCTTTATTGGAGGTTCGTGGGTGGTTATAAGTAGGGTTGTAAGTAGAGTTGCTCTACTTACAGCCTTTCTTGGGGTACTTATAGCCTTCCTTATAACTATACTTGCAACCTTACTTGGGGTACTTATAGCCCTACTTAGAACTACACACGAACCTGCTAGTACTGTCGCATTGGAATTGCTGTTGATGCCGCGCACGCAGTGGTCAGGACGACTTGATGCTGGCATTGGCAGACATGACGACGCCGGCTCTTTACTTGTACTGATCGCACCTACCCGCTCCATGTGCGGCTTGAAGGCAAATCGCATCTAACAGTCGAGAAGTCCTGACACTAGATTCCCTTAGCAAACCCATGCGTGCGTTACTCGTACAAACGTGAAGTGCGAGGCAGCACTAAGTCACTAATCATGGTCGGGTTGCATGGCAGCTATGCGTAAGATGGGCGACATGCTAAGCTTTGCGAACCATGTAACCCCTAGAGCCGAATTGTGGAAAAGGGGGCCCTTGCCGTGCTCAAACTGAACAGCTGGTGGTTGGCTGACTTGGGTTTAGGGTTTAGGGTCTAGGGTTTCGGGATATCAGGGCATGTTTATGTGGTCTTAGTGTGAGCTGTCTTCTGCTTGGCAAGCTCATACACATTGGCGGATCCTCTCTGCGCAAGTATCATATTTCTTGATGCCGCTTGCAAATCACGAAGGTCCAGCGCATGAGCCTGAATCAACATCAGCAGACTCGGGATCCGAGCACAAACAAGCAGGTAGCCTACTGCAGCACGTAGAGATCGTGATATGCTCCAATCATCGACGAGCTCTGACTGCGTGTGTCGTCCTCGTAGAAACTTCCTTGCCATGGCTCTTCTCCCGGAGGTGGGATCCGCGGCATGTTGCGAGTATCCGACTTCGAAGCTTGTGGCGCCATGTCCTTCTGCCCAGGCATTTACCCTGGGTACGGCACCACCTGTGCTGTCTGTTGCGAGGTCCGCTCGGATGGACGTGACCTGCGACATGCCCAGGGTTTTTTTTACCAAACTTATGAAATGTTATTTCATTTATAACATAGCTATATATACATATATATGTAATAGTATAAGTATATATATATATATGTGTACAAATGCATGCTTTATATGCATCAGTACGTATTGTATATGTGTTGTTATCATAGTAGAAATACCTTGCTTTTTCCTGCAGGGTCGCCCCAAAGCCTGGCCGGGTATCGCGCGAAGCTCCGGAGCGAGGCGAAGATTCCGGGGTTTGTTTGCCTCTGATATTAAGGTTTAGGGTTTAGGTTTTAGGGTTTAGGGTTTGGGGTTTAGGGTTTAGGGTTTAGGGTCCTCATCTAAGCCCTAGAACCCCAAAAATGGTTTTGGAGTTTAGGGTTCAGGGTTTAGGGTCCAGGGACCTTCTTGGGGTCCTAAGCATAAGGGAATCCTACTATTTGGGGGATCATATTAGGGGTCCCTTATTTTCGTACCCCATACAGTAGTAGTAGTAGTAGTAGTAGTAGTAGTAGTAGTAGTAGTAGTAGTAGTAGTAGTAGTAGTAGTAGTAGTAGTAGTAGTAGTAGTAGTAGTAGTAGGTCGTCTTCGTGGTAGCAAATACACGAAACACATCATAAACAACAGCAATAAACAGTGATGCATAATAACATCAAGAATGATTGGTCGTGAGAGCGGCCGCCTTCAGGCAAAGACATTCAGACAGCTTGCTATTTACATATACATGTTCCTGAACTTCCTAAACAACCTAAAGCAACCGAGTTACTGAGGCCTTGAAGGCCTAAGTTGATGTCTGGACCAGGTGGTCCGTCGAGGCTTGCTGCAGCTGCCACTGTTTTAGTGGCAAGTGTTGCGGCAAAGAGGCGGGGCCATCTTGAGGGTTTAGGGTTTAGGGTTTAGGGTTTAGGGTTTAGGGTTTAGGGTTTAGGGTTTAGGGTTTAGGGTTTAGGGTTTAGGGTTTGGGGTGTTAAGGTTGCTAGGTTATTCGGGGCATGTTGTGGTATTCGGGGTGAATGCCACAGATAGGGGGCGAGGGACGTACAAGCTGGACAGCAGAGCTTGGAACAGTCGAATGCGGTCATGTAGAGGATGTTGGAGATCACGAGCCCTGGAAAGGCCTATATCCCCCTTGGGAATTGTTTTTTAGTTTTGTTTATATAAATCCCAAGAGGATATTAAGCATATTATTTTTATTAAGGTTCTAAGGGGAGTATAGAGGCTGTTTATGTGGCTTGGATCCGAAAACACCAGAAGTTTTGAACTATGTCAGGGTACGTCTCAGCTTTGGGGCATTCTTACGAGCAGACGCTTAGTAACTGTCTGATGATGCCATGGGCAGGCGGACACCGGACACACGGATGACAGCAACAGGAATGAGGGCGAGGGCCCAGTCCTGAGTCCTGAGAGTTAATGGTGACCTTACAACTGCGAATATGGTCCATCGGTTTTCCTTCATGCCGTCTTTGCCCGGTTTGCCCCAACATCAAGATCGCATTGTTCGGCAGGGTTGAGCATTGAGGGTTGCCAGCGCGGAGGTTTCAAAAGGAGGCGACAAGCCACCCACCATCCCTTACCAACAACTGCGAAGGCTTTGCAGACAGCTCCTGTAATGATTGTGCTGCTTGCCATCGGCCTGCCCAAGGCAGACAAAGGTCTAAAACATGCGAACATGCAACCCGTGCTTCTCATTCTGCGATCGTGGGGAAGTTGATGTTACATTTGCTGCTCAAAGCTCCAGGCTTTGCCAATTAACATGTCCAAGCCTTTCATCCCCCCTTCCAATCCCCTAAACCCAAACCCTATGCCCCCCTCTCCCCACCCCGACAGGGTTAGCCTTAATGAACCCTCAACCCTCAACCCTAAGCCCTAAGCCCTAAGCCCTAAGCCCTAAACCCATGCCCCAGGCCGAGGGGCAGACGAACAGCCATGGAGCGGCCGTGGCGACGGCAGGGCGGCTTAAGCGTTCGTGTGGGAAAGAGGTCTTTGAGCAGAGTCTTTACGTCCAGAACTTGGGGGTTCCTGAGAGCCCAAGATGTAGGTTTTACTTGCATTTTGTACAAATTTGCAACACTTAGCCAACTGACAGGACGAGCTGTGGCAACGCTTTGCTGATTGGGTTGCGGCAAGAGGTGGGGACATGGTCTGCAACTCAGGCTAGGACTACTTGTGTTCTAATCATGGCGGCACCACCATGATCCTAGCTTGCTTGAGCCACATTCGGATCTGGATGTGGGTGCAAGCATAAGGCTCGGACAGGTCGAAAGTCACAGTTTGACATGAAGTCAATCCAGATCTGTCTTGCGCAGTCGCACCGGCACAAAGGCGAATGTGGAGATAGCGGACATCGATGGAATGCATGGCTCTTGGCACTCTGAAGCCGCTTCGTAAGACATTACCTCCACCTCCACGTAAAGAACCTTCGAGCTGACTTTAGCCAGCAGTGGACGAGTCGAAAGACTTCTCACAGCCACCCACCATTCGCTTGCCCAAAACCACGATGCCAGTTATTAGAAAAAACAGTGCCTACATGGTGGTTCCCGACATTAGGGGTACCTTCTTGGGGTCCTTGTTATAAGGGAATCCTACAATTTCGGGGGCGATTATAGGGTTCCCGTATTGTCGTCAACCCCCACATACCTTGTCAGGCGTGGCTTGATCGCTGCGCGAGACATTGAGGAGGATGAGTCCATCGCCGGGTGCCAAGACATTGGTTTGGACTGAAAGCTGCTGATCGCCGATGCCATCTTTCGAGCCTGCAGCAGCTTCAGGTGGAGATACCTCTCACCGCCTCCATAGATATCTCAGAGCCAGGGACCACCTGCGAATGCATTCCAGAGTGAGAGAGAGAGGGTGGGAAAGAGATGAAGGGAGAACAAAATAACAGAGAGGGTTTGGACCCTAAACCCTAAACCTTAGAGCATGAGCCCGAGGAACTGAAGGATTGACACGTTTGGGTTTAGGGGCTGCGGAGGTCTTTGCACTTAACCTGCCTAATTGCACAGGACACGGGGCGCGCCGGTGCGCCCGGGGACGACCCCAGAAGAAGAAGAAGAAGAAGAAGAAGAAGAAGAAGCGGCAGCAGAAGCGGAAGCACAAGAACAAGAAGACGAGGAGAGGTACTTCGGAGGCATGGCGAGCCGGAAGGATTAAGGGAAAGGAAAAGGGCAAGGGAAAAGGAGAAGGAAAAGGGCAAAGGAAAAGGGAAAGTGAAAGAGGGAGAGCGTTGGGCTGGGCGGCTGAAATTAGACATGCGCACGCAGCTCAATGTTGTAGCCACTGTGTTTGACTTCCTGCCACAACGCTTGATGCGAATAACCAGAGTACATGTCGGCCCTTCGGCACGTGCAGAGAATTTGCAGATTGAGTTGTGCTTTGCGTAGAAGAAATACATCAACCCTAAACCCTAAAACCCTAAACCCTAAACCATTGTTCCTCGCAGGAACGATAAAGATCCAAGCGCTCCAGCCCTGAACCTTCTAAAGCTGCGGGCTCAGATGCTCCCGGAATTTCACTCGGGAAGTTGGCCCTTCCACCACCATCGTCTTAAGAACCCCCCAATACATAAAGGTAATAACCCCTATATTGCCCTTGTAAGGAAGAAGTAGGAATAATATTTGTTTCTAACTTTGGGGGGTTCTTAAGCAAGTAGTAGCCATACAGAAGCTAGGACCAGCTAAGGTTCCTGGATGACGCAGCCAGAGGCCCAGATTCGGGTGCACTGTGCCGTGCCGCGCCAACAAGAGCTTGTCATTACAAGTATCCAGATAGCCTGCGATTCGCCCGCCGCGGATTTCGTTTCCTGAGGATTTGCAGCCGTATATGGATCTTCTGCCAGGTGCAGTGCTGAATGTGTTGATGATGCGGTTCGATCATGATGTTGCATGTTGCATCCTTGGCAGTCACCGAGCAAGCATTCGTGAACTCCCCCCCCCCCCCCCCAGTAAATGTCGTTAGCACACACTAGCAGAGGTTGCACGTAAATTCAGCCGGCGTGCTTTCATTTGATCGCCTCGGCATTGTAGCAACCCTGCAAACCCTGTGCGCAGCTAGTCGCCAGGCACCTCTGCCTTTGCATCCCTGTCCCGGAAAACGTTTGATCGCCCAAGGCGACATGGCTGTTAGCACCAAGGGGGTATCTAGTGGTTTGCGCATTAGAAGCAGTTGTGTGTTTCAACCATCCCGCACGCATGCCAAGACCCTTATCCCCACCCACCCACCAAGAAAGTATAAGAAATTTGTGAGAAGGCAACTGCAGATTAAACCCTAAAGGTTCCTTCTGGCTCCGCGATTTTTGTGTGCTGGGTTTCCAGGACGGACATCCCCGGACATCAGCAGGCTTGATGGCGTCAGCCGTGAGTTGCGACGCACTGTAGGGTGTGGGATAAACACAGCATGACACAGCACCACTTTCATTGCTGCACAAGCCGCAACGGAGCCTGTCAGTAGGTTGCACATCACAGGATTCTACCCTTGCGCGACGACCTCTGTGGCTCGAAAGTGCGAGGCACGTTCCGGAAGGTCCGACTTCGATCGCGCAATGTCAGAGGAGCCTCCCGCCACAGAGCAACAAAGCCGCAAGAGCTCGAAGACGTTCAGCAAAACGATCGAAGCGATCCAGCCAACTGACAGTCAAGACTGCGCCCTGCGGATTTCTCGCTCCATTAGCACAGTCATGCCGTCGGAAGCTTAGTCATAGTTGAGTGCCATGTTACATTTTTAAGGGTACTTAAACCCAATAAGGAATATAAAATTCATTTTTAATTATTATCCCAACCATGAACCAGGAAGGACGGCCGGGCTCGTCCAGATCCCGGTCGAGCTCTCCTGCATTCAGTGTGGATAGCGATTGCTGGTTCGGTTCAGCATCGCGGGCAAGAACTCCTAGCGCCTGCCCGTCGGAAGATGAAGAGGTGACTTACTCACACCACTTCCACTTCATGGTCAGTGCAACGAAATCTTCTTTGTTGCGACGGCCAGAAGCTGCGCCTGACAAAGAGGACCAAGAGGCTCCGGCAAAGGCAGCTCCTAAGGGTGCAGCTGCCTCAGGAAACGTCGCCCAGAAGTAGCTCAGTTTTGAGGGGTGCGGGGTGCAGGAGCAGCATTTAAACAACCGCTTTCATGTGCTCAGGAGGCAACAAATCTGAACGACAATTATTTAATGATTATAACTATAGTTTTTTAATGACTATAGTTATTTCATGATCATAATTATACTAATTTTCTTAATATTAAGTCATCTTGAACAGGGCGCAAGCTCGCACCTGCATTCTACGCCTCATCCCCGCGACCATCCTTCCGCAGTTGCAGCTAGCCTTCTGCTTTCCACTATATCCCCCCTAGGGTTTAGGGTTTAGGGTTTAGGGTTTGGGGTTTAGGGTTTAGGGTTTAGGGTTTAGGGTTTAGGGTTTAGGGCTACATAAAACCCAAGAGGATATGAAGAAGAATATGTCTATTCAGGTTCTAAGGGGGAGTATAGTCCATGGCGCCGCCTCAAAGGCGGCCCACTTCGGTTTTCGGCTGGATGAGTCCGAGCTGATGCGGTCTTGGCTCAGCTAGAGTAAACCCCAGAAAGTTGGATCATGGTTTAAGGCTGAAGGATGATTAGAGCTGGGATTCCCTTTAGTAGCCCTTTTGGGGTATGGGGGGTACGGATGTTGCAACTTTTTGGAGTTTACTGTACGTACTTTGAGTCGTGGCAAGTAGTTTTGCAGTACGCTGCAGAAACTCATCAACGATCGAAGTGCCCACGAATATTTTCCGGTAGTTCCGATCATGTGAACCGTGAATTAACATATTGCCTTGATCTTGCCTACTGTAGACGCCCTAGACCACAGAACCAAACTCCACGCTAAACCCCAAACCCTAAACATCTGGAAGGAAGCCCCCAGAATGCAGGATCAAGTCCTCCGCAAATACATATCAATGTATGTGCAAGGCTTCACCTTAGTCCTGGCACCCGGGTACCAAGCACCACGAGGGCCAGGTGTTTCCAACGTCCGACATGGAGCTTGAGTCTAAGTCAGCAAGCCCAGGTTGGAAAAGAAGCCATAGGCTGACCTGACTGAAGGTGTAGTGGGGTTCTGCGTAGCGCAACTATACGTATAGCCTTAGTTTGGGTACTTCTGACCCTACTTGTAGCTACCCTACCCCTGATCCTCCAAAGTGGTGCTGTGCCAATTTTAGTGCTCTTGGGCGACCTCACAGTCCATCCAGGATGCCAGACTTCTACTCGGAAGAAGAGCTGAAGATGCTGTGCTGGCCCCAGTTACCTCCCCACATGGGTTTAGGGTTTAGGGCTTAGGGTTTAGGGTTTAGGGTTTAGGGTTTAGGGTTTAGGGTTTAGGGTTTAGGGTTTAGGGTGCGCGTGTTCACTTTCTGTCGCTGAACTTGCCATCTGAACACGGGTCATCCTTTGGCCCGCTGCACTAGGCTGGCAAAATCTGCCAACTTGTTGAAAGGCATTTTCTGTTGCATGATGCATGGGCGAGGTGTCAATCTGATTTTGTCCATGTCTGGCCTCTGTCAGGCAGTGTCCTGAAGTCATCCAGAAGACGAAGCGCAGACAGCGCGTTGGCTGCAAGCAGCAAGTATGGGTGACCAGATCTTGATTGGGTGCTGCTTCTGCGGATGCTGCAACTCCGGCGGCTGGTACTGCTGCGCCTGGTAGCACGAAGCAGAGAAAAGTAGCAGAGGAAAGGGCCAAAACTTTAACGGGAACCTGAACAAGGGGGCGGTCTGGAACAAAAACCTCGCCGAAAAGACGCCTGAACCCGCCACCAGGATTGGGTTCCTTGTTCAAAGGGAGTAGAGGGGCAAACGCAAACTGACACTGAATTTACTGCACACTTTCTTTCCATGCTCTTGTGTGTTGTTTTCTCTGTTTGTTTGTTGCGGTGGGTGGTGGGTTTTGGCGTTTACGGCTCCGGGAGTAGGGCCTTTTTTCGGGTTTAAGTCTTCTGTTTTTTGGATGTTTCGGCGTTGATGGATGTAAGGATTAAAGCATTCGGGGCTGCACCACTTTGCCGAACAGAAGTTGAAAAACAAGCGTCATGTATCAGCACACTCAAAACGCTCAACAAGTCGCGCACATCTGCGCTGATGCTCTTCACAGCGCACCTTACGTAAGACACACATTACAGGAGAGAGTCACGACAGGTCCGATGATTTGTATACGGAGAGCGGGGAGGGCGGTGCTCAAAAAGGGTAGTCTTTTTTATTGAGATGCGACTAAGCCACGTGGCAAATCCGGAGAATCTCATCATATCATAATATGGGGGGTTTCCGAAATGAGGGGGTACCTTGTTGGGGTCCTGACTATAAGGGGATACTCGGAAGTCTCCTGTTTTATCCCACCGACACATTCAAAACGCAGCCCCTCTGTTGAGGCCCGATCTTTCGAGGATCTCCTTCCCAAACGACTCAGCACTTGCAGTACGTTCAGTATTTTGAAGCTCCAGGGCAAAGGAGACTTTGCAAACGGGGCCCGGCCCGTGCCTTAAAGCGCGCACGTGAACACTTCCGACACTTTCGGATGCCAGCGCAGTAAGCACGTGTCTCACACAAAGTCGTATGTCCAGCATGCATTGAGCTGCGACACTGGGTTTTATTTGGGCTCAATCTGGCTGTTGGAACCTTAACCCTACATCCTAAACCCTAAATCCTAAACCTTAAACCCTATACCCTAAATCCTACACCCAGTTCCCTTTCCACTCTGGGATGGAACAAGATTACATGCTGCGTAGGAAAGATGCAGCCTCTCTCTCTGAATCAGGCAGCTGTGCGCAACGCGGGCGGCGGAGCAGCGGCACCCAGGAAACAGTTTAGGGTTTTGGGTTTAGGGGTCAGGGATTAGGGAAAAAGTCGAGTAACGACTTGGTGAACTGCTTGGTGCAGTTCGCCTCACCCCCGGCAGCGCCCAACCTCCCATGAGATTCCCTTGCAAGCATCTGCACAAGCACGGGTCCAGGGACTAACGGAGGGACCCTTACAAGGGACCTGCGGGGTTATTTGGGGATAAGGTTAAGGGTCACTTCTAGGGGTCCCTCCTTATATCCTTTAATCAGGTCATCCCTGGACGCAGAGGATGTCAAGTGGGCATTGTGCACTGTTGCCCAACGCAGGAGCCCTGGCACAGCGAAGATGGTTGTTCTGAATGCTTGGCATTGTTAGGACGCTCCTACTTGGAGGCTCATTCGGTAGCTATAAGTAAGGTTATATTATAAGTAATTATAAGTAGGGTAACTCTACTTGTAAGCTTACTTTGGGTACTTATATCCTTGCTTTCATAACCTTTAACTACCCACATATAACCCGACTTATAGCCACACCTGAACCTCCAAGAAAAAATCCCTAAACCCCAAACCCTAAACCCCAAACCCTAAAACCCCAAACCCCAAAGTCTTAGCCATAAACCCTCGGCTTGGCCCTTTTCATGCTCAGGTGCCTTCTCCGTCGTCTCTCCGATAGACGGCTTGCTGCGCTTACTTCTGCCACCGACTGAGCCTTTAGGCTTTGGGGTTTAGGGTTTAGGGTACATGTCCATTTGTATGTTTAAACCCTAAACCCTAAACCCCAAACCCTAAACCCTAAACCGAGCAGGAGGCACCTCCTGACCACGCAAAGCAACCGTCACCAGGCCTGGCATTGACCTTTTCAACCATGACGCGCACGCGCCTGCCCCCTGGAAATCTGGGTGAGTTGTTTGAAAGTAGGGGTACCGTACATGTACGTTTCTTTGGAATTCCATTAATGCAGGTTGTAGAATGTTGGTGGCTATGTCAGGGGTACCCGCCTTCTTTTTTGTTGCTGTTTTGTCAGTCCCCCTCCCTAGGGTGCACTGGTGTAGAAATGTGGATCCAACAACTCCTGTATGGTTCTAGTATTGTAGTAATTCATAGAAATTTCAACTAAATAGTGTATACCAAAGTACTATATCGTATACTCGTATACTCTATGTATACATAGTTCACAAATAAATCTATAAATATATAAATATACATATATATATATACATATATATATGTATATCCTGCCCTGACCAGACACCCCGCCGTGGAAGAAGGACTCGTATGCATCTCGGAAATCATCAAATTGCGGATCCGGCAATCTCTAAAATCCAAAATCCCTGAGCCCCTAAACCCAAAACCCTACGCCTTAAACCCTAAACCCTAAACCCTCGCCTGCTCTAGAAAATGGGCAGCTGGGGATGCCATCCGTCATGTACAAAAGTCATTCAATACGTGACTGCGCCTCTACGATGTCGGCTACCATGCAAGTTGGGGGACTTCCGAAAAGAAGGGGCCCTTGAATATAGACCCCCCCTAAATAGTAAGGTTCCCTTCTGTAGAAGGACCCCAAAGAAGGTACCCCTAATTTGGGAAACACATGGGTAGTCCTCGGTATGACCTCACTTAGGGTCCACATAACCAAAACCACCCATGCACCTCCAAGCAGGGTTTAGGATTTGGGGCTTGTTTTGGGGTGTGTGTGTGTGTACAGTTTCATTGATCCCCAAAAGGTTTGGTGTACTCTTCGGGGATGGGGTTTGGGTAGAGTTGGAGACATTCGCCATGCTGCACACCACGTTGGTGCATTCTCTCAGTGTACCTCCACAGAACATCGTAATGTAGATTTACATTCCCTGGCTCTCGTCTCGACCGTTCACTGACTCCCGCCTTGCTGGTTGATGGCAAGTTGGTTCCTGACGGTTTCAACCTCTGCAGGTTTTATGGGAGGGTCCAGCCGAACAGCTTCGTATAGCATGCCAGGCTACATGAGATGAGGGTACGCTGGAATCTGCAGGGCTATGTGAATGCCAGCTTCAAGGCCGGCACACATCAACTCACGAGGAGAAACACGAGGTTGCAGGCTCGGGGTTTAGGGTTACTCAAAGCTTAAAGCCATCCATCAGGTGGTCGCCAAGTCTCCGATAAAGAAGGGCGAGGAGGCGCGCGATCGCGCAAGGGAAGGACACAAGAAGCAGCATCTAAAACCTGAACACAGGGTTGGTATTGAGTGGTGCTGAGTGGTATAGTATAGGAGACTGAGTCGCATGTATCGAGAGAGTCGAAACTGAATGCCTCTCTGCAGATCCGGATATGCTATGGGGGGAACCCCTTTCGACCGGACGGCTGCGGTGGTGACTGCACAGGGGACATGGCCTGCAACTCGAGTGCTAAAGCACTGGTGCTGAGTTCAATCAGGGTTTTAGGGTTTTTCGGGGTGTATAATTAGGGTTTAAGTTCAGGGTTTAGGGTTTACGGTTTAGAGAAAGCGGCTCGTATGTTTTGCCAGCCATTGGTGCAGCTGGGTCTCGACTGCTCATTCAGTTGGCAAGCGCCTTTCTGTCCCCAGGCCTTGACCAACGCGCAGTATTTGCAGAGATACGGCTTTGTGGATGACTCTCAGATGCGTTTGTTTGCACGACTTGGTATGTCCACATTGTGCCCGTACTGAAAAGTCTAGAACTCGACGAGCCTGAGTGTTGCTCACCTGAGGATTGCTTCGGCACGACTATGGTGGATGGCAAGTCGAGCCGACACACTTGCATGGCTCGGTAACATGCAACAAGGAGCAGTTGTGTTTACAATGTTCTGATGCCAAACAGCATCGGACTGTTCCTGGCAATCTGTGACGTGCCATGTGGGGGTTTACGATACTACGGGACCCTTCATATAGCCCCCAAATAGTAGGAGCCCCTTGTAATCAGGACCCCAATAAGGTACCCCTAATATCGTAAACCCCCAGGTGGCTGGTGAAGCCAGAAGCCGAGCCAATCCGCGAAAGTCTGGTGCAGACCTCAAGCGATCCGGCTTTGCCACCTCCTCGCAGCTCTGCGATGACAACTGCCCCATGCACTTCAACCCTAAACCCTAAAACCCTAGACCCTAAACCCTTCCGTGAGGCTCAAAGCAGCGCAGAGGAGGACGAAAAGCTTCTGTCCGACAGGTGTGCAGCTCAGACCACGAAGTTTCGATGTGTTCTTCATCACTGCCATCTCGTCATGAATACGATACGGGGGTTTAGGAACACAGGGGACCCCGAATATAATTAGACCCCAAAATAGTAGGGTTCCCATATAATAAGGATCCAGTAAAAGTGCCCCTAAAATCGAAAACCCCGATTTACCGGCATGGCACCCTAAACCCTAACCCTAAATCCTAAACCCTAAACCCTAAACCTTAAACCCTAAACCCTAAACCCTATGAGAACGCCTCGCCAACCTGTGAATGTCTGCAGTTCCCTGTCCATCTCAGCCAAGACGGCCATCGAGTCTGCCCGGCCATGGCTTAGGGTTTAGGGTTTAGGGTTTAGGGTTTAGGGTTTAGGGTTCAGGGTTTAGGGTTTAAGGTTTAGGGTTTGGGGTTTAGGGTCTAGGGTCTAGGGTCTAGGGTTTAGGGTTTAGGGTTTAGGGTTTAGGGTTTAGGGTTTAGGGTTGATGACGTGCAAGGGTGTGTTGGACGCAACAAGCTTTGTGCCGGCGAAGTCAAAGTTCGAGCATGTGCAGTCATATGCATGTTGTTCGTTAGGCTACCTGGAGGTTCATGGGTAGCTAGAGTGGTGTTATAAGTAAGGAAACTACAAGTCTAACAGCTTAAACTTCTTACTATGGGTACTTATACCAGTAGACTGGTGACTCCCCATGAACCTTCAAGTTGTCATTGACCCAACAGCCTTGCTCTGCGTCGTCTTATCTGCATCTTCACAGCGTGCACATCGTGACAGGTTCCGTCGGCAGATGAAGATTGCGCTGAAGGCCCAGCAGGAGGCGCGACAGCACCTGAATTGACGATGGCAACTCGGCCAAGTGCCCAGGGCTCTCATGATTCCGCATGATTGTGTGAGAAGCCCCGGTGGCGGGAGGCAGATGCACTGAAAGCCAAAGCGGAGGCAGAAAAGAGCGAGGCAGCTGCAAGCAAACCCTGTTGGGAGATGTCGTGAGTGCATGTCTCCACCCTTGTCCTTACGAAACCAGTTTGCCCGGGTTCAGGACGCTGATCGTGTTCACCATGCCTAAGACCGAAGATTTATTCTCCCTTGTGAAGGAACAGAAGCGTGCTAAGCCCCAAACCCTAAGCCCTAAGCCTTGTGTGAAGGAACAGAAGCAGGCAGAACGAGAAGCGAAGGAGAAGGCAGAGGAGGAGGTACCGACGAATAGGGTTTTGGGTTTTTGGGTCCAAGCGAACACAACTAAATGCCCAAATCTTGTCCTACTTTAAGACCCCCCATAAAACCCGAAACCCTAAACCCTAAACCCTAAAAAATCACCTTTAAAATCCCGAGCCATAGGAGCGGCTGAAGGAGGCGAATGCAGAGGAGGCGCGAAGGCAGCTCTTTGCTGCCCTGGAGGCCGTTGGGGGTTCAGGGTATAGGGTTTGGGGTTTAGGGTTTGGGGTTTAGGGTTTGTAATGTTGGGATGTTCCCCCTTCTACTGACAGCTCCTCTATGGGGATGATAGTACCCCCGATTATCCCTATTAAGGACTGTTAGCATAAAGGGGAACACCGATGTAGGAATGTAGGGCCTCTCCAGCACTTACGGTTGGTTGTGGCGTGGCTGTATGGATTCTGCAAGCAGTCGGTCAAAAACGCTTGGTCTTTGCTGCGAATGTGCAGGAGAAGCAATGAATGGTGGTGTGACTCTTTCTCCCGGTACCCATGTCACCAAACAAGAAAAGCTTGAGTGGCAGAAATCAGGCAGGTGCACGCCCGTTGGCACCTTTGCGCACTTTGCCTTGCAGCCTACTCGTAGGCGTGTGCTTCGGCATGCAAGTGTCTTGCGGAAGCAAGGTTCATGATTCATGAGCTTAAGAACCCCAAAAAATGGGAAATATTCTTCCTTATTAAGGGAAACTATTGTTTTTTTGATTCTTTTGGGGTTCTTAAGCAAATAGGAGGCAAGGGGAGAGGATGGGATAGGGTTGCCTTTCTTGGGAAGTTGAGATGGCATCTGAACCTGCATGAATGCCGACTTTGCTCGACTTCTGTGTAGCTTCCACTGCGTGGGACACATGCTGCAGAGTCACACCTGCAGACTGTAGTAGGGTTTAGGGTTCAGGATTCAGGGTTTAGGGTTTAGGGTTTTCTGACTCTCGACTTCGCCACCCACTGGGCACCGATGCAGCCATAACTCTCACGCAGCATCTGCATCGGACACCTCGAAACCCACTAACCCAACCTCCTGGCAGAGGATTCTGCTCGCATAGGGTTTAGGGTTTAAAGTTTACGCACCACCCCCCCCCCCACCGTCCCCTCACACCGTCGCGTACTCTCATGACGCAGTACTTGACAATCAGAGCCTCCCAGCGGGACGCTGACTCGTCCATGGCGGCGGCAGGCTCTTTGGCAAGGTGCGCGAGGGTTTTGGTAGAGAATAGCGAAGGATGGTACTGGGAATGCATGGTCGAAGTAGACCCTGACATAAACAAGCGAGAAGCCTCACAGAGCTTCATGAAGAAGCCCCCCAAAAAACCCCAAAACACCCTAAACAACCCATTTAAAAAACCCTGACAACCGTAATAAAAAAAAAGCCTAAAACCCCACAACACTGCAGAGAAGCCGCGGAGTCGATTCAGCCATTGGATCGGGTGCAGGAGGCAATGATGCGCTGGCATGCAATTCTGGCAGGGGCCTCCAGACAACTGCAAGGCCCCCCCAACCGAGTCTCAACGCTATAGGCCCATGGAGCCCTGCGCCCGAACCCCACCTCCCATTGCGGAGCTTTCGTAGGCCCTGGCCGCAAAAGGGATTCCTGCGGCTTGCGTGATTAAGTACATGGGTTCTCACACCCACGGCTCTTCTCACATGCCACATGCTGCCACACACATCATCCTACATCATCCTACAACCTACACCATCCTACATCATCCTACATCATCCTACATGATCCCACATCATCCCACATCATCCTACAATCTGAATCGTCGACTCAACCCGAGGTCGAAGCTGGTGTTTCTCACCTGCGCGGTCATCATTGCCGCTTGCATCCTATCCGAGGACCAGCGACGCTTAAGCCACAGGCACATTGTGACAGCAGCGGGAGCAAAGGCTGAAGCACTACCAAGCACCATCTATTGCAGCTGGGTTGACGGAGGCCAGTACATGGGGGTTTACGAAAATACAGGAACCCCAACGTGAATCCCCCAAAGAGTATGATTCCCTTATATTAAGGACTCGAAAAAGGTACTCCTAATTTCGGAAGCCCCTGTATTGAGAGCATCCATGAAGGCTGCTCTGAGTGCGAAGATTGAAGATTTCCCTTCTACTGATACTTGCGCATGCACTTTGCTTCCAGGCCCTTGGCGGCTGTGCAGATAAAAATACCAGCCCTCAGGGCTCTAAACCCTAAACCCTAAACCCTAAACCCTAGCACACGCAGCGCGGTCTTAGCACGCGCTTGAGCATACGATTGAGACTGGACAACACGTAGAGCGAGGAAGGTACTGGCAGCAGATGCAGGAAGTGACCGCAGTATTATTCTTTGTATCATTATTGTTATTATCATTATTATTATCACGATTATTATTATCATTATTATTATCATTATTATTTTTTAGGGCTTGAATGAGCATCGACCAGGAGCTTCTGACCAGCTTCGACCGGACCCCAGCCCCCGAGGCTGGACGCTCCAAAATTCGCATGTGGGCAGCGTTGGGAAGCTCTTGGCTCCTTGCATCAATTTTTGCCACAGAAATGCCATGAACCACGAAGCCCCTTGAAGCTCTCAAAAGCTCGCGTCAGGTTGCAACACGCCGGTTCCCAGAGCTTGCATGTCAGAAGCTGCGCAGCCTACGCTTCAGCGGAGATGTTTCGCCTGTGGCCAGGATGGGATCGATGTTCCAGAAGGTGCGATATTATTACTGTTATGATGATGATTATGATTAGTTTTATTATTATGAGTATACAGGCTGAGGCCAAGGGGGGCTCGCATTCAGGAAGCCGCATTTTTGGTCTCATTGGTTCGTTGAACAAACGCTGAAGAGACAACGATGTTGGCAGTGCTTCGCAGCTGTGCTCAATGTTGAGATCCGAAAACTCATGTGTCTTTGCCTTGCCTTGAGGCGTTAGCAGCAACTGTGCAGACGAAGCCACCCGAGTAAACTTACAGCATGTTGCCGCCATGAGACTGCACATGCCAGGTCCCAAGGAACTCGAATACAAGCCAGCGAGCGTTGGCGCCGCAAGCTCAGGTCCATGCAAGCCCTGGTAAGTAAGGCTCATGCCGCTCAGTTGTGTAGTTGCTACTTGGAGTAGTTATCAGTAGGGTTGTAGGTACTTCTGGGTTTCTATTTGCGGCTGGGTTTGCAGACATATTAAGCTCTTGCAGGCTGCAAGATAGGGGGGGGGGTTATGAAGCTGTGTGCTGTCTGTTCTTGTGACGAGGTGTTTGTTGGCAACTTTGTGGGGCAGAACAACCAGACTGCCGCGCCTGCCTCAGCATTCTTGTTCGAACCTCCATAGCGAAGCCGCGAATCAGAGGAGCTAAACCCTAAACCCTGAACCCTAAACCCTAAACCCTAAACCCTTTCGTGATAGCCCTAGTTGGCTTGGGTCTCTCCGGAAGCAGCGGGGGTGCCAGTGGCCGCAGTGCGCAAGGCGAGCCATGGCCGTGCCAGGGCAGTGATGACATCACACCCTACTGCTGCCGCATGGTGCCCTAGTGAGGACGCGAGGGCCGGGGCGCTTTCGGATGAATTCGAGTAGCATAATCAAGGGAGTGCATGAAAATGAGGGACGCCAAAAATGTTGACCCCCAAAATCGTAGGATTCCCTTAGAAAAGGACCCCAATGAGGTACCATAAACCCACACTCATGTGAGAAGTTGAGCTGCGGGAACACGCAAGACGTGTGAAGGCTGAGCTTGGCTGAACTTGTTGAGGTCTCATGTCTCGGCTTTCCGTGGCGCTAAGCTTGCAGCTTCAGCCCCAAGCATATGGTCAGTTCTCTAAATTATGGTGCCTCTGAGGGGCCGCCTTATACTTGTAGCCCCAAAAAAGGGGACCGAAATGCTGAGAAGTGACCAGATGCCCTAATCCCTAAACCCCTAAATCCTAAATTAAACCCTAAACCCTAAACCCTAAACCCTAATGATTCCACAGTGGTTGTTGTCGGCCCAGGCAGCTCGGGTCTCGAGCCTGGCATTGACTCTGCTGGCAACAAGGCCAGCCTCGCAGCGCTCTTTTGCCGCTTCGGGTTTAGGGTTTAGGGTTTAGGGTTTAGGGCTTAGGGTTTAGGGTTTAGGGTTTAGGGTTTAGGGTTTAGGGTTTAGGGTTTAGGGTTTAGGGTTTAGGGTTAAGTAGAGACACCAGGCTGCTAAAGGCCTGTGGCCCTTTCGAGGTCTAGTTGTGTTCATTCCCCGTCACACCTCATGCGCAGATGAAATGGTCTTTCTCAAATCAAAGATGAACCTTAAATGTCGACAGCAGTGCTGGCCACAGCCGGCACCAGTGATGAATGATGCATAACTCACAACCCCCGCGCAGTCGTAGGCCAACAAAGCATCCATCCCATCTGCCGGAAGTCCTCAAGCCATTTGGACGAACACCCATTCCCTAATACTATTCCCTCATGGCCCCTTTGTAATTATACTATAAGAACCCCCCAAAAAACCCTACTCTAATTATTCAGGCCCCTATCATTCAACCCATCCGAGACCAAAAAAAGTCCCAGACGCACTCCTCCAAACTGAGGGAACGGCGCCCGCTCTTCCATCCAAGCCGCGAGGCACCCCCAAGACTCTGTTGTTTCTACACTATTATGCGTGTCCCTTAGTTTCGTGTTATACTGTTATATTTGTAGTTGTGGTATACTATTGTATTTATCTTCTTGTTATATGATGGCATTATCTTCATATGTGTATATATATGTGCATATATTGCATTGTGCGATGATTACAGAATTGTGTCACTGTCATTCGAGTAAAGTATGATAGTATTTTCCCATTGCACGCTTAACTTCTGTACGATTCTTCTATTCTTCTTCTTCTATTAGACTATTGGACCATTAGGCGTAAATTTCTCGTAGATATTGAAGATCCATTAAAAGATGATGAAATATAATGCGCAAAAAAATATGGCATGAACCCAATATGTCAATCTAACACAAAATAACTAACAATATTAGACTATTAGACTATATACATATGTGTATATGTATATATGTATATAGACGTTTAAATAGTTTAATGTCTCTCTTCGGGGGCTCTCAGATGCCATAGGACTTCCTCGATGTTTGTGGCCTAGACGTGTAGCCTTTGGGGTTTAAGGTTTGGGAAGGGCTTCATGGGAGAGAACGGCAAACTACCATGGAGAAAGCTGCCAAGGACGATCAAGAGCTGGTCTTGCGAGGACGGGGCGAGTTGCAGCACCCAAGTTTTGCTGAAGCCGAACCCCTAAACCCGAAACCCTAAACCCGCAAGTGCAAGATATAAGCAAGCCCCAGGCGCAGCTCGGGGCTCTTGATGAGCTCGTTCGTACCAGCTTTGATCGACAGATGCTTCATGACTGTCCGCCTCCTGCTGCCAGACAGTTTTCGGCTGCCGATAGCAAGCATCCTGCGCCGCAATGGCTGTTTGCATGGGTCCTCGACCCGCTCCAGCTTCTCGTTTGTTGTTTTTTTGTTTTCAAAAGCCTGCGGACACGTCGTTCATGCTTCTGATGGCATCAGGTCTTGCTCTTTTTTTTCCGTTGGTCAACTGTCCACTGAGGTTGTGCGCGGCAGGCCAGGCGCAAGCTTGACATGCAGCGTTGCGGCGCATGCCCATGTACATTGGAGTCCTTGCCTGTCAGCTGCCCCGCTGTAGGGTAGTTCAAGTGTGCAGAGGTGGGCTTTTGTTGTCTTCACTCGTTCTTGCTGCCGTTGATCGGGAGGCGCTTCGTGGTGCCAGCCCTTCTGGTAACGCTTGGCTGCGTGTCTCTCATCTGCAAAGCTGCCAGCTTCGGGTGTTCCCCTTTTGCTAACAGTCCTTAATGGGGATGATAATAGGGGGTACTATAATTAATCCGAAATTAAGGACTGTTAGCGTAAGGGGGAACATGCGACCTTATAGTTTCCCTAAACCCTGAACCCTATAGTCTGAGGAGGAACATCCCCATACACACACTCACACATATATATATACACAATATTGTGTATAATATTATATATAATATTATATATAATATTATACTTAATATTATATTTAATACTATATATATAATATTATATATAATATTATATATAATATTATATATAATACCATATCTAGTTTGATATACATGCATACATATACCTATACCTATACCTATACATATACATATACGCATACACATACATACATACATACATACATACATACATACATACATACATACATACATACATACATACATACATACATACATACATACATACACACCACCAGGTTCGCCCGACAGAGATTGTCCCCAGCTGTCGACTCGACATCTCATCGAGGCGCCGGGTTCGATACTGAGAGCCAGAGCTTAAGTGAGCTACAAAACAATAAGCCTACAGTATGTTTGCTTTAACATAGTAGGATCGGGGGCCTGCCGGCTACGTGGAGATGTCCAGGCAAAGACCACTTTGGAGATTTTACTCAGGTGCTTGAATGCGCTTTGGAAAAAGGAAGGAGGCGATTTGATGTGAGGCTCAAGGGAACGTCCGCAAGATTGTAGATGAGGGCTCCAGACACCTGAAGGGTTTGAAGCCAGTTTGACAAATAGGTCCCCCATAGGATCCTCGCGCCCTACCGAGGCCAGGTCACTCTTCACCCTGTGCGAATGGCGCTGGGATTCCCTATACTTTACTCTTAGGGATTGAGGCTATTGAGTTTCCAACTTTTTGGCTTCTACTATAAAATGCTGCAGGTGCTAGCTGCGTGCTTGGCATGTGAAATCTTAGAAAGGTGACAGGTCTGTTTTGCAGCACCTGCCTTCGATCCATCACGGCGCGAGGAGCTTTTACGGAGGCTGTCTCGCTCCGCAGACGCAGTATCAGTGTTTCAGAACCTAGACGCAGCAGCAAAGCACACTTCATGTCTTCATGGCACCACGTTGCGATGTTTTTGGCAGTGCAATGTTACCGCAGACCGCCACATACATCTCACTTGCTGAGACTTGCTGAGGTTTAGGCGGCACGGGCTCCCTGGCCTTAATCGGCACAGTTTCCCTTTTTGCCCCGCCACCTGTGACATTTTTGCCCTGCGGATGCGCCAGTCTACACCCGACCCTAAGCCTTAAGCCGCATCAAGGTTATAGGTACCCTAAGTTTATAAGTATAGTTACCCGACTTTTCTCTACTTATAATAGCTACCCATGAACCTCCAAGTAAGCTTTCAGACGTTATTGATAAGCCCTTCTCAGGCATTCTGATGCAGACCTTCCCAGAGGGCCCTGCCTCTTCTGCGGAGACTCAGCTGACGACACGATCAGGCCCTGACCGAATCCGGCCAACGACATTCACACGGGGGGTCTACCACAAGAAGGGGCCCCTAATTAGTACAGACCCCAACTAGTAGGATTCCCTCATACTAAGAAACCCCAATAAGGTACCCCTAAATAGCGTAGACCCCTATACGAGTAGCAGCCGCAGCCATGATAAACAGGTGGTACCAGCCACCAGCACGAGAATACTCCCGACGGGAGCTCATAGCAGATCGCCTGGTGAACTTCGGAGGCTCGGTTCCTGCAGCTTCTTTTTGAGCAAAGTCCTAAAGCCCCAAGAATGGCTAAGCCACAAAACCACCCTAATTTCCGCCGAAGCCGTGCGGTCCAGTATATGCAAGCCAGCATACCACTTGACCTACGCCGATGACACATTACCCACCAGGTTCACAATGACCTTGACCAACACGTGAAAGCAATATAAGGGTCGGAATACTTACTAATATTATTCTCTTAGGGTCCCTTTATCACTAGACTATAATAGCCCCCCAAAAGCATGCCAAAACCCTGTTTTAATTATTCGGGCCCCTAAGCCCTAAACCCTCGACCCTAAAACCCAAAACCCTAAACCCTAAACCCTAAACCTAAACCCTAAACCCTAAACCCTGAACCCTGAACCCTAAACCCTAAACTACTCCCGATTCCTCTCCACTGAGGCGTCGCTGCAGCGATGCTGGCCGCACCACTTCTCGTCCTCGTGTCGCGAGCAGGCAAGACACGACTTTAGGGTTTAGGGTTTAGGGTTTAGGGTTTAGGGTTTAGGGTTTAGGGTTAACCCTGACTAATCCGAGTGACAGGACCGAGCTCGCAACAGTCAGGGGGATTTTGGGGAGGTGTGGGTACTAGTATCTGCTGTCGAATGCGAATGTAGCAGGGGTTGAGGTGGCTTTCGGCCTCAGGGTGTTATTTTTTTTTAGCAGCGTCTAGCATGGTGAGCTTTATGGGGGCTTCAGCAGGCCTGTCAGAGTCGCTGTGCAACAGCCCCATCGCAAGCCCCAAAAAGAGATGCACGAGGGTCTTCCAGCTTAGTGGAGACTCGAGCTGTTTGTTGAGAAGGAACTTGTGCTGCAGTCGCTCATGACTCATGCCGTCTGACGTTGCAGTCGGTGTAGTTGCTGCATGCAGGTGGAGATGCAATAGCCGCAGCCTCAGACATTGAGGGCACCGGCTTTTCGGCAATGGCGCATATCAGAACCATGACCTGGCTGTCCGATCCGCCCACAAGGTGAGACAGGCTGGATTACTTGTTCACGGATGTTGCTGCCTGGCTGCACAGTACTTTTCTTTTCTGGGAATGAGATGGGAATGAGCTGAATGCTCGCATAAATTTCGGACATCTAAAGATACAGCGTGCGGCCACCAATGTCGTAAATTCATCGGTCTGCTTGGGCAAGCATATCTTCGGTTGATTTTACCCGGCGTGGTTAACGCTGACTTTCTTTGGGGGCACCCGATGCCCTTTACGATGCCTTACGAACCACCATCCTTTTTGGGTCTCAAAAGCCCCTAAACCCTAAATCCTAAACCTCTTAGAACCCCAGGATCCTCCCTCCCCAACATCCTGTGCAAGCGGAGCCAACCTGAAGCAGGGGGAGGGTAGTGTTTAGGGTCGGGATGTTCCCCCTTTTACTCGCAGTCCTTAATTGGGATGACAGTACCTCCTATTATACTCCCCATAAAGGATTGTTAGTATCAGGGGGGAACATCCCAAGTTTAGGGTTTAGGGTTGAGAGGTTTTATTCAACCTTAGTGCCCTGCTCTACAGACGGCATCGGCCAGCATCGAGACCATGCCAGTGTAAGTCGCGGGGCGGGTAAAGTCTTCAGCTTCCGCGTGGTCTATAGGATGCAGGCAAACATTCCACCAATTCCAAGTGGGGGTTTCCGAAAATAGGGGTACCCTTTTTGGGGGTCTCTTTAAGGGAGATTCTACTCTATTTGGGTATAAAATAGGGGTACCCCCCTATTTTGGGGAAATGCCCAAGTGGGGCCTGCAATGAGCCAACAGAGGTATGATTCTTATGTTCAGCTGCTCCGCCCTTTTCCATTACTGGGCAGCTCGGCATCTGCAGCACAGAAGTTGCGCAACGTGGCATTTCGTATCTCCCAAGCCTCCGAGATCCGTAGGCTTCCCGATGCTGCAGATGCGCGCGCGCGGGCGCGGCCCGCGCGCGCGCGGGTGGTTTCGGGCGGGCGGGCATGCGTGTGCGTTTGTGTGTGTGAGAGAGAGAGAGTGCGTTGTTACTGAGTCGTACCTGTGGCTCTGCAAGAAAGGGTTTTGGGACGTCAGGGCTTTTAGGTCTTTCTAGGGTTTTAGGGCTTAAGGCCTGGGATGGATCCTGCCAGCGATTTCTTTTGATGCCGCTTGGCAGAAATGTCTCCTTTGGGGCAAAACACCGTGGCATTTTTTAAGTGGCTTCGCGCGCTCTCTGCAATGCTTCCAAGGCTAGACCACATTGGAATCAATTCTATGATTGCTGGCTGCTATACACCTGTTATGACACTCGGCAGCAGGGGCACTGACTGCCACAGGGCGCCTGCCCACTGCTCTTTGCCCCGGGAAGTCGAGGATCAGGCCAGTTTAGGCCCATGTCTTCGTGTGCAAAATGCAATGATGTCGAGCGGCACTTTGTGAAGAGCTGTGCTGTCAGCCTCAGTCCCAGGATCCATTGCCGGTGCTATCGTCTTCTGCTTTTCGTCTGGGCATGTGCCTGACTTATTCTAGCCTGACTCTTTGATGCTTGACTGACTAAGGGACCATGTAACCCTAAACCCTATACTATATAGCATTGCGAAGCCCAGGCCACAGCGCAAAAGGACACGCAAGCACGGTTTTCACATCCTGCCAAGAATCGCTGTGGACTGTCGAATCTCAGAAGCGTATATGCAAAAACCGATGTTGCTTGAGGTGCCATGGTTGGCTATGTTGGTGAAATTATGCTGCTCCGTGGGCAGCACATGGCAGCTGTTGTGACAATCTCGTTTTGCTTCCCCTCGTACCTACCTCTGCACAAGAGAACTCGGCTATTCGAGATTCAGAGACTCCAAAGTCACAAACGTTCGGCTACGTCAGGGAGGATCTGCCATAGTATTCCACGCTATTCAGTATTCCCTGAAATCCCTGGACATGCAGAGTTGCGGTATAAGTCCGGAAGCTTCTAAACCCTAAACCCTAAACCCTAAACCCTAAATCCTTCAGCCGTTGCTCCAAAAGGTATGTCGGATGGAAGCAAAGTGTCCAACTGGATGAGGAAGTGGAAGGTGCCAGAGCATGAGTTAGGGTTTAGAGGGTTTGTAGTAAGTTTGTAGGGTTTGTAGGGTTTATAATAGGGTTTATAGGGTTTGTAGGGTTTGTAGGGTTTGTAGGGTTTACAGCGTTTAGAGGGTTTAGAGGGTTTATAGGGTTTATAGGGTTTATAGGGTTTATAGGGTTTACAGGGTTTATAGGGTCTCATGCGTCCTTGAGGGCCAATGACGCAGACGCAGTATCCCGTCATGTTAAGAAAGGGTGCTTCTCGCAAAGCGTACAACTCCGTTATGCATGCCGGAAGATGAGTTGATGCCCTGACCTGCTGAGAGGTGGTGTTGACTTGATGTTTCACCCCTTTCGCTACTTGGCGCGACTCGGCAGAATGTGTACTGGCTCATGGTACTGTTCATATTGTAATCATAAAAACGTATTATAGTAGCAGTAGTAGTACGAATACTAATATAGCAATAGCATTAACAACCTCACAAAGCTGGCACTTCGAGCTGAGCTTTGCATTGCTTGACTGTCGGCTGGCAAGCCAGGCATGGTAATCATCTGAGAATTGGCGGACTAGGGCTGCGCATGCATGCTGTATCTAAGGGTAGTTTCGTGGGCCTTTAATATGGTCCCTTACCTCCCTTATGTAAGGGGTATACAAGGCGTCCCTTTTTGAGGGCCCGTACTAAGAGACCATGTAACAACCCTTATGCTGTAGATTCCAATTTTGGACCTGTCAGGACGTTGGCCATTACTACAAAGCCCACAGCATGGGCACTTGGAGGTTTATGTACTTATACGTAGGGTATTTTAGAAGTAGGGCCCTAAGTACCCCAAGTATAGTTACCTACATTTCACCTACCCATGAACCTCCATCCGCTCCCTCGACCTGGGGGTTTACGAAAAAAGGGACCCTTAGCATAGACCCCCAAAGAAGAGGACTCCTTTATAGTAAGGACCCCAAAGAAGGTGCCCCTAATTTCGGAAACGCCCCCAAACCCTAAACCCTAAACCCTAAACCCTAAACCCTAAACCCTAAACCCTAAACCCTAAACCCTAAACGCCTGAGGATGGGTTGGTCCGTCGTCGGCGTTTGGAGCGAGGTCATGAAGTATGTCTCGATGCGCGGCAAAGCGCTCATGCGGCTTGGATCGCCAGGCGATGCCCCCCCTACCGTGCGAACCCTTTCCTACGGGTTGAGGGGTTTAGGGTTTAGGGTTTGGGGTTTAGGGTTTAGGGTTTAGGGTTAGTGGTTCTTAAGCAGAGAATGAGGAAGTTAGGTACCTTAGATCCGTGACTCCTGCATCATCGCAGACGTAGTGCATAGAGCTCTCTGCCGTGAAACCTTGTCCTTTTTGAAATGTGCAAGGATGGCGGAGCGTGGTTGCATCCTCTGTCCCCATTTCCTACGAACTTCGTGGAAGAAGATCCATCCACGGGCACCCTCCCAATCCCTCCCATCTGGAGTACGCAAATGCGCCTTTCTTGGTCCTGGCTGTCTCTTCCGGAGCCTTTCAGCTCATGCTTTGTCTCCCTTCCTTTCTGTTGTCTCTAATCTCCCTGGGAGGCACAAGCTAGGTCCTGCGACCGAAGTTGCAATCTGTAGACAAGAAGCTCAAAGCCCTAAACCCTAAACCCTAAACCCTCATCACCAAAAAAGGATAAAAACCAACAACCCTGACTCTGCCCCCAGGATTGCTGGTGGCTTGAGACGCCTGCATGCATTAGCCACATCGAGTGCTTTTGGGCCTTCATTGCAAGCCTCATGTTAGTGCGGATACCCTAAACCCTAAACCCTAAACCCTAAACCCTCAGTGTTGTGGCCGCAACTGAGGCTTCACCTTGGGCGTGCCTTTCCACCTGAGCTCCTTGAAGCGCAAGCAGCCTTTGGGGGGTTTAGGGTTTAGGGTTTAGGGTTTAGGGTTTAGGGTTGTAGCCTTTCCTTTGGCATGGCCATCAGACCCTAAACCCGAAACCCTAAACCCCAAACCGACAGTTCTTAGACTCACAAAGCCAAGGCGTTTGCATTGTGTTGGGTTTAGGGTTTAGGGTTTAGGGTTTAGGGTTTAGGGTTTAGGGTTTAGGGTTTAGGGTTTAGGGTTTAGGGTTTAGGGTTTAGGGTTTAGGGTTTAGGGTTTAGGGTTTAGGGTTTAGGGTTTAGGGTTTAGGGTGTGACCAGGTGCCAGCGTGGAATTCCACCATGCCATGTGGCATTTGTTTGTGCAGGACTCAGGGGGCATGTGCAGGGCTCTCATCTCGGAGAGCATGTGTTCTTCTTGGCCGGTTCTTGAGGTATGTCCCTTTTGGGGTACCGTAAACGATAAGAACCCTTCTTGTGATCAAGTACCCCCGAACAGTTGTTTTTCAGAACTGCCCATGCGAAGAGGGACTCCTTCAGGAAGGTTTAGAGTTTTAGCTTGAACGCCATGGCAGCCCCGTGACTAAGCAACTTGGTCCGCGCCCGCCCCAAGAACAACCCGCCCCCGCATCCGCAACCAAAAACACGCGCCCCGCAGAAAAAAAACAAAAAGCAAGCTACCCGCCCACCAGGGTGTTTCTTGCCCCCCCCCCTTCTCCCTCCTTTCGATGGCCTTCGCTGCGGAGCCCTGCCCAGAACAAGTAAAACCCTAAACCCTAAACCTTAAACCCTAAACAACCAGCGCCGAAGGCAGGAGCCCTGCGCTGCTACTCAGGTTTTTCCTGCGCCCCCGCGCCCTCTGAAAATCCCACAGCTGTAGGCCCATGTGTTTAGGGTTTAGGGTTTAGGGTTTAGGTCCGGAGGGCTTTGAGCCAGAGCAAGTCGGCAATGTTGAAACCGACGTCTGTGAAAGCCTGACACCGAAGAAGTGTTTTAAGCTTAGCTTGAGCATACCTCCGGAGAACTTCCTCCAAAACATGCGGGTTCAGCAAGTTGACATGGTGCAGTGGGAAGAATTCTGTTGAATGTATGTGTGTGTGTGTGTGTCTCTGTCGAATTGGCATGACTTCTGATCTAGACGCCACGGGGAATGATATGTTTACCATGTAACGTAGCTGTTTGGCAAGTCTCTTCCCTGCGTTTGGCACGCTAGCCATTTTGGAACCTTGAAACCCCGAAACCCTAAACCCTAAACCCTAAACCCTTGAGTCTCTGAGCCACGGTCATCCACAGAACTTGGGGGCCTCAGGTAGGGAACCGACTTCGCTGAAACTCACCTGGGGGTTTACGGAAATAAAATCGGGACCCCAATAAGTTTCCCTAAACCCAAAACCCTAAAGCCTAAACCCCCCTAGTTTCGTAAACCCCCACCCTAGCAAACGCACCACTCAGGTCTTCATCGGCTCTGCCTTTATGTATTCGGTCTGCCTCCTGGAAGTTGCAGGAAGCAGGCGCTTGCGGTGTAAGGGTTTGGGGTTTAGGGTTTAGGGTTTAGGGTTTAGGGTTTAGGGTTTCGGGTGCAGGAAGCAGGCGCTTGCAGTGTAGCATTGCATGTGATGGCTATCCGGATTGGGGAAGCTTGTTTGTTCAGTCGGAGGTTAGGGTTTAGGGTTTAGGGTTGAGGGTTGAGGGTTTAGGGTTTAGGTTTTGTTGGGGCATAGAGTTGTGGTAGATGCTTCAGGAGCTGTGGGCACTTGCCGGGTTCGTAAATGTGTCCTTGACCTGGCTCGGTATCCAGAATCACGCTTTGCATCGAATGGCATGGCTCGATATAGGCAGGGTATTCGCAGGGTATGCTCGCGCATGTTCACTGAAGAGTTGTTTTTTACCTTTCCGGACTCCTGTCGGCAGTTTCTGATTCTGCAAGTTCTGTTTAAAAACCCTAAGCCCTAAACCCTAAACCCTAAAAAATGCAGGCATGCGAAGCTTCTGGACGCAAGCACGACGCATTTTGTGACGGGATGAGCGTGCGTTGCGTGGAAATTGGCAAGCTGACGAAGAGTCAATTGGGTGATTAACGCTGGGATGGGGTTTAGGGTTGAGGGGTTTAGGGTTTAGGGTTTCATGACTTCTGATCTAGACCGCCTTGCGCGTGGCAGGAAATGGGGTCTACTGATACAGCGTTGGTTAGAAGGCGAAGTGCTATTCAGGACAGATGCGCCCCTGAAACCATTTCTTCTTGCCCTAGGTGTCGCAGTTTTGCTTGCCTCAGCACTATAATTGACGCAAGTGAAGGCGAACCCGGCCATGCCGCCAGCCTTGTCAGTTCTAGACATGAAGAAAGGCAAGCAGCAAGCATTGAAGTGCTTTCAGTATGTAAACCCTAAACCCTAAGCCCTAAACCCTAAAGCACTGGACGAGCAACGTTTTTGCTGATCTGCTGGCCGCTGCTGCTGGTTTGCGTTCCGTCCGCGTCGGGACGCACGGCTGCCACAAAGTCTCCAAGCGTAACGTGCCTGGAGCTGCAGAGGACTCTCAGATGTAGGGGTTTTTAACGTTAAAAAAAAACATTTAGGGTTTAAGGTTTTTTAACCTTAAAAACCATTTAGGGTTCAAGGTTCTTTAACGTTAAACACCCATTTAGGGTTTAAGGTTCTTTAACGTTAAAAACCCATTTAGGGCTTAAGGTTCTTTAACGTTAAGAAGCTCTCAGAATAATAAGAAGAAAAAGAAGAATAATAGTAGCAATAATAGTAACAATAATAAGAATAGTAATAGTAATAATAGTAATAATAATAGTAATGATAATAAAAGACTCTCAGATGTACGACAAGGTACGAGCTCTGAGCACTCAGCGTCAGAGGTCGGTTGGCCATGCCCAGGTTGCGAACTTTAAACCCTAAACCCCAAGCCCTAAACCCTAAACCCTAAGCCCCAAGCCTTAAACCCTAAACCCCAAACCCACTGGACTGGAGATTGAACTTGTGGCTTAAGGGTCGAGAGATGTCAAGAGCATGATACACCTGCACTGTGAGTAACCATAGTTCTACTTGGCTGTCACCTTATTAAGGGTACTTACTTATTAAGGGTACTTAGATCAGCGCAGCTTCGCGTTGCCTGTAGTACATACACACGAGGTGAATGAGTCGCAGTCTGCAGGGGAAAACTGTAAGAAAGTCTTCAGCAACGAAATTGTGTCATTGGGGAAAGAAGTACTGGCGCACGCAGGTTCTGGGATGAATCAAGCTCTGGGCTTCGGGCTGGGTCAGGCTTTCGGATGTTTTGAGGTGCGGCATGTGAGGACTCCTTATCTAGTTCATGACAACTGTTGCTAGTTGAGAGTGCAGCTGGTTTGTGTCACACAATCTGCCTCCGGGTCGTTTGCCTTCTCGGATGACAATAAATGACACTAATCAGCACTCAAGCGCCTCTCACCCGGACAGCGCGACACTCGCGGACGAGTTCATGCTCGAAGACGCTGTTCAGTCAGGGAGCACTTGGCAATGCGTTTGGAAGTCTCTCAGATCGTCCTTTTTCCCTAAACCCTAAACCCTAAACCCTACACCCTACACCCTTCGTCCGCGTCCCGAGCCTGTTCGGGGTGATGCGCCGGGTGAATCCTTTGGCTTTTGACTTCGTTTGTAGGGCCACACAGCGCAGCAGTCTCGACTGGTGGTGGACCCGGCCTTGGCAGATTGCACGATTATGTGATGTTGATAGATGTTGCTTAGGTGAGTTGTAAGAAGAAGAATAGTACCCATACCAAGAATAGTAGCAACGATACTCATCATAAGACTAGTCAACAAACATACTAGTCATAAGAATAGTCATACTAATAGTGAGAAGTTTTACCTTGCTCCCCATGTTCTCAGGACCGGGATAACCCCGGGACAGGTGGACCTGAAGTGGGACACCTGCCCTCACCAATTGCATGAAGCGTTCTGCTGCACACTCCTGCGGCCTTTTGAAGGGTGGCAGACCAGCAGATTCAGGGGATGTTCCCCCTGGGATTTCGCCATAGGGGGTACTAGAATCCCTATGAAGCACTGTTGGTGTAAGGGGGAACATCCCAATTCATAGGTGAAAGCAGGCGATTTTTGTCATGATCGCGACTGCCGGTCTGTTGTGTTTGACAACCCCGAGCCGCACATAGCCAACTGAAACTGTTTGGCTACCCCCACAGTGTCCAAGTCGGATCGCGGCGGCCCTGAAGGAAGCTTTGCTGCTTGCATTCTGGACACTAGAGTAGGTATGCAAGACTGCCAGTGCTGGCTTTGAGCAGTTTCAAAACAGAGGAGTGGACCGAGAGTTTTTGATTCCAGTTCAATTGCTGTAGCGAGCCAGGGTCTGAATGGATCTGCACGTCCAGCGTGGATTCCACCGCACAAGTTCACTCCTGATGGTGAGAAGCCAGACCAATGGCACAGTTCCTGGCGTTTGTTGCCATTTTCATGCGCAGCGCATGAAATTCGCTGCTTGCTCGCAGCCTAAACACATTTGTGTCGACAGGCCCGGCTGCTACAAAAAGAAAAAGAGGCATCCCTTGAAAAGCCTTCAAGAATGATTGAAGGCCTGATTTGGGCACGGCGTTCCCTGTGCGCTGTGGTGAACAGCCACGCGCTCTAAGATGGGACTGACCTGCTCTTGCTTAAGAACCCCCCCCAAAGTACAAGTACTAAGAGTAGTCCCCATATTGCCCTTCAAGGAAATACGACGAATAATCCCCGCATTGCCCTTTAAGGAAGACTATTTTTTGATGTTTTGGGGATGGGTTCTGGAGCAACAGAGTAGTGATAGATTGCCTACTACTTGCTGAAGAACCCCCCCCCCCCAAAAAAAAATACAAGTACTAAGAATAATCCCCATACTACCTTTAAGGAAGAACAACCCCCTCCCCCCCCCCCCAAAAAAAAACATAAATAAATGAATAAAATAGAACCCGTACATTACCCTTATAAGGAAGAATATTTGTTATTGCCTTGGGGGTTCTTGAGCAAAAGAGCAGTGATGGATTGCATTGTACCTTTTAATGAACCCCAAACCCTAAACCCTAAACCCTAAACCCTAAACCCTAAACCCTAAACCAAGACTATTTTTGTTTTTTCTGGCTGGGTTCTTAAGCAAAAGAGCAGTGATAGATTGCCATGTGGGTACCAAGCCCGGGAGTCATGGGTGCGGAGGCGGATTCAGCGGCCCAAACAGCCACAACAACCTGGGCCGGTGGGGGTTTAGGGTTTAGGGTTTAGGGTTTAGGGTTTAGGGTTTAGGGTTTAGGGTTTAGGGTTTAGGGTTTAGGTTTAGGGGGTTAGGTTTAGGTGGTTTAGGGTTTAGGATTTAGGAGGGCGTAAGCTGTTCTACGCGATTGCTATGATGAATCTGCTTGTCTGAGCCATGCCTGAGACCAACGTACCAGCGCGCGCGGAGACAAAGGGAGGTGGTGCTTATGTTTTTTTTTTTTTTTGGGGGGGGGGGTGGGTTATGAGGGTTTTATTGGAATTTATAGGGGTTTATGGGGATTTATAGGGGTTAGAAGGGGGTTGTTGTTAGGGTAGTTACCTGGTCCCTTTAGTATGGGCCCTTGAATGGGGATCCCTTATATACCCCTCATATACCCCAGATATACCCCAGATATACCCCTTATTTTAGCCTTATATACCCCTTACATACCCCTTGTGTGCCCCTTATATACCCCTTTTCTGCCCTCCACAACCCGAGGGCGCACGCTTCAGAACCCTTTTAAGGGAGGTCCAGCTTTGGCTTCGGCCCCCTCCACCACTCTACCATGGGTCCCCTTGGGGTGGTACTCTGGGGTTTGGGAACCCTTTTGCAAGAAGAGTTTAGGGTTTGGGGTTTAGGGTTTCGGGTTTAGGGTTTAGGGTTTAGGGTTAGGAGGCATAACCTTAGGGGTACAAGTCTTAATCCCTCGACCCAAGAGCAGAGATGCATGTCTTGCAAGGAGCCTTCATCAGTCCTTACTCTGTTGGCTCAATCAACCCTACACTGCCCTAAGCCAGAAGCCCTCATTAAGCTTGAAGCAGAGACACCCTAATGGGTTTAGGGTTTAGGGTTTTCGGGTTTAGGGTTTAGGGTTTAGGGTTAGGGTTTAGGGTTCTAAGCCCTGAGCCCTAAACCCCAAACTCCCCTGAACCCGCGGTTGTCAAGCTATCGGGAGGCCTGGACGTGACGGGCGATGGTGCCGTCATGGCTCTCGGTCAGACCGCGCGTTACTCAGCACTTCAGATGCCACACAGTTTAGGGTTGTAGGGGGCTTATCATGCCTTAGCCTATGCAGGGCAAGAGTCACAACCTTCGTGGAGGGTGGTGCTCAAAGAAGCAGCAACTAATTCTTCCCCCCTTCTGGCCGTAAGGCCAAAAAGAGCGGCGCAAGTCAACAGCAGCGGCCTCGGAACGAATGTGGGTACCGAACCGGTTTTGTCACCCTATAAATTTAGCTTGGCCCTGTGCACCAGCAGAATGTGCGCTTGACGGAGGAATATTCAGAACATTTCAGAGCTTCGAATGGTCTGCGTGGATACACGCCGGGGTGGGCACTGTACATGTCGTGCATGCGTCTCAGGTGGTGTCGCCTGGAGTCGTTTTTGAAGCGCCGCGGCAGCAGAAAGGAAAGCGACAATGACGTTAGGAGGTGGCGGCTTTTGATGGCTCCAGCACCCGCTTACAAGTGGGGCTTTGCAAAAACATGGACCCCTATTTTGACCCCAAAATCGTACAACTCCCTTTACAGAGGAACTCCAAAAAGGTACCCCTAATTTTCGGACACCCCCAAGTTTTCTGCAGATGACTGAGGACACTCGACGCGTCAAGAGCGGCAAATGCCGAGGCTCCAGAGCATGTCAATGTCCTAGGTAGGATAAGGGGGACCCTTAAAGGGGAACCCCTTCTTAACCCTCTTCGGGCTCTCTTAAACAGGGACTCTATTCAGAGTCTAAATCCCCAAGGGTCCCCCTCATCCTATCCCCTAAGTGCAAAGATGCAGCAGTACTCGACGAGAGTATGATGCCGTACATGGGTCGACTCTACTTGAAGGCTCATGGGCAGAAGCTATAAGTAGGGTTCTAAGTGCCCTACAGAATAGCATAGTGACCCTACTTGTAACCCCGCTTATAACACTGCCCATGAACCTCCAAGTACGCTGAACGCGCTCACCACTGAAAGCAACCCAAATACGTAGAAGCAGCTTTCGGCAGCTCAGCAGTGGAGTACTTCAGATTCCGCGGTCACCTTCATCTTAGGAACCTGCTGCAATGTTGCAAACTGCGAGCATGCTGTCCCAGCATATGAGTGGATAGATACATGGTCAGTCTCAAAAGTGCCCCCCCCCCCCCCCGGTTTTACGAAAATAGGGGACCCGAATATAGACCCCCAAATAGTAGGATCCCCTGATGATAAGGACTCCAATAAGGTACCCCAAAAATCGAAAATCCCCACTTATGTAAGCAAGGGCGCTTTACAAGGCAACCCATTCTTGTCAAGCCTTCTCTTGTGCGCCTGCTCGCTTTCGTTTGGGGCCCTCTCAAGTTAAGATCAGAGAGTTGACCACATGTGGTATGGTACACACAAACACACATGTGTGTATGAACCCTAAACCCTATAAATCCCACAAACCCGAACCTTTAAACCCTAAACCCTAAACCCTAAACCGGGAGGAGCAGGCCTCCGCAGCTTCATGGGCGTCCCCCAACGGCACCAGCCTCGAAGGAGCAGTTTCTGCCTCGCGGAGAACCCGAGAAACGAATCCTTAAACCCTTTTTCAACCCTAGCAAGCCCTATTAAACCCTAGATTACCACCTTGTTAATCCCTGTTAGCAACCCCATTAAACCCTAATTTAAACCCGATTAAAGCCCTGTTAATCCCTACTAAACCCATTTGAAGCCCTGAAGCTTAAATTCTAATCCCAAGGTACAAGCCTTGAAGCTGAACTGGCCGCTCGGACTTGCTTGGACGCCTTCAAACTTTGGGGTTTGTTTATGGCTTCCGCGCTTTGCCATCAGACGCAGCATGATGATTAGCATCATTGTGAATATTTCTGTTTGCATGTGAATACTAATACAAAATGTTAATATTCATCTTAAGAAGAAGAAGAATATGAGAATAATAATAATAATAATAATATTCAAAGACACGTCTCCGCGGAGGTCTCACCCGACTGCGGCTTCTCCCTGCGTGTTGAGCTGGAGAAGGTCAGAAGCATCAGAATCAGAGATGCGCGCGCACGCGCGAGCCTCTCGCTGCACGAGCCTCTCGCTGCACGGGACATTCACAAGTGCGGAGGACCCTAAACCCTAAACCCTAAACCCTAAACCCTAAATCCTGGGAAGATTTGGCTTTGGGAAGCATTCTGTTGTTGCGCATCTGCTGGTGGCCTTCGTTTAGGGTTTAGGGTTTAGGGTTTAGGGTTTAGGGTTTAGGGTTTAGGGTTTAGGGTTTATCCCCACCCCTCCTCTTGCTCTTTGCCTGAAGCATAGTAGAGGATAAACATTGTGACAGGTTGATCTCGAGTACCTCG
>CAJNDS010002521.1:102500-170000 GCA_905221605.1 Symbiodinium natans
TACTAAGAGACCATGTAACTACTCTACAACTGTCGCAAGCGCAACGTTCCAGCGTTTCGGGCTCGCGGCTTTCGGGATTTACAGTTTAGGATTACGGACTCGGGTTTCAGGGCTTCATGCTATGTAGACACACATCTGTAGACATGAACCACAAATAACTAGTCAACTCAAATGGGCCAAAACCTAAACCCTTCACCCTAAACCGGTTAAGTGTTTAGCCAACCCCTGGAGTTGTCAAGGAGGCTCTGGGGTTAAGGGTTTAGGGTTTAGGGTTTCTGCGTTGCTGCGCTTGAACGGTTCGGGATATTGAGAGTTCAGGGTTTGGGGCTTCTAAAGGGGCAAACCGCAGAGCTCAACACCTCTTGTGGAATACTGGGCTCCGGGTTTAGGGCGTTTAGGGTAATGCATTCACAATAATAGGACCCCTAGATGGTTTCAGGGCTTTAGGGTTTAGGGCATTCTTGCTCAGTCTGAAAGGTGAGTCAAGCACCACTGCTGCAGAGAGGGCATACAGAAACCCAAGGCCATGCTTAGCGTTCCCAGGTTCGACATAATTAGACCGCACATGGGTAGCTCTCTCTAGATTGAGGTCCATGCTTTCAGGGTGCTGCACCATATAGGGCTCCCAAGAAGGTACCGACCTTCTACAGAACTGCCCACATGGGAATGGCAGCCCTCCTTGATGTTGCCAGCCCATATTGTACAGTTGGCGCCCAGCGCCCTAACCCCAGTTCTTCCTTGAAGGCATGCGCTCCCAGCATACATGGGCCTTCAGAATCTGCTCTGGTTTCTTCTCAAGCACCTCCGTGCAGGCGATCATGGAAAGGGCTTAGGATTTGGGGTTTGGGCAAAACAAAACCTTAAACCCCCCCCCCCCCTAAATGAGCGACTGCCAAAACCGGCTGGCGGTGCTAGTGGACGCAACATGAGGGGTGTCGCTGTTCAGGTGTTCCCATCGCTTTACGGGGTGTTAGCGTCAGCTCTCCACGCTTGATGTCTGCAGGTTTCGCTTTGGGAAAAATCAAAGCCATAGCCCACCCAACGGTTCATTAGCTTAGGGCCGTCGCTTTTCAGGTGTTCCGATCGCTTTGAAAATTTTTGGGCATTCGTGTCCGCCCTTTACTTACTTGAATGGCTGGGGGTTTTGGCGCTTGCTCAAGTGGGCTTCGGGGTTTTGGGTTTAGGACACATCCAGGAGGCAGTTTCCAGGGACAATACCTTCTATAAGTCTTTTATGGGGTTTTACGAAAATTGGGGATCCCCGAAAATCGACCCAAATAGTAGGATTCACCCTAAACCCTAAACCCTAAAGCCTAAACCCTAAACCTACATGCCTAAACCCTAAATCGTCATGACTTCTGAGTAACCGCAGTGCTCCCAGCGGCACAGGCAGAGAAGTCACGAGGAGCCTAGCCGCTATGAATCCTAAACCCTAAACCCTAACCCTTAGCCCTTTAACCCTTAACCCTAAACCCGGAACCCTAAACCCTAAACCCTAAACCCTAAACCCTAAACCCTCAACCGCAACCCTGAACCCTGAACTCTGGCCCCAAAACTTTATAGAACCCCTACAGAATCCCATGATGTCGGCGTTGCTCGCTTCCCACCTTCCACAGTCGCACCGTGCAGTCCTAGAGGGAACTCGTGGTTTAGGGTTTAGGGTTTCGGGTTTGGGGCTGGAGGGTTCTCCATAGGGTTTAGGGTTTAGGGTTTAAGGTTTACCACCCCTTCTTGGTTTGGGCTGTTAGGGTTTTTTGGGACGGCGGGCTGAGTTTAGAGTTTAGGGCTTATCATCTAGGGTCTAGGGACTAGGGAGTGGGGTTTAGGGTTCAGGGTTTGGACTTCCCCTTACACCTGAAACTCTTGAGGGATCCTTCACAAAAACCTAAGCCCTGAATCCTAAACACGCAACCCCAACCCCCACCCTCCCTTTCCATCAAACAGTCCTAAACCCTAAACCCTGAACCCTGAACCCTAAACCGTAAACCCCTCCACCATATATAACCCTAAATGTTAAACACGAATTTGGCGTTTCGACCCCCATTGTTGGCGTTTTGACCCGTCTGACCCATTTGGCCCCCCCATTGTTCAGCACGCGTCTGACCCATTTGGGCCCCCATTGTTCAGCACGAATTTGGCTTTTTGACCCGGCTGACCCGTTTGGCCCCCCCATTGTTCAGCACGAATTTGGCGTTTTGACCCGTCTGACCCGTTTGGCCCCCCCATTGTTCAACCCGTTTGGCCCCCCCCATTGTTCAGCACGAATTTGGCGTTTTGACCCGTCTGACCCATTTGGCCCCCCATTGTTCAGCACGAATTTGGCGTTTTGACCCGTCTGACCCGTTTGGGCCCCCCATTGTTCAGCACGAATTTGGCGTTTCGACCCGTCTGACCCATTTGGCCCCCCATTGTTCAGCACGAATTTGGCGTTTTGACCCGTCTGACCCGTTTGGCCCCCCCATTGTGCCCCCCCCATTGTTCAGCACGAATTTGGCGTTTTGACCCGTCTGACCCATTTTGGCCCCCCATTGTTCAGCACGAATTTGGCGTTTTGACCCGTCTGACCCATTTTGCCCCCCCATTGCTCAGCACGAATTTGGCGTTATGACCCGTCTGACCCATTTTGGCCCCCCATTGTTCAGCACGAATTTGGCGTTTTGACCCGTCTGACCCATTTTGCCCCCCCATTGCTCAGCACGAATTTGGCGTTATGACCCGTCTGACCCAATTGGCCCCCATTGTTCAGCACGAATTTGGCGTTTTGACCCGTCTGACCCGTGTGATTGTTTGGCCTCTTGGTGCGTCTGAACAGAAATTAATGAACTTTGTATTATCTTAATGTTATGGGAGTCTTTGGGCAGGTGGGTTTTTTCCGTTGCCTACACACACTGCTGGCCTAGTACATGCGCGAACTTGAGGTGCTGAACCCTAAACCCTAAACCCTAAACCCTAAGCCCTAAGCCCTAAACCCTAAACCCTAAACCCTAACCCTAAACCCTAAACCCAAAATCCCTGGCTGCGAGAGTCCTCCGAGCCGCTCGCAAGCGTTCTCCTGGCTAAGGGCTTAGGTTTGGGAATTCGTGTTGAGGTTATAGGGTTTAGGGTTTACTGTGTAGGGGCTTAGGGTTTATAGGGTTTAGGGTTTAGGGTTTAAGGGTTTAGGGTTTAGGGTTTGGGGTTTCGGCTCCGTGGGGCAACGCGGTTGCCCAGAAGACTTCTTCGGAAAGGGTTTCGGGTTTCGGGTTTAGGGTGAGGGCTTAGGGTGAAGAAGTCCCTGAGCCCTGAACCCTAAAACCTAAACCCAAAACCCTAAACCCATGCTAAGTCTCGAAAGGTCACCACTTGCCTTCCTGAAAACCCTGATGCTCTTGGACTTTCGGGATGCAAAGGCCCAGGGTTGCCATAAAGCCCCCCTTGCGGGGTTTAGGGTTTAGGGTTTAGGGTTTAGGGTTTAGGGTTTAGGGCTGAGGTTGCTGAATCAAGTATAGATTTGGGGCTCGGCTCTAGAGTGTAGGGTTTTACCCTAAACCCTAAACCCTAAACCCTAAACCCTAAACCCTAAACCCCGAAGTCGTCAAACACGCACGGGGCGCGAGTCTGAAGAGAAGGCCACGCTAGCAACGGAGCCAGAATGGCCACTGAAGACCTTGGAAGGACAAGACGGTTTAGGGTTTAGGGTTTAGGGTTTAGGGTTTAGGGTTTAGGGTTTAGGGTTTAGGGTTTAGGGTTTAGGGTTTAGGGTTTAGGGTTTAGGGTTTAGGGTTTAGGGTTTAGGGTTTAGGGCTTTGGAGACTCTACCTCGGACCCCTAAGGTCGTTCCCTTGGGTTTAGGGAACCCTTTTTGAAGATCCTCTCAGGAAACATAAGGGGCATATTAGGAGTATATGTAGGGAGGTAAGAGTGTTTTTGTTTTGCTGTGCCGGCTTTTTTGCAGTGGAGTCCTTGCGCGTTGTTTTTTTGCTGCGGTGGCTTTGTGTTTTATTTTTTGCTGTGGAGGCCTTGCGCGTTTTTCTTTGCTGTGGAGGCCTTGTGGAGGCCTTGTTGTGCTGTGGAGGCCTTGCGCGCTTTTTTGCTGTGGAGGCCTTGCGTGTTTTTTTTGCTGTGGAGGCCTTGTGCTTTTTTTTGTTGATGTGGAGGCCTTGCGCGTTTTTTTGCTGTGGAGGCCTTGCGCGCATTTTTTGGTGTGGAGGCCTTGCGCGTTTTCGTTTTTTACTGTGGAGGCCTTGCGCCTTTCTTTGCTGTGGAGGCCTTGAGCGAATTGTTTTTTGCTGTGAAGCGTCGGGCGCGTCATTTTGGCTGTGGAGGCCTTGCGCGATTCTTTTCTTGCTGTGGAGGCCTTGCGTGTTTCTTTTTTGCTGGCGGGTCACAGTGTAGGAGCAACGGGGACGCTACACCCTAAACCGGAAAGCCTACAATACACACTGGAATCCGTAAACCCTATAAACTCTAAACCAAACTCCGGTAGCTTCGAGATTTGCGATTTCGCCTGGACTTCACTCGTGTGCGCGACCCGAACCTCGCTATGCCAGCACAGCAGGACTGACAGCTCCATGTAAGTCTCAACCCTACAAGGGGGGGCCCTCCTAGTTATAAGTAGAGTTACAAGAACCCTAAATTGGGGGGTTAGAAGGATCCTAATTAGGCTATAAGTCCCTTCTCTACAGTTAGTATAGTGAGGGGGGCCCTCCTTGTACCTCGACCAGAGAGCCGTTGGGAGCGTGATGCGGAGCGCCGGAGCTGAAAAATGGTTTGTCTGCAAGACTGGTAGGAGGTTTAAGGTTTTGACAAAGGTTTAGGGTTTAGGGTTTAGGGTTCAGGGTCTAGTTCGGGTTTACAGATCCAGCTGCTCTGAACATCAGCCCAAGGCCGATAGACCGCCAAAGTCTGTAGGGCTCATATCAATCATCGACTCCAGTCAAAACAATGGCCCGTCCAACCGCAACCCAACCAAAAAACCCTAAACGCTAAAACCCGAAACCCCAAAACCCTAAACAAACCCTAAACCGTTGAAGGCCCTAAAACCCTAAACAAACCCCTAAACAATAAAACTCGGATCTTTAATCCAAAACTCTCAACACCCTCAACACCAAACCGTACACGTACGGACTCTTAGTAGGGAATGAGGCAACTAGGTACCGTACCCTATATAGCTCCTTAAAGGGTTTCTGTCGCAGGGAGATACAAGGTACCGAATTCCCTCATCATTCCCTAGCCCTAAACCCTAAACCCTAAACCCTAACCCCTAAACCCTTACTTTAAGCATGGTTGACGGGTAGGTCTCCGGACCCTGACGGCCTGCGCCGTCTCGAAGTCCCAGGTGATGGCTGTCCTGTGGCAGGCGTTTGGGGTTTAGGGTTTAGGGTTTAGTGTTTGGGGTTTAGGGTTTAGGGTTTAGGGTGTGGGGTTTAGGGTTTGGGGTTTAGGGTTTAGGGTTTTGGGGTTTAGGGTTTAGGGTTTGGGGTTTGGGGTTTGGGGTTTGGGGTTTGGGGCTTGGGGTTTGGGGTTTGGGGTTTAGGGTTTGGGGTTTGGGGTTTGGGGTTTAGGGTTTAGGGTTTGGGGTTTGGGGTTTGGGGTTTGGGGTGTGGGGTTTAGGGTTTGGGGTTTGAGGCTTGCAGGGATACCTTCATTCCAAACAAGCGACCACCCACGCCAAAGCCTAAAAGCCCCGTAAACCCTGAAGCCCTACTAAAGACCCAACAACAATCCAAGGTATCTCCTTCACTAAAGGTGTCTGAGGCTCCCCTGGGCCCCGCAAAGCTCACCAGAAACCCTGAACCCTAAACCCTAAACCCTAAACCCTAAACCCTAAACCTAAACCCCTAAACCGAGCCCAGACGTCCTGTCCAAAGACCCAGTGGCCAGGAGCTTGCCGTTTGCAGAGCACGCCTGGAGGCTACGGTTGCTCCTACACCCTAAAGCCTAACCCTAAACCCTAAACACTAAACCCTAAACCCTAAACCTTCAGGGGGTTAGTAATTGAGGGTTCAGGTGTTTAGGGGGATTCGGGGCTTTAGATTCGGGGCTTAGGGTTTCTAGGCACCCAAACAACTCTGGGCTTTAGATTCGAGGTTAGGGTTTAGGGTTCAGGGTCTAGGGTTTAGAGAGTTAAGGTCTGTATTCACCTCCTATCGGAAGAAGGACATGCACAAAAGGTGCATTTGAGATCCTACCTACTCATATGAGGGGTGGGTTCAGGGGTTTAGGGGCTCAACCGGCTTTAGTTTCAGGGGTTCAGGATTTAGGGGTTGGGGTTAACAAAGCCAGGGATGTCAGATGCCACGGATGTTGGAGTGTGCCAGGACGGAGGGGAGGGAACCGACGAATTCTCACTGCTGCCGGCTGGAACAGCTGTCGCAGATGCCACGGATGTTGGAGTTGGAGTCTTCCAGGATGGAGGGGAGGGAACCCTAAACCCTAAACCCTAAACCCCACTGCTGCCCCTGCCGCCACTGTTTTCCCTTGGCGGTCGGGGCTGGGGCGGTCTCATTGCAGGAACAAAGGGCTGTTTAGGGTTTAGGGTTTAGGGTCTAGGGTCTAGGGTTTAGGGTTTAGGGTTTAGGGTTCCGTGGCATCGGTGCTGGTGTCCCCTTTGGATAGGGTTGTCCCGGCTTTTTTGATTGCAAAGGGCGTTTTGTCGCCTTTCACAAAGCCCTCAGTCGCCAAACTCCACCCTGTGAAGCCTCCAGCCACCACCCACCCTTCAAAGCCTAAAATCCCGCAAGACTTAGGGTTTAGGGTTTAGGGTTTAGGGTTTAGGGTTTAGGGTTTAGGGTTTAGGGTTTAGGGTTTAGGGAGCTAGGCCCAAGAGTAACCGAGGAATAATCAGGTTTTAGGGTTTAGGGTTCAAGGTTTAGGGTCCAAGAGTAACGGTTTAGGGTTTAGGGTTTAGGGTTTAGGGTTTAGGGTTTTGGGTTTAGGGTTAGAGTACAGTACCCTGTTTTGGTTCAAAGAGGGTTTATAAGGGAACTCCAAAGACAGCAAGGGCGTGCTCTGGGCCAAGCCGAGCGTGAGGGCGGACACCAGCGCTCCGAAACCCTAAACCCTAAACCCTAAATAAACCTTAAACCCTAAACCCTAAACCCTAAACCCTATTGGGTTCAGGGTGTCGGGTTTTGGGTTAGGGACCCTAAACCCTACAAACCCTAAGCCCTAAAACGCTAGACAAGGGATTTGGAATTTCAGGGTTTGAACGCCAGGGTTTGAACGCCCCAAACCCTTAAGCAGCAACCCAGAAAACCGGAACCCTAAACCCTAAACCCTAAACCCTTGAGCAGCAACCCGGAAAACCAGCAGCAGGCACCACTGCCGCAATTGGCGCATGGTGCGCCCGGAAGTTCCTGGCTGCGGACTGATGCGGGGTTTAGGGTTTAGGGTTTAGGGTTTAGGGTTTAGGGTTTAGGGTTTAGGGTTTAGGGTTTAGGGTTTAGGGATACTTGGGTTTAGGGCGTTTTGTTTTCGGAAGTAGGGCTTTTTTCGGTTTTCCTGAACCCTGAACCCTGAACCCTAAACCCAGTATAGGGTTTGGTGAACCCTGAACCCTAAACCCAGTATAGGGTTTATAGGGTGCAAAAGGTTTTTTTGGTTGTACGTCTCGGGTTGTTTGGGAGAAGTGTAGGTTTTGCCTTAGCGCTTTCTAGGGTTTAGGGTCGAAGGTTAAGGTTTAGGGTTTAGGGTTCAGGGTTTGGGGTTTAGCGGAAGGCCCTGAACACCCCAAACCCTGAACCCTGCTTGCCGGGACGACACGGCACTGCAGCTATCGCATAGGACCATGTTATATAAGGCCCCAAACCCTAAGCCCTAAGCCCTAAACCCCGTATCCAAACCTTAAGAAGCAGCCAAAACCTTAAGCCAGAGTTCTACATAAGGCTTGGGGCTTAGGGTTTCTTAGCTCTCCAATAACCTAGGAATTGCGGCCCTAAACCCTAAACCCTAAACCCTAAATTAATTAAACGGTTAAGCTTCATCATTCCTACAAAGTCAGGAAGCGCAAACAGCTTGAAGTGCGCCCTGTGCGAAGCGAATGCGTGAAACCTGCTATAGGGTTTAGGGTTTAGGGTTTAGGGTTTAGGGTTGAGGGTTTAGGGTTTAGGGAATTTGTTGTGAAGTAAGGTTTTGCAAAGATGCGTTTTTTTATTTAACCCTAAACAATAAACCCTAAACCCCAAACCCTAAGCCCTAAACCCTAAGCCCTAAACCCTAAACCCGAAGCCCTAAACCCTAAACCCTAAACCCTAAACCCTAAACCCTAATCTCTAAACCCTAAACCCCAACTGAGGCCCAGACCTCATGATGTCTCCGGACGTCACACTCCGGAGCTGCACGTACCCGTCCTCCCCAAGATTTCCACCCGAAACCCTAAACCCTAAACCCTAAACCCTAAACCCTAAGCCCTAAGCCCTAAACCCTAAACCCTAAACCCAAAATCATCACAAAATCAACCCTGGGAGCCGGAGGACTTGGGGAAGTTTGGGGTGTAGGGCTTAGGGCTTAGGCTTTGGCACTGATGGCATTAGGGCTGAAGGAAGGGTTTAGGGCTCGGAGCTGAGGGAAGGCTAAGGTTTAGGGAAGATTAGGGCTTAAGACCCCGGCCCCGACCCCCGAAACCCTTGAAATGAAGCCGTTTAAGGACTGGGAATCATAAGGATGCGGCGCGGGGGTTTAGGGTTTAGGGTTTAGGGCGGGTTCCATACGAGGGTTCCCTGGTATAGATGCCTTACATGGTGTAGAGGTACGTTTTTGCAGGGTTCTTGCAACATACAGTATGTGATAGTATACTACAGTTGCAGTCTGTCGCAGGAAGGCGGTGAGGATGATCACATATGAGAAATTGATCTCTCCTTATCGGGGTATACTGTATATTTTGAGCAGTTATATATTTACATATGCAAGAAAGAGAGAAAGGAGACAGACAAATTGAAACCCTCCTGACCTGCCATAACCTTCAACCCTGGCAACCCATAGCATAGACCTGCCCGAAACCCCGAAACCCTAAACCCTAAAGCCTCAACCCGAAACCCTAAACCCGAAACCCTAAACCCTAAACCCGAAACCCTAAACCCTCAACCCTCAACCCTCAAACCTCAACCCTAAACCCTAAACCCTAAACCCTAGACAAGCGAAAGGCCCACTGACCGCAGCGCTCCATCATCCCCAACACGAGAGACAGCCCGGACCTGCCCACTTCTTAAGGAACGTGAAATGTAGTGGCTTAGGGTTTAGGGTTTAGGGTTTAGGGTTTAGGGTTTAGGGTTTAGGGTTTAGGATTAGGGTTTAGGTTTTGGGGTGTAGGATACCAAGTGCAGAACCTTGTTATGGTAACGGAATGTTACATTCCTTAACAAGAACCAAGTGGGAGGGGGGGGGGGGGGGGGGGGGGGGGGGGGGGGAACACCTAAACCCTACACCGCAACCACCGCAACCCCCGAATCCTGAACCTCCCAAAAAAAGGGCCTGAGGGCTTGAAGGCTTCAGGCCTTTAAGGGCCGTTACATGCGGAGCGTTCCCAGGTAGGGTAGCATACTACATATTTTTATATACACGCACAGATATGATATGCATGTACATAGATTATATACATGTATCTATATTGAAGTGTATATATATATACATACATATATATATATGTACCTATGGAATTGGGTGAAGGGACACGCGACGATATGTATGTCTCTGAATTCCAGACCCGAATCCCCTGAACCCTAAACCCGAGCTCTGAATGGGCAGCTCTAGCTGGAGCTTGAAATTATGGTTGCTTTAGGGTTTAGGGTTTAGGGTTTAGGGTTTAGGGTTTAGGGTTTAGGGTTTAGGGTAGGCGCTTAAGGCTCGGGCTGTAGGATATAGGGTTCCCAGTGGCCTTGCTTGTGCACCAAAGAGTGTGACTGGGGAGGTGCGTTCGGTTGAAGCAAAGGCCCTTTTGCAGAACTACCACGAAGTTGAGCCTGCAAATATAAAGACACGAAGCTTTGTCTTGAATATGCCTGGGAGGTTCATATGGGTAGTTAGATGTAGGCTTAGTAGTATGGTGCCTATACTTAGAACCTTATTTAGGGTTTAGGATTTAAGGGTTTTGGGTAAACCCTGCTTATAACTACTCCTGAGCCTCCCAGCAAGCCCTAAACACAGCATCCAAGGCTTTGCGAACTCTCAGGCTCTGCAAGATGTAGCAGGCGCGACACCCCGAGACCCCAAAACCCAAACCCTGAACTCTCACCCCTGAATCCTCTAAACCATAACTACAAATCCTAGACAAGATGAAGTTTTGAAGCTCGCAAGCCCTAAACCCTAAACCCCAAACCCCAAACCCTAAACCCCAAACCCCAAATCCGAGACAAGATGGAGTTGTTGACGCTTCTGAGTTGCCGAGCGCGGCGAAGGCTACGCCCGTCACCACCGACGAGACGCCCTCGATCGTCCTGGGGAGGTTCTGGCAGTTGGGATGATTCTAGGCTAGGGTTTAGGATTTAGGGTTTCGGGTTTAGGGTTTAGGGTTTAGGGCTTCGGGTTTAGGGTTTAGGATTTCGGAACTAGAGTTTCGGGCTTAGGGTTTAGGTTTTAGGGTTTAGAGTTTAGGGTTTAGGATTTAGGATTTAGGGTTCACTGGCGGATACCATCTGGTGTTGACAAGCTCACTTCGCATCGGGGCACACATCAGCAGGCTCGAAGGATCAAAGAAGCACCACAGACTGATGAAGAAGACCGGACTGGCCGCCTGGCGGACGAAGAGTTCGCACAGCTCCAGGCCCTTGGCGAGCCAATGATGGAGAGCTCCAAGTGCCACTGACAAATGCAAGAGCTCAGCACAAAGAGTACCAAAATGAAGACTTCTCCGTGGCAGTGGCAATGGCTTCGCAAAAACCCTACTGTAAGGTTTAGGGTTGAGGGTTTAGGGTTTAGGGTTTATAGGGCTGTTGCCATGCCATGTCTGATCACATGACTCTGACCAGCAGGATGATTCACCGAAGGACTGCGAAGATCCGTCGTCTGCATCATTCACTCCGCGACCTCCAAAGTCCATCTCCAGCTTGACTTCCTCCTTCACGGGTGTCAGTGAGGGCCACGCATTGCTGTTGATCCCGCCTGCGCTGCTGCCATTGCCATGCCACCCTAAACCCTAAGCTGGAACCGCGGCTTAGAGCTTAACAAAGATGAGGGGGCTGAGGAAGATTTACTCCCAAACCCAACGACGAAAGCACTTTAGGGTTTAGGGTTTAGGCTCTAGGGCTAGGGTTTAGCCTTGCCATCCCCACCTAAAGCCCCCCAATAACTTCCGGGCTCTTAGCAGGGAATGAGGGAATGAGATACCCTCAACTCTGTAGAGTCCCTTTTTTAAAAGCACATACGGGTTCCCTCATTCCCCGACTAAGAACCCGCCTGAACCCTAAACCCTAAACCCTACACCCTAGACCCCTTCAACCCTCAACCCTGGGTGGGTACCCTAAACCCTTAACTCTAAACCCTAAATCTTAGACCCTAAACCCTGAACCCTAAACCCTGAACCCTGAACCCTAAACCCTAAACCCTAAACCCTGCAGTTTCTAAGATCTCTTGAGGGTGACAACTTCAAGGCGCGGAGTCCTCTCGCAGTTCCCAGTTTCGGCACCTCGGGTTTTCTTTGTTTCGCTGTGGGATTCCAAAAGTTTAGGGTTTAGGGTTTAGGGTTTAGGGTTTAGGGTTTAGGGTTTAGGGTTTAGGGTTTAGGGTTTAGGGTTTAGGGTTTAGGGCTAGGGTTTAGGGTTTAGGGTTTAGGGCTAGGATTTAGGGTGAGCCCCTAGAAGCAGGTGCATTTTGTTTTTCGTTTGAGGGTTTTAGGGTTCAAGGGTTCTTCTGGTTTTTGGGCATTTAGGGTATTGGGCTCAGGCTTAGGACTCGGTCAGGGATGTTGGAAACCACTCAAGCATGTTTGGGCGTCTTCGGCCCGCTTTGGACACGAGCATTTTAAGGAAGTAGATTATTTTGGGGAAGGTGTTTCGGGGGTACGTGGGTAGCTATACTTAAGGCTTCAAGTATGGTAACTATACTTAAAACCCAAGTTAGAGTACTTCAAGCCCTACTTAGACTATCATAACTACCCATGAACCGCACTACCCATGAGCCTCCAAGCATTCATCAGAAGTGAGGAATAAGGCTGGCCTAGGCACTTAAGCATGGCCCTCTCTCAGGGCAGGCCCACCTCCACCCCCAACCCCCCCGCCCCCCTTTAATTCAGGGTTTAAGGGTTTACAAAGACCCTAAACCCTAAACCCTAAACCCTAAACCCTAAACCCTAAGCCCCTAAGCCCTTAAGCCCGAAACTTCTGGATTCGCAGGCTGAGAGCAGGGCTCCATATCTTCGTGATGCCATCGTCATACGTCGCGGCAAGGAAGAGCCTCAGGTTAAGGGACTTGGTGTAGGGTTTAGGGTTTAGGGTTTAGGGTTTAGGGTTTAGGGTTTAGGGTTTAGGGTTTAGGGTTTAGGGTTTAGGGTTTAGGGCTAGGATTGGGTTTACTTCATCTCTAAACGCTAAACCCTAAAGCCTAAACCCTAATCTCTAAAACCGTAAACCGTTTGAGGGTTTCAGGTTTTCGGGCTGTAGCGTCCAAGGGCTCCAGCACGGGGGCTTACCCCCCTACGCCCTAAAACCCTAAACCCTAAACCCTAAACGCTAATAAGGGTGCAAGTGCTTATAGGGGATCCTAAGCCCAGGGTTGGGACTTAGAGCTTGTAGGCTTCAGGTCTGAAGCTTCAGACTTTAAGACAAACCCTAAACCCTAAACCCTAAAGTATGCACAACAAGGGTCCTTTGTATATGGGTTATGGCCTGAGGTGTTCTTTTCCATGCACGCCCGGCACCAGCGTCAAGAAGTCGGACGGGCACCTGTTGGGACAGAGTTCTCCACTCCTCGGGCGTCTTCAGCACGGGAAGAAGGCCAGGAACTCCTTGGCCCTCAACCCTAAACCCTAAACCCTAAACCCTAAACCCTAAACTGAGCTGGGTCTGCTAGTTGAGGCGCTCTCGGTTTGTCTGCGCCATCTTTGTCCCGTTCTCCTTGCGAGTTTGTGAGCGCACTTGGTTATTGGCATATGGCTCCATGACTACTATTTACCTAAGAACCCCCCCCCCCCCAAAAAAAAAAAAGATAATAGTATAATCCCTATGTTGCCCTTAAAAGGAAGAAGCCATTGCGTTTTTGGCGAGGTTCTTAAGGCCGCCAAAGCGTCTGAACAGGGCCGGGAGTGGTTTTTGCTGCCAGCTGTGATCATCGGCTATTTTTTGTTACCCTGAAACCTAAACACCCTACAAACCCCAAACCCTAAACCCCAAACCCCAAACCCCAAACCCTAAACCTTAACCAAACCCTAAACACTAAACACTAAACCCTAAACCCGGGGACAGTAGGGCTTAGGGCTTGTGAGGTTGTGGGTTTCAAGCTCTACGTCCGAGGGTCAGGGCTCGACACTTCGGGGTCGCTTTTTGCGACATTGATACATAAGGAGTTTAGGGTTTAGGGTTTTAAAGTTTAGGGTTTAGGGTTTACATAGACCCTACTTAGGTTCAGGATGTATAGGGCGAGCACCGACGGAGCCCCCACATTGCAATTCTGCGACACTTCCTTGGCTCCCACAAGCCCCAAAACCCTAAACCCTAAACCCTAGACCCTAAACCCTAAACCCTAAACCCTAAAACCCACACCGTCAACCCTGGGTCCAGGTGTACTTGTCTCCTTTGATGCCAGGCCGCTCTGGATACCGAATGGCAGCGACCTCAGCGTGGATTTGCAGAGTCCCTAAGGTTTTGAAAAGGTGCGGGGGGGGGGGGGGGGGGGGGGGGTGGTTTAGGGTTTAGGGTTTGGGGTATAGGTTTCGGGTTTAGGGTTGAGGGCCCTCAACTCCCCGACTAGTGCTCCCTCCTAGTTGATCCTAAACCCTAACTCTAAAGGCTTATTGGTAGGAGGCAAGCTTGGGGGTTGAGGTTTGAACCAGCAAATGCACACCAACGGGAGCTTCGCCGTGCCGGCCTTCTTTCGGGTCTAGGGTCTAGGGTCCAGGGTCCAGGGTCCAGGGTCTAGGGTCTAGGGTTTAGGGTTTAGGGTTTAGGGTTTAGGGTTTAGGGCGCAAAAACCTTTACGCTAAACCCTCAACACTCAACACCGCACCTCTTCAAGTTCGTTAAGGCTTTGGCTTCACAAGCGCCCCCGGATGAAACTTCTTCAAGCACCCCTACACTGTAAACAGCCCCGTAAAACCTTACAGAATTCTGGGCTTGGGGTTTAGGGTTTCGAAAGTACCTGGACCCCCAAAGTATGCAAACCAAAAATCCAGCCCAATACCTACAAGAAAGGGCCGTTATTCTACATACTTAAGGGGTATAGGGTTTAGGGTTTAGGGTGCAGAGTTTAGGGTTTAGGATTTAGGGTTTAGAGTTTAGGGCTTAGAATGTAGGATTTATGAACCTTTCTGGGGAAGCGGCAGTGCAGCCGTCACTGAGGCCGGCTTCCTCCAGCGTGAAAGTGTCGTCCAAGACCTGACGAGGTGGGTTGGGCTTTCGGGTGTTGGGTTTCGGGTTTAGGGTTTAGGGGTTAGGGTTTAGGGTTTAGGGTTCAGGGTTCAGGGTTCAGGGTTCAGGGTTCAGGGTTCAGGGTTCAGGGTTCAGGGTTCAGGGTTTAGGGTTTAGGGTTTAGGGTTTAGGGTTTAGGGTTTAGGGTTTAGGGTTTAGGGTTGCATGTTGCCAGTGGAGACAAACATCCATCAACTCTGCGGGATCTTGAGGTAGAAATCCAGGGGCGGCCTTTGGCCGCCCCAGGCAGACCGAACCATGCTACTGCTGCCGCTTCTTTGGGGTAAGTTGAACACCGATTCTATACCCCTCCTTAGAACCATAGGAAGAATACATTTGTTGCTAGTCCTCTTTGTTTGGTTTTGTATGCATAGAAACTGAATAATTCCAAAGGAGACTATAAGATTTGAGCAAAGCATAGGCAAAGGAAGTAGGTAGTAAAGGAGCCGAGTTACAAATGTGGGCAATTCTCATGTCATTCCAATACAATGGCAACACAAACTGGCCAACAGACCATTCCATTTCAGCACGCTCCCATGTTAATTAGCCTCTGAAGCACCGGAACTCTAACCGCCCTTCTGCCCGGGAGCGCAAGTTAAAACCCAGTGCCACTGTTCCACATTCCTTTTAACCCCAAACCCTAAACCCTAAACCCTAAACTCTAAACCCTAAACCCTAAACCCTAAACCCTAAACTGAGACTGAAAAGATGCCCAAGAAAGCCTGCGACGCACCGGACCCTAGCCGCCCGCAAGCCCTCGGGCCAACCCAAAACCTGGCTTAGGGTTTGCAGGGTTTAGGGTTTAGGGTTTAGGGTTTGGGGTTTGGGATTTGGGGTTTGGGGTTTGGGGTTTGCCAAGTAAACCCACAAAATCCCTCCAGCCTGCGACTGGTACGCCAGCATCAAGTTCAATTCCTCGGCGCGCGCCTGGCAGCAGAGAATTTGGAGCCAATATCGGGGCCTATCGTTGATGAGAATATACTGCATGATCCGGACTTTCTGAGGTTTAGGGTAAAGGCACCTCCCTAAACCCTAAACCCTAAACCCTAAACCCTAAACCCTAAACCCTAAACCCTAAACCCTGAACCCTGAACCCTAAACCCTAAACCCTAAACCCTGAACCCTGAACCCTGAACTAGAAATGGGGACTCGGGAGCGATGATCTTGGATTTTCGGCTCCTGTATTACAGGAGGAGCACCCCCGGAAATACAGAACCTAAAGGCCAGAAGCTGTCCTAAAAGCTGCGGGCTTCAAGACTCTGCGGTTTAGGGTTTAGGGTTTAGGGTTTAGGGTTTAGGGTGTAGGGTGTAGGGTTTAGGGTTTAGGGTTTAGGGAACTTGCCCCTGATCGCTAGACCCTAAACCCTGAACCCTGAACCATAAAAAGTCGTATAGGTCGGTTTATCTGAGAAGGTGTAGCTCGGCCTGGAAGGTCGTCGGCACCAGGGGGCACCCTCATAACCCTGAACCCGACATTCCGGGCAAGAGGCCAAAACGCCTCTTGAGCGCACATGGGGTTTGTGCTTAAAAACGCCCCTAAACCCTAAACCCTAAACCCTACACCCTAGACCCTACACCCTAAACCCTAAACCCTAAACCCCCCTGAAGGGGCTCGAGCCCAGTACAAAACGCGCCCAACTTGAATCAAAAAGGAGGCGCGGCCTCCTGGAAAGCCCTTCGCCTTCACCACCTTCACCTCCCCATGCTCTGAACCCTGAAAGGCCACAAGAGGGTTGAGGCTTTAGGGTTTAAAAGCAAGCAGCGACAGGAAATCGCACCTAAATCCCTGCACCCTAAACCCTAATCCCTAAACCCTAAACCCTAAACCCTAAACCCTGAACCGAATTGAGGCTCCGACGGCGGTCTTGATAGCCATAACCAGCTCGCCGACCGTTTGGAGGGAGTGGACCTTCATCCTGTGCCCAAGGCTCGGCTTCCCATTAGGGTTTAGAATTTTGAGGGTTTAGGGTTTGGGGTTTAGGGTTTGGGGTTTAGGGTTTAGGGTTTAGGGTGCGGCTGGCCATTAGGGTTTAGGGTGTTAAGGGTTTAGGGCTTTTCCCAAGAGGTGAGCCCTTTCCTCCGTGTGACCTAAACCCAGGGAGGCAAGGAAGAAGCCTTCATGGGAACCCCTGCCTTTTGGGAGACACTAGAGGCTGATGAAGTGGACTTCAGAAAGGTGCACTTCGAACCCACACATAAGCCCCTTCAGGGTTTAGGGTTTAGGGTTTAAGGTTTAGGGTTTAGGGTTTAGGGCTTAGGGTTTAGGGTTTCGGCTTTCGGGTTTAGGACGCCAAATAGCAAAAATTAGGTTACAGCTGCGTACAGGCATATGTTTTTGCTGTGAATCCTGCAGCCGGCCCTGTGGTCGCTGAAAGACAGGGTTTGGGATGATTTGTTCTTGGGGGTTTAGGGTTTAGGGTTTAGGGTTTAGGGTTTAGGGGTTTAGGGGTTTGGGGTTTGGGGTTTAGGGCTTAGGGTTTAGGGTTTAGGTTCATTAGGGCTAATCTAGGGCTTTTGGGGGGTTAAGGTCCCCACTAACCCTAAACCCTACAACTTAAACCCTACGCCCTAAACCCTAAACTCTAAACCCTAAACCCTAAACCCTAAACCCTAAACCCTACGCCCTAATCCCAAACCCACTGCCAAGCCCTCTTGGTCACGGGCTTCGCCAGCGGGATGCCGTTCATCCGCGTGATGAGCAAGGTGAAGTACTCCTCGCCCAGGGTTTAGGGTTTAGGGTTTAGGGTTTAGGGTTTAGGGTTTAGGGTTTAGGGGAGGGGGGGGGGTTTAAGGTTTTAGGGCTTCAGGGTATAGTTAGGGTTCTGGGTCTAGGGTTTTAGGGTTTAGGGTGTTAGGGTATAATTAGGGTTTGGGGTCTAGGGTTTTGGGGGTTTAGGGGTTTAAGGGTTTAGGGTTTAGGGGCACTTCTACCTCGAACTTTACTGGGCCATTTTGAGGAACTGTCGATAAGGCATCTAGTTTCTTAGCTCTCCATTCTAATAACCACGGCCCGAAGCATCCTAGAACTTCTGAGCTTCGGGAGGGACGACAAAAGCTGGCCCAATGCGCTCAGGCAAAACACCTAAACCCACGCCCTGTTTTTTGTTTTCTATCTCTCTCTCTCTCTCTCTCTTTCGCTCTCTCTTTCTGTTTCTCTCTCTCTCTCTCTCTGTCTCTCTCGCTCTCTCTTTCTGTTTCTCTCTCTCTCTCTCTGTCTGTCTGTCTGTCTGTCTTTCTAGACGTATCTATCTGTGTATGTATATAGAGATATTCTCTTATATCAGACCCTCTGAACCCTAAACCCTAAACCCTCCATTTGTATGTACATAAATATCTATACATATATAAATACATAGATGTACACATACACATATATACCTACGTTATAGACTCGATACATCCGAAACCATGAAGCCCTTAGACCGCCACTCTTGCAAGGAGACCCCCAGGCTGGGCGGGGGGGGGGAGGAATTGGAGTTGAAGGCTCTGGGATCCACCAGTATGGGTTTAAAATAGGGTTTAGGGTTTAGGGTTTAGGGTTTAGGGTTTAGGGTTTAGGGTTTAGGGTTTGGGGTTTGGGGTTTGGGGTTTGGGGTTTAGGGCCGAGGAATACCAAGGCGCTCCCCTTTTTTGGCATTGGGATGTCTAAAAAGAGGAACCTGCGCCTTCCCAACCCTGAATCCGACCCTAAGCGTTTAGGGTTTAAGGCCGAATTCCTCTACACCACACTGACATGGAGGCAAATGGGGTTGATGGTCTGGGAGGATTTGTAGGGTTCATAGGGATCACAGGGTGTAACTTTAGGCTTTATAGGGTGCTTAACGGGTTTGTAAAGGTCTTATTGTAAGGTTTGTGAAGGTCAGGCTTTCCAGAACCTCCTAAACCGCCCCTGCAACCCACCGGCATGCAATCGAGTGGAGAGATCTGAGCTCCTCTTGGACACGTGGGGCAGGGCTCAGGGTGCGGGGCTTAGTAGCTGAGGGACCCGAAGTCCTAAACCCAAAAAATGCCGCTGCTCGGGCCGCGGCCGATTGAGGCGGCTTGGCTTTTGCCTCGCAGTAGGGCTTCAGGCTTGTCTTAGAGTCAAGGGTAGTATATAAGCTGCGAATGGAAGGGAAACACCCTGCATAGACTGTCTGCATGAGCTTTGTAAAGAAAACAACCCTAAAGAAAGCGATAAAGGGTATCCTAGACTTCAACAAGTAACCCCTGCACCATTACAAGGGCCCGTAGTATGGGCCCTTCATCCTGGATAGTTAAAAACCACCTCTTTCCCCCTTGTATACCCTGTAAATCCAAGGGTCCATGCAGAACCCCCTAAACCCTAAACCCTAAAAGGGACCATGAAACTAGGGTATAGGGTTTGGGGCCTTAAAGTCGCTGAAACCCAAATTTGGCTTAGGGTGCGGGCGTTAGGGCATTGGGCTTTGGGCAGCTTAGGGTTCTTTCGGGTTTAGGGTTTAGGGTTTAAGGTTTAGGGTTTAGAGTTTAGGGTTTAGGGTTTAGGGTTTAGGGTTACTCAACAAACCCTAGACCCTACATCCTTAACCTGCAGCTTGAAGCCTCAGCCCTACCGTAAATCTTCATCTTGAACCCTTAACTCTTAGGGTAGTTACATGGTCCCTTAGTATGGGCCCTTAAAGGGGGACCCCTTATGTAAAAATACCCCTTACAATATACCCTATAAAAAAATTAAGGCCCCTACATCAGAACCCTTTAGAGGAGATCAGGGACCATGCTTAGGGCCCATGAAGCTACCCTCAGATTAGCCTAGCATCTTGAACCCTATATGCCTCCATTCCTAAACCCCTACTTCGAGGTTCATGGGTAGTCATAAGTAGGGTTTGCTAGTACCGTCAATGGGGTTATAAGTAGGATGATCATCCCAAAACCCTCAAGCCCTAAACCCTAAACCCCAAAGCCCTAAACCCTAAACCCTAAACCCTAAACCCTAAACCCTAAATCCTACGCCACACCCCCCTGCAGCGCACAAGTCTGCCTTCTCCTCCATGGCAAAGTGTGGTCACAGCACCTGATGATGATCTGGGGCTTTGGGAAGGCGAGGGTTTAGGGATTAGGGATTAGGGATTAGGGTTTAGGGTTTAGGGCCATGGGAAGCGCGCCCCCCTCCCTCCCCACCCTCCCAAGAAGAAGAACAACAAAAAGCACAGATGTGGCATACAGGTGCAGTATGATTACAAGGTCCCGCATATTCCTACTGTACACTTGCCGTAGTCTCGGGGTGCCCAATTTGAGTCTTCCATAGTTAGGTCATCCTTTAGCGAGCTTGTGCCCTAAACCTTGCTCCACACCTCCACAACCTGGGCTCAGACCGACATGCGCCAAGGCAGGTCCAAACTGACGTGCTGGACTTAGCCTCCAAAACCTAAAACTAAAAGGGACCAGAAGGCAAAAATGACAAACTCCGGTTCTAGCGTCATTGGTGGCCTCCAGCTAACTCTCCAGTGCACTCAACCATTCTTGTTGCCCTATGTTTGGGGAGAAGCTCCACCCTTGCATCCGATTGCAGGACTTGCTCCATGAACGTCATCTGGCAAAGACTGTAATCTGAACTAAACCCCCCAAACCCTAAAGGCCGAAAGGCCTAAACCACAAAACCCCGAAACCTCAAAGCCCTAAAGAGAGGACTCAGATCAAGCGCCACTTTCGCCAAGCGAAGAGATTTAGGGTCTCGGGTATATAGTGTCATAGGGTCATATAGGGTTCTAGGGGTATAGTGTTAGGGTTTAGGGTTTAATCGCCCCTAAACCCTAAACCCTAAACCCTAAACCCTAAACCCTAAACCCTAAACCCTAAACCCTAAACCCTAAACCCCAAACCCTAAACCCTGGACTCTTGTTAGGTTTGCCTTGCACTCTTCCTATGGTTTAAGCCCCCGGCTCTTGATGGGACTGAATCCCCCTGTCAAGGGACAAAAGGAGGGACCCTTATGAGGGACCTTAGGTGTTATTTAGCGGGGTATTTGGGGCTACTTGGATATTTTAGGACAATAAAGTGTCCCTCCTTTTACCCCTGAATAGACTCTTTAAAAGCCTCAAGGTCTAATGGAACCCTATGTGCCCCCAGGAAGCCGAAGGTTCAAGAGGCTTAATTGAGGGTACCTTGGGCTGGTTTCCTCAGGAAACTCTAAACCCGAAAAGGGTTTAGGGTTTAGGGTTTAGGGTTTAGGGTTTAGGGTTTAGGGTTTAGGCTTACATACCCAAAACCCAAAACCCAAAACCTAAACCCAGGGCTTAGGGCTCCGGAGCCCTCGTCAACAACACAAAACCCCGAGCCCTAAACCCTAAACCCTAAACCCTGAACCCTAAACCCTAAACCCTAAACCCCAAACCCCAAGCCCAGCATATCCCAGCATTTCGGAAGCTGTCCTTTTTTGTTCGCCTTTGCCGGGGCATTGTTCAGGAATGCACGGAGAAGCCACACCCTAAGGTGCCTTGTTAGGGTTTTTAGGGTTTACTGCTTGGGGTTTAGGATTTTAGGGTTTCTAGGGACTAGGGTTTAGGGTTACCGTTAAATACCTTGCTAGAGTTGCTTACAATTTAGAATCCTTAAGTTTAGGGGCTAAGGATTGACGGTTGCGATTTGAGGGCTTTACATTGTCATCCGCAATTTGGGGTTTAGGGTGTAGTTAAGTATCCGGGCTTTGGGCATGTGGGCACGGGACGCCCCGGCATCCCGAACCACTTGGCTGTGTGTCTCCAAAAAGCGATGTCGCAACGTCCTTGTCGCAACGAACGCCGGTCAAACACCGAGCTACAGTGATTGTACAGGTCCTTGATGGAAGGGTAGGTAGTCCAATGCTCCCTCGTAATCTCTAGTAGTCCCAGACTCCTGAATGGTTAGGGCGGTTTAGGTTCAGGGTTTAGGGTTTAGGGTTTAGGGTTTAGGGTTTAGGGTTTAGGGTTTAGGGTTTAGACATGTTCAGCAGCTTGGAAACCCGGGCACGAATAACTCTTACGCCGCAGGTGGGATGGTGCATCTTGCCTCCTCCCAGCGGCAGAGGACGCTGGCTGGCTCTGGAGGCCAGAAGGCTTAGGGTTTAGGGTTTATGGTTTAGGGTTTAGGGTTTAGGGTTTAGGGTTAAGGGTTAAGGGTTTAGGGCATAGGGTTTAGGGTGCTTCTTGCTGGCCGACTCTTGGTTTCGAGGAAGTTCTACACAAAACGAATGTACCCAGTGAAAAGGCCCTAAATGCTTCTTTAAGATTGCCTACTCTGCACTTTCGGCCTTAATGACCCCGCAATGACCTACACAAGCCCCACACAAACTCCCAACGAAACCTAGGAAAAGGGGGGCCCTAAACCCTAAACCCTAAACCCTAAACCCTAAACCCTAAACCCTAAACCCTTAACCCGGGGGCAAGAGTCGGAGAGTGCTCTTTTGGTCAATGGGGTTTTCCTAAACCCTAAACCCTGAACCCTAAACCGGTTTGTACTGTAAGGGAACCCTACCACAAGCAAGTTTGAAACAAACCCACGTCCAGGATCTTCAACTAAATGCCTGACCCTAAAATTCCGCATTCCCTAAAACAAACCCCGAAACTGCTAATCCCCTAAGCCCTACACCCCGAAACCCCGAAACCCCGAAACCCTAAGCCCAAGGCCACCCGAAGACCAGCCTGGAACCGCTCATGAGTTCCTGAGTGGTGCTCTCGACGACTACGAAAAGTTACGATCGAAAAACTCCAGCACAACTGCGCTGTGTCTCCGCATTCCTGTCGCAACCAAGCTTGAAGCTTCTGCTTGGCACCCTGACTCCAAAATCCCCCCCCCCCCCCCCCCCCCCCCCAAACCCTAAACCCTAAACCCTAAACCCTAAATAGACCCCCAAAATCCCCCTTAAGCCCAAACCGAAGTGGAGAGAGAACAGCGCAGCTTTGTGGCGCTCCTTCGGAGCTTTGATGTGGGACGATTCTGCTTGCCAAGAGGATGCCAGCAGGTTTAGGGTTTAGGGGTTTAGGGGTTTATAGAGGTTGACGGTTCAGGGGTTGGGGGTTTAGGGTTAGAAGTTTCGGGGATTTAGGGCTTGCGGGGTTTAGGGTTTCAGGCGTTTAGGCTTTCGGGTGCTCGCAAAATTTGCTTCTCAGGCTTCGCAATGGATCAAGACGGCGAGAAGGACTTTAACTAGGGTCCACGGTCAAACCGAAAGAAGACGTCCTTGGTAGCCCAGCAACCATCTGTCATGATAAGGGCACCCGTTTTTTGGCTGGTTGCTCTAGAAGGGAACCTTGAACCAGGAACAAGGGGGCAAAGGGTACCACTAGGCGACCAGCCTCCGAAGGTTTACCCGAAACCCTAACCCCTACACCCTAAACCCTAAAAACCTCTCGCAGCTTTCGACACCTCGTCGAGGCGAGCATAACCAGCATGGTGGCTTTGAGGGTTTCTTGCTTAGGGGTTTCGAGTGTCAGGGTGTTAGGACCGTGCGGGCCTCAGGGTAGCCGCAAGCTAGACTATTTGGACCCCTTAAAACCCTCTGAATAATCGTCCTAGGTATGATCCTCTTAAACCCAACAAGAGGAGACATAGAATCATATCCCAGGGGCCTAGGCCTAAACCCCAACTTAATGCCTGAGGAGGCTAGGATCTAGGGGCTTATCGGCAACTGTTCGGGTCCCTAAAACCCTAAAGCCTAAACCCGAAACCCTAAACCCTAAACTAAACCCTAAACCCTAAACCCTAAACCCGAAACCCTAAACCCTAAACCCCAAAAGGCAGTTGTTTGGGTATTGAAACCAAGAGCCAAGCGGGCATCCTCTGATGGCCAGTGGCAGAAACCCCACATCTCCCCGTAGGCTCTGGTTGGGCTTGGGGCCACAGCTGCTAGATTGGCTTTAGGGTTTAGGGTTTAGGGTTTGGGATTGAAGGTTTAAGGGTTTAGGGTTTAGGGTTTGGTTTGGGGTTTAGGGTTTGGGTCGAGGCCAAGGACATTGATGGATCTATGGCGTTATGGATGCTTTCAGCATGGATTGAACGATGCTGCGGCATAGGGAGTTCAGAGCTAGGGTGTTTAAGGGCTGGTTACCTAGATCCAAAGTGCCTTAAGGTTAGGCTTTAGGCTTTAGGGTTCAGGGTTTAAGGTCCCTAGACCCTAAACCCTAAACCCTAAAACCCTACACCCCAGATTCTACAAGAGACTTGAAGGTTGTGCAGGTCTCAGCTAGGTGAGATGCAGGGTTTTCACCTCCAGCTATTTCCGCAGAAAAGGACGGGATCACCTGAGGTGCGCGTGCGATTAATTATGTTGGTTTAGGATTTAGGGTTGGGATTTAGGGTTAGGGTGTAGGGTGTAGGGTTTAGGGGCGTCCCTTCCGAGAAGACTGCCGGCAGCTTCCACGAGCATTTCCGCAAGCCCGCAAACTCACAGCCTAAACCCTAAAACCTCATCCGCTATCCTCGACCCTACTTGGAGGTTCATACGTAGGTAGAAGAAGAGTTATAGGTATGGTAACCATATTATATACTTATAGACCTATTTAGGGTGCTTATATCCCTACTGAAAACTATCTAGGTTTGGGGGTTTAGGCCCCAAAGCCCTCAACACTTGTGGGCATAGTATAGGATTCCCTACCCCACCCCAGTTCTGCCTTCATAAGGTCAAGATGCAACGCTAAAGCCTAAGGCCTAGACCCTACCAACCCAATCCCAAACCCTAGAAAGCCAGAAGCCCTAATCCTAAAAACCCAATAAACTCGATTAGGATGGCCCTCATAATACCCTCTGAAAAATATTCCTGAATATGATCCTCTTAAACCCAATAAGGTCTAAAAACCGTAAACCCTAGACCCTCAACCTAAACCCTTGGGGAAAAAGCTGCGCGCTCAGGTGTGCCGAGTCCTGCTGTACTGTACATGTCTTGAACTGATCAAGTGGGCCGAGTGCGGGTCAACGTAGGGTTGAGGGTTTAGGGCTAGGGTTTAGGGGTTAGGGGGGTTTTCGGGTCTAGGGCCCGTAGGGGGTTTGGGGTTTGGGGATGTCGGGCTTACCCTAAACCCTAAACCCTAAACCCTAAACCCTAAACCCTAAACCCTTTGGTTCATGGTTTAGGTCGTCCAAGTTGGCCCGGACAAAGGCGCATTAACCTACAGAGATGGCGGAGAAGCGAAGTCGGCAGCACCGCGCAGCCCGCGTGGGTGCCCGTAGTCAACTTTAGGGCTTCGGGGTGGAGGCTGGAAATACCCATGTACAATGAGCTTCTGTTTGTGAATAGTATCCCCAAAAGGACCCCAAAAATCTACACTCACCCAAAATTTTGCAAGCATACCCCACCTACAACAGCAAACAAGACGACCTACTTCATGTAGCATTGGCATCATTGTACCGTGTGGAGCTGGAGACCCTAAACCCTAAACCCTAAACCCTAATACGAAGCAGCCCATGCTAAGGCGCGCCCGTGTCTGCCCTCTCAGCATCACGGAGTTCCAGCTGGGTGGTGTCAGGCCGATGGCGACCTGCCATGGCTGGGGCTTAGGGTTTAGGGTTTAGGGTTTAGGGTTTAGGGTTTAGGGTTTAGGGTTTAGGGTTTAGGGTTTAGGGTTTAGGGTTTAGGGCCCCAACCAAGTATCCCTAAACAAATACAAGGTCAAGATTCAAATCCCAGCCTTGTCCCAATCACAAGGTTCACTTGGCAACTTGAAAATGTGTATCCAGCGCGCTCCCTCCTCACCACAAGATACCACAAGTACGGAAGAAATGTCGGACTATGCTTCCAACCAGGACGAAGATCCCACTGCACTTGAAGGTTTATTTCATAAGTGAGGGGGTGCTGTGCTCTCTAGTTACTTAGTACTTGAATTGATCCATAAGACCGCCAAAAGACCACTGCCCTCCACAATTCTGCGGTGTCTTGTCCGCCCGAATCCTTAAACCCTAACTACACCCTAAACCCTACACCCTACACCCCAAAACCCCGAAACCCCGAAACACCGAAACCCCGAAACCCGAAACCCGAAACCTAAACCCTAAACCCTAAACCCTAAATTCGGCTTCCGGTTCAAGGATTCGGCCCCTTGGGGCTGCAGAGTCTAATAATATAGGGGCCTCAATATTCAGAACAGGGTTTTGGGGGTTTAGGGATTAGGGCTACTATAGAATAATTATTAATGGGCTATAAGGGAAGACTATTAGAAACTATTTCGACCCCCTATATGAAAGGTTCAAAGGCCGGACGTGCACCAAAAAAACGTGCTTAAGGTTTCATGGTCTAGGCTTGGTTAGGGTTCAGGGTTTAGGGTTTGGGGTGTAGGGTTTTGGGTTTAGGGTAGCCCAGCAACGATACTATAACAAGTGTACCCTTTTTGGTGGCGGTCACTTGAATAGAGGAGCCCACAGAGCCCGCCCCAAAGACACCTCAAAAAGCGCTCCTTAAAACCCTGCACCTTATAAGAGGTTCATGGTACTTACGAACCAATTGTATCTGTACTTATAACCCAACTTAGAATACCCCTAAAGAGCCTTATAGGGGTTATCCCCACCCCTCTAGAGCCTTGGAGTTTCGGGTTCTAACCCTAAGCCTTAGAACCTAAACCCGAACGCGGCCGCAACAAAAGTAACCCTGGCCTCGTGGCTTCTTCCCAGGCCTCAGGTGCAGTTGGCACCATCTTGGGATGCTTCATTCAGGATTTAGGGAGTTTACGAAAACAAGGGGGCCCCGAATATAGACCCCCGAATCGTCGGATTCCCTTAGAATAACGATGCCAACAAAGTACCCCCCTAATTTCGGAAACCCCTGCTTGTATAAGCCCAATACCCAAAACCCTAAACCTTAAACCCTAAACCCTAAACCCTAAACCCTAAGCCCTTAACCCCCACATGCCACACAGGCCTACGGGTCGGTCCCGGCTTTTCTTCGGGTTTCGGGCTTGGGGTGTTGGGGTTTTGTGCGTCTACCCTAAACACTAAATAATTCGGGCCTTACTTGGAGGTTCATGGTACTTACTAACCAATTATAACTGTGCTTATAACCCTACTTATAATCCCCCTAAAGGGCCTTATAGGGGTTATCCCAAGTATAAGTAGGGTTATAAGCCCAGTTATAGGTGGTTAGTAAGTCCCATGAACCTCCAAGTAGCCCCGACATGCCTTCTCCCCTAACAACCAAAGGACTTCTTAGCTACGCAAAAAACTACCGTCTTTCATGGGTTCCCCTACTACCCCCCTCGTATACTACCCGCGCCAGAATTAAGGCTACTAAGTTTATTTAAGGGGGAACAACCATTTAGCGGGGTAGCGGGGTAGTAGGGAAACCCATGATACTTGAGTCCCCTTGCGAAACCCACATGCTGCCAGAATGCTGTAGGGTTTACGGTTTAGAGCTCAGGGTTTAGGGTTGAAGGGTTCAGGGCTTAGGGGGGGTTTAAAGCTCAGGGGTTAAGGGGTTTCAGGGTTTAGGGGTTTAGGGTTTACGCAAACCTTGCCCAATGAAAAACCTTCCACAGTCCTTTGAGAACCGCATGCGCCCTTTCCGAAGACTGAGATCTGAGTATCCTGGGAACTCCCCTAAGGCTATCCTTAACTGAACCCTAAACTGAACCCTAAACCTTACACCCCAACAGCCTAAAACCCTGAGACCCTGGCCCTGAACCTTGAAACCCTAAACACGCATAACTCCTAAACCCCCCCAACCCTAAAGCCCCAACAGCCCTAAGCCGTCCCACGCAAACCTAAGCCCAGGGCGTGGGTCCTGCACAAACTGCGACCTGGGGTTTTAAGGGTTTTTTGAAATATAAAAAATGCGAGCCAGCAAGTACTTGTTCATCTTCAGGAAGTTGGGGGGCTTTCGGGCTTTAGGGGTTAGGGGTTTAGGGTTTAGGGTTTCGGGGCTTCGGTTTGGGGCTTTAGGGATTTGGTAGGAGTTTTAGTTGGCTTGTCGGGCTTTAGAGGTCACAGGGATCCTACGGCTTTTACGGGGTTTTCGCTTGTTGTTGGGGTTTGAGGGGCTATGGCTTTGGTGGGGGGGGGGGGGGGGGGGGGGGGGGGGCGGGGCTTTAGGAGTGTCGGACAAAATTGAGTTTTTTTGGGGCTGTATGAGAAAATAGCTATACTTCCCACAAATCATGGGATCCTAACCTAAAGCCACACTAAGTTGTGGGGTTTAGGCGCTTGAGTTTGGGGTACTAGGGGTAAGGTTGTATTTGGGCCTTAATATTGGTCGGGGTGGCCCCTGAAACCCCTAGCCAAACCCTGAACTCCTGGGCAGTCCTTCTGGTTCCTCATAGGGAAAGAGGGAATTCGGCACCTCCCCATAAATTAACCCGTTAAGGGATTCCGTAAGGTACGTATTTCCATCATTCCTGTAAAGAAGCCGTAAGCAGCACTTAAAGTCGGATCTCATAGCAAATCAGTTTCGGGTTCCGGGATACAAGCAGCCAACAGCAAAGCTTTCCAGGTGAGGTGTTGCTGTTCACCTAAACCTATAAGCAGCATGGGCGTTCGGGTTTAGGATCTAGGCGTCTAGGGTCTGGGATTTGGGAGGGCTTGGAGTTTTTTGCGTAGAATAGAACCCTCAACCCTAAACCCTAAACCCTAAACCCTAAACCCTAAACCCTAAACCCTAAACCCTAAACCCTAAACCCTAAACCCTAAACCCTAAACCCTAACCCTAAACCCTAAACCCTTGAACTTTAAGGTCCAGGAATGTGATTCCAAGGGCCAGGCTGCCGACAGCGTACCGGGTTGTCCCAGAGGGCTCGCTTCCAGCTGAGGCGGGGCTTCAGTTTTACGGTTTAGGGCTTCGGGTTTAGGGTTTAGGTTTTTTTTCGGTTTAGGGTGCTTCTTCACGATTTAGGGTTTGCTTTTCCCGTGGAACTTCTTGGACCACTGCAAAGTTAAAGTTGTCTCTTGAGTCTCGTCTCCCGGCTTCTCTGTGCGGGCCTTAGGTTTAGGGTTCAGGGTTCAGGGTTCAGGGTTCAGGGTTCAGGGTTCAGGGTTTAGGGTTTAGGGTTTAGGGTTTAGGGTTTAGGGTTTAGGGTTTAGGGTTTAGGGTTTAAAGAAACAAGTAGGGTTCAGGGCTTAGTGCTTTGGGGATCATGTATGGACCACAATAACATACTATGAGCACTTATCCCGATCCCTAGCTTACCCCTCCTTCCCTACAAGTACTAAGAACCGGTGGGACTAAGATGTATTCTTGGACTGGCCGGCCGGTTGAGGGGATTGGGGTTTTGGGGCTCAGGGTTCAGGGTTGGTTCAGGGGTTTTGGGGCTTAGGGTTCATAAGCCCCTTAACTGCCCCAATATAAGTAAAAGTACAGTTATAGGCGTTATAGGTACAGTCATAGTTTTTAGCGGCCGGTGCCCTCTTTATCTGTTACCCTTATACCTTAATCTAGCCCCTGGAAACCCTCAAGAACACCCTATATACAAAACAGAAACCCTGATTAAAGAGACCACGAACCAATAAGAGACATTAATTGGAAGTATCATGGACCTCCAAGCAGGGTTCAGGCTACCCTTCCCAGCCCCCAGCGCGCGTCCTCATGCCGAACTGTGCTGCAAGGGTTTGGGGTTTAGGGTTTCGGGGATAGTTAGGGTTTAGGGATTAGGGATTTAGGGATTAGCGTGGGTTTAGCTTGAAGGTTCAGGGTGTGGGATGTATGGTTTAGGGGTTTAGGGTTTAGCGTTTAGGGTTCAGGGTTGAGGATTTAGGGTTTGTAGGGTTTAGGGATTAGGGTTGCGAAAAGGCCTCGAGAATCTTCTTGCAGGAGCCGTCATCGGAGCCTTGGGAGTTTGTTTTGAGTCTTCACCCAGAAACCCTCAACTCTAAGAATTGAACTCTACACCCTAAACCCTAAACCTTAAACCCTAAACCCTGAACCCTAAACCCCTCTGAAAAGGGAGCTCTAAACCACAAAGGGGTGGAAGGTCCAGCGGGGGAAACCCCCAAGCCAAAGGCTCCTATATACTTGGGGTTTAGGATGTAGGATTCAGGGTTTAGGGTTAGGGTCCCCCCACCCACCCCCCATCCCCAACCGTAACCGAAGGAATTATGGCCCAAGTATGGATTAGGGCTTGGGGAGGTCTGGGGTTTAGGGTTTAGGGTTTAGGGTTTGGGGTTCAGGGTTTAGGGAAGGTCCGGAAGCACCAGAAGTACCGCTTGGTTTGCGCGCGAAAGATTATGGGCTGGGAGTGTTTCCGCAACACCTGCTACCGGGACCCCCGCTGTTTCGGGCGGGTCCTACTACAATTGCCCAGGCTTGTGAATAAGGATCAAAGGGGCAAACTTTTTAGATTACAAAGGCCACAGCATTGCGTATCCTATCCTCATAAACCCGAAACCCCAAACCCGCAAACCTAAACCCTAAACCCAAAACAAATCCTAAACCCTCACCCCGCAACCCTAAACCCTAAACCCTAAACCCGAAACCCGAAACCCGAAACCCTAAACCCTAAACCCTAAACCCTAAACCCTAAACCCTAAACCCTAAACCCTATCCGGGCTTCCCGGCCGAAGACTTGCAGCACGCCTGCCTCGCCCCCGCAGATCAGGAGCTTGGAAGCCTCGGGAAGTCACGACTTTTGGCTTCGTTTAGGGTGTAGGGTTTACTCTGCGGGTTCACTTCCAAGTGTGGTGCAATGTGTCGGATGTGTCGTTATTTGCAGTGTATGCGACTTTCGGCTTTGGCAGGAGAATCAGGTTTTGGGTGGCTTGAACAAAAGTCACTGTTGTTGATGTCTCCATGTTGTCTGGTCAGGATAGTAATGTTGGCATTATAGCGTGACAGGGCTGAATCCTGTTTGGTCAGGATAATGTAGGCATTGTAGCGGGACAGGACAGGGCTGAATCTTCCATGTCGTCTCTGCGTTGGTTGGCTTGAGCATTGTTCTCTTGCTTCAATGCATCGGCAGTCGCTTTCCTGCGGCTCTGCATCGTTTGGAGCGGTTCGCAGGCAACGACCTGCGGGCTCACTTTGACATGCTCGTCTCCATGCCGTCTGTGTCCGTGAATGTCGCCCTTCTTGCTATGTTTTATGAGGATCGGTCTGGTGCGATACCTTGGGTTCTTTGGCCGAGTGCGCAGGAGCTCTTGCAGCTTGCTTGGTAACAGAGAGGAGTCGCCTTGCACGCTCACCAGACGTGCAAGACATGGCACGGCGGCACCAAGTTTTGATCGAACCACGTTTTGGTGTTGAATTGGGGCAACTACCCCCCCCCCCCCCCCCCCCCCCCCCCCCCCCCCCCCCCCCCCCCCCCCCCCCCCCCCCCCCCCCCAACCCCCCCGCCCGACCCAACCCTCCAAACCCCCCAACCCCAGAAGACAAGCAAAAACGAGGAAGAGGCTGTTACGGAACGCGCCTGGCGCGTTCCGTCATCCAGAGTAGCATCCATGGTATGTTGGCAAAGAGAAGGTACACAGTCACTGCGTCGTAAACACCTGCAAATAACAGCATTTAAAACCATTTCCGTATGATGCAGGTCACGTCCGGGCCTCAGTAAGCACTGCAACCTCCCAAAACACACCCTTGCAACTGAACCCGCCTGCAGGGTTTAGGGTTCAGGGTTTAGGGGTTTAGGGTTTGGGGTTGGGGGTTTAGGGTTTAAGCGCAATGGCCCATACTTCCGAACCCTTTCAGGAGGGAAAACAAGGGGGTCCTATGAAGCCTGAGCCCCACATGTCTCGAATCCCAGGCCCTAAAACCGTTAAACCCTCTTGTTCGTCGAACACCATGCTCTTCTTGACGAAGAATAGCTTCACGAGGGAAGTTCCCACATAGGGCAACTAACTCATTGAAGGCTTCTGTTCATCGCAATATGCGCCACCTTCATGAAACTCCGAAGGCGCCCCCCCCCCCCCCCAAGCCCTGAGCCCTAAGGCCCATTGTTTCAGGGCTAGAGCCTAGAAACCAGACCTGAACTTTGAAACCTTGAAGCCTTGGACCTTCTAGGACTCGGGTGCGGCCCGCAGCTGCCAAAGCCCCAAGACATAAACTTCCAAACCCTACGCCCTAAACCCCAAACCCCACCCGAAACCCTAAACCCCAAACCATGCACCCTAAACCCCTGAACCCTAAAACCCCTGAACCCTAAAACCCCTGAACCCCAAACCCCAGACTCTGAACCCTAAACCCTAAACCCTAAACCCTAAACCCTAAACCCTAAACCCTAAACCCTAAACCCTAAACCCTAAACCCTAAACCCTAAACCCTAAACCCTAAACCCTAAACCCTAAACCCTAACCCCCAAACCCTAAGCCCCGAATCCTACACCCTAAGCCCTAAACCTAGACTCTGAACAGGCTGAGGCTGCCACAGGTGAGAAGCCCATGCAACGAATGGAGCCAGCCATGTCACACTGCACAGGTATGCAGGGTTTGGGGTTTAGGGATTCAGGGTTCGGGGCTTCGGCCTTGGGGTTTGGGGTTGAGGGGTTCAGGGTTTAGGGGTTTAGGGTTTGTGGTTCAGGGGTTCAGGGTTTGGTTGTTTGGGGTTTAAGGTTTTAAGGTTGGGTTGGGTTTTTAGGGTTTAAGTGTTTAGGGGACTACAGCACGCTCTGGGGGAGCACTGTTCTTGCCCATAGAAGGACCTTCACCGACCAAGGAAGGCCCTCGGTTTAGGGTTTAGGGTTTAGGGGTTTAGGGTTTAGGGTTGCAACTCTCGTTCTCTGGTTGTCCACCAGCGCACCAGAGAAGTCTTTCCAGGCAAAAAGCACTTCCCAACCACATTCTGTTGGATATTTCCCTGGGGACTTGCGATAGAACCACAGGTTCACAACTGTTTTTTGAAGCCCTAAAGGTGTAAAAGAACTGTTTTTTATGCGAAAAACGTCAACCCTACACCCTAGGGGGCAAGGAACTGGTTCATGATGCTAGTGACTGCTGGCCTCGGCGTTGGGGCTTGGGGTTTAGGAGTTTAGGGGCTGGGGTTTAGGGAGTTCAGGGCCGATCGTTCAAGAGCTTGGAGGCTACAGTGTTTAGGCGTTGAGGGATTGTAGGGTTAAAGCGTTTAGGGGCTCTACAGGGTGTTCACGAGTTCGGGCTCACGGTTCAGGAGTTCACGGGTTGATGATGTGGAGCTCAAAGGCGGGGGTGGGGGGGGGGGGGGGGGGGGGGGGGGGGTGGGGGGGGGGGGTGGGGGGGGGGGGTGGGGGGGGGGGGTGGCGGGGGGGATTTGGCCAAAAGCCCTAGGCCCTAGAAGCTAAACCACCCGAGACCATGAACTCTGAACTCTAAACCTTGAACCCTAACGATCAGGTTTGTAGGTGTTTGGGTTGAGGGTTCGGTTGCTATAGTCTCCCCATAAGAAACACAGGGGCCCAGAATAGCGAAAACCCTGAGACACCGAGCTTCGGCGCCTGCACGCTGCTTGTGCAGCTGCGCGTCTCAGCGCTATACAGCCTGGCGCTCATGACAGCAAACAGAAACAAAGGGGCCTAAACCCTAAACCCTAAAACCCCAAAACCCTGAAACCCTAAAACCCTAAAACCCTAAACCTCAAACCCTAAACCCCAAACCCTAAACTGGCCAACTGCATGCATGTTCTCTAAGACTCTAGATGCGGCCGAAGACTGGAGCACAAGAAAAGGGCTTCGGGGGGAAATATCGGGGCCCTCCTTGTGAACCCCCAAAGCGCTAAGTAAACCCCAAATCCTAAACCCTAAACCCTAAACCCTAAACCCTAAACCCTGAACCCTGAACCCTGAACCCTGAACCCAAAATCCTGACGCAAGGCTACTGAGGCCCTCTGGACAATTTCCAGGGCTGGCATGGCTCCAAGGGTTTTTACCTTGGACCCTTACCTTGGACCCTTCTCAAAGATCCTTGAGGTAGTATAAGGGCCATACTCGGAGCATACTAATTAAGGGGAACCTTTTAGGGGTACAAACTTAGGGGTCCGAATCTTAAGCCCTTGAATGGCTGAGTCTGTGGCATGCATTCTCCGTTGGAGCAGCCCACGGCTAGACTCACGCCATCGCGCGAGAACCTCACAAACGGCTTAGGGTTTAGGGTCGTTGAGCGCCCGAACACATAAGCCCCAAGCCGGGGGGGTAAGGTTTAGGGTTTGCGGTTTAGAGTTTAGGGCCTCGGGTTTAGGGTTTAGGGCCTAAGCCCTAAAAACCCTGCACCACGACTGGTTAGGAGAACCAAGAAGATAGACGTGCTGCGCACCCCCGACTTTTCCTTCAACTTCTTCACTGTCGCGCTGCGCGGCGTCGGTCATTGTCATCAGACGACTGCCAATCGCGGCGCCTGTCGAACCCGGGCCCCTTCGGGGGTTTTTTGGGTGCTGGCTTCTTCTTCTCCTCCTCCTTCTCCGTGCCAGTGTTCTCGGGCTCCTCTCCCTTCGTGTCGGCCTTGTCCGTGGCAACGGTCTTCTCGGTCTCATCCCCCTTGTCAGCCTCCCCCCCCCCCGAGCTTTGAGGAGGGTTGAGGGTTGAAGTATGGGCGCTTGGGTTGTGTAGGGTATATGCGGGGTGTAGAAGGCCTCCCCACTTCAGTGCCATCCCATACTAAGGGCGCTTCCAACTGCCACAATCACTCCACCCCAAACCCCTCATCCCCTAAAAATCCCCGAAACCCTCAAAGCCCTCAAGCCCAAACCCTAAACCCCCTAATCCCCTAAACCCCAAATCCCCGAAACCCTAAAAGCCCTCAAGCCCAAACCCTAAACCCTGAACCCTACGCCCCTCCAAGAAGCGCGAACCTAACCCCTACGAACCCTACGAAGCGTAAACGCTACAACCTTACGCCCTACAACAATTGCCCCCTGAGACCCTGAATATTGGGATGTTCCCCCCTTTTACGAACAGTCACAACGACTATAGTACCCCTTTCCTAACCCCTATTAAGGACTGTTAGTATAAGGGTAACATCCCAACCTGAAAGCCTGAAACCCTACAAGCCCTAAAAAACAACAAGGTGGGTGGGGGTAGTTAAGAACCCAATGTGAAAACCCATAGACACCAATAGAAAAAAGTCCTTAAAACCCTCAAAGCCCAACAGCAAAAACCTTCCAAACCCCAAAACCCTCGAAAACCCTCAGAGACTTCAAAATCCCTCAAACCCCTCAAAGCCAAGGGCCGGCTGCTAAACCCTAAACCCTAAATCCTAAACCCTAAACCCTAAACCGTGATCCCTTAACACCTAAACCCCAACCCCCCAAATCCTAAAACCCTCAACTCGAGAGCCCTACTCAAAGGCGCCAAAAAAGCAAGCAAACAAAAACACCCTTCATGGGTTCCCCTACTACCCCCCCTAATTTCCCCACTTAAACACCCTTAACTACTTGGCTGAACTCTCCCCAAATAGCCTCAAATGGCTTTTATAGGGGGGGGGGGGGTAGTAAAGAGGGTCTGAGGTTTAGGGTTTAGGGTTTAGAGAAACCCAACCCGGAACTTGACAACGGCAAAAAACCCTGGAAAACCGTGGCCCGGGCCCCAGGGACTTGACCAACGCCCCGGCCCGTGGCAGCTCCCAGACCTCTCAGTTCAGGGTTTAGGGTTTAGGGTTTAGGGTTTAGGGTTGAGGGTTTGGGGTTTGGGGTTTAGGGGTTAGGGGTTTAGGGTTTAGGGTTTAGGGTTTAGCGTTTTGGGGCTTAGGGTTTGGGGTTTAGGGGCTGAGGGTTCAAGGTTTCGATTAAGGTTTATGCTTGCTAATGCAACCAGGATCTAGGGTTTAGGGTTTCAGTGGTGCAAGAGGGTTTAGGGGTTGAGCGTTTAGGGTTTGGGGTATAGGGCTTAGGGCTTAGGGGCTTAGGGGCTTAGGGGCTTAGGGGCTTAAGGGCTTAGGGGCTGGGGTTTTGGCGTTGGGCTCTGGGGCTCAGGGTGTGGGTTTAGTTTAGAGTTCAGGGTGTCGTTTTTGTTTCTGTTCTTTCGGTCAGATGTTCGAGCATACTTGTAAAACCCCAAAGCCCCGAACCCTCAGTGTCTTAGGGCAATCCGGGCACAGGCTACCCAGCAGTTCTAAGCCGAAACCCTAAACCCTAAAGCCTAAACCCTAAACCCTAAACCAAACCCTAAGCCGGGACCCCGGCCAAGCGTCCGGAAACCACCGACCAGGCATGGACCTCCCCGTTGTCGCTACCTGAGCGGAAGTTGGGCTTAGGGTTTAGGGTTTAGAGCTTAGGGCTTAGGGTTTTGGGTTTAGGGCACGGGTTTAGAGTTTAGGATTTAGGGCTAGAGCCTTTAGAGGCTTTCGGGTGCTTGGATCAAGGCCGCTTGGCTCAAAGTCTAGTTTCACTGCCAGCGGTCTTTGATGGAAAGCACACCCGGCCTGTGATCCACTGGGCTCTCACGTTCGAACCCTCAACCCTAAAGGGTTTAGGGTTTAGGGTTTCGTCCCCTAAACCCGAAACCCTAAACCCGTAAACCCTCACCGCCAGGGACGGCCAAAAAAGGGAGGGGGGGGGGGGTCTCCAGAATTCTGAACGAGGGCTTTTGAAGGGGCTTCGAAGCCCTCCATGCCATCAACTTGGGATGGTCCCCCTTAAACTAGCAGTCCTTAATCGGGATTATAGGAGGGGATACTGAAACCCCTATTCAGAAGTGTTAGTATAATAAGGAACATCCCAACCCTCAACCCGAAACACTTGAAAGCCTAAGAACTCCAAAAGCCCTACTCCCGCCTCGACCCTGAAACCTACAGCGCTAAGTCAAAGGCTCCCCAAGCCGGGAACCCTCCCCCCCCCCCCCCCCCCCCCCCCCCAAAAATAAAAAAAAGGAAAACAAGTTTAGGGTTCAGGGTTTGGGGTTCCGGTTGTAAGTTTAAAACCTGCCCTGGGCATCTAAACCCTAAACCCCTAAACCCTAAACCCTAAACCCTGGCTACCATCTGGGGGCTGAGTAAGCGGCCTGTTGCCACGGCCTGCCGAATGCGAACCACGTGCGAGGTTGGAGAAGTTGGGTTTAGGGCTTAGGTCCAGGGTTCAGGGTCCGCGGTTTAGGATTTAGGATTCAGAGTTTCGAGTTTAGGGTTTAGGCTTCAGGGTTCAGGGTTTAGAGTTCCAGAGAAGGGTGCGATCTCCGGCTCAGAGATCCCTAGACATCTGGGAAGATGCTAAGTTGGGTTCTAGGATGCTTTAGGTTGCCCAGTAACCGAGGATTCAAAGCGTACCCTCTGTTGCTTGAAGCCCAAACCCTAAACCCGAAACCTGAAACCCCAAATCCTAAACCCACCAAAAAAGTGATAAGGGTACTACTACTGGGCATCCTAGGAGGAAGTTGTTGAGAAAGTCGCATTGCAGCAAGTCCGCTGGCAGCAACACATTCGCACAGTGCTATTTAAATAGACAGATGCCCAAACCCTAATTAGGCCCTAAACTTTAAACCGTAAACCCTGTACTCTTATGCACCACCTGCGCTTGGCCGATTTGAGCTGAACCGTGCTGAACCGTAAGCCCTCGCTGATGGCAAAGATAGAAATCAAATTGCTTCCTTTTTGGGGACCAGTTACGTAAGGCCAAAATAAACCCGAATTGCGGACACAAAATAAAGATAAACTAGCCGTCATTAATTGCGGGCAACATCAAGGATAAGATGAGAACCGCATCATTCTGGCTCCAGTTGCGATCCGGTGTTCGGTTTCAGCCTGACAAAGCATTTTCGTTTGCCGCACCAGTCCTTCTTAAATTCCTGCACAAGTAATCACATAGTCCCTTTGGGCTGATATTACGACTGAGGCGTAGGGTTTCGGGCTAAGAATTAAGGTTTAAGGGCGGATACAGGGCAAAAACTCCCCCCGCCCCCCCCCCCCCCCCCCCCCCCCCGGTAATCGATGCCGTTTGGGGCCATCTTTACGCGGTTTGGATTTTTGGAAAGGAGTCACTCCCCCCTGCAGCCACCCGGGGAGGCCTAGGCGCGTCACACGAAATACTCTAAGACGCCAGATCTCCCCACATGAAAGTAGTCTTATTTAAGGCTCCCGGTATACTTCTAAAACTTCAAAAATGCCTTGGAGCAAATACCTGCAGTGCTGTTCACAAAGTGGCACGTGATGGCACGTGCCTCGCTTCAGCAATTTTGTCCAAAGGCGTATAGCGTCAGCCTGATGCGGAGCCATCAAGGCTGCAAGGCGCCGACTGCGCAGACAGCATGCCTTCTGTCCTCGGATTTTTGGGCGAAAGCCGTGAGGAACCACGACAAAGCCAGGCTGAAAGCGAGGCTCCAACTTGAAACTCAGAACCGCGCTTGCACAGGCTACAGTAAAAGCTCCAAGTCCAGGACACGTCCGGCGTCTTTGGACCAAAAGTTCACTGGACTGCTCCGAAGTCTCTCGATCCTTTTTGGGCAACTGGGCAGCAAGAAGTCTTGGCGCGGCAAACTGTGAAAGCAGCCAATTCAGGGCGCGAAAATGCGTTTTCCTTAGGTTTTCAGCAAAAATTAAAAGAGCAGATCACGTTTACAACCATGCGGGTTTGGCACCTTTCCACCAGTCCTGAGTATAAGCTGATCGACGCGTAGCCAGCGCCAAAACCTTCCCACGGGTTCTCCGTCCTCTCTACTGAGGTCTTGATTATGTCTTCTTTATACAGAAGGAAAACAGGTGTGCTGAAAGCAGCCAAAAACGCATTTTTCGGGCGTGAAAGTGTGTTTATCTCAGACGCAGTTCCGAGCAAACCGGCCCAACAACCCTGCAAAAAGAGTCTTGCTAGGCCTGCATGCCCTCATAGCCTCGTCCTGCTACCGCGCATCACAAGCTTGTGAACTGCTGAGGCTTCTCCAGTGAAGTAGTTCTACTGTCAGAGCTTTGAGGGAGGGATCTTCCCTGGCAGGAATGGACAGCCAAGCAGCATTTTCGAGTCTGCAAAACGCGTTCTCGCTATGTAACACTAACTTAAGCACGACGCCAGACGGATTCCCTGACCAGAATGCAAATTGACCCTCAGTCGTATGGATATGTTTTGGATGCTTGCTGCTTCATGAAGCGCCCGGACTCATCCACGGTCGGGTAGAATCTGAAGCAGGGACCCCTCCTCCAACATAGCGGTGTAGCTGTCAAAAACACAACGGCCAAATCAGTTTGGAACAACATATTGCTCAGAGCGCCGTTGCGGTAGTGCATGAACTCCTGGGAGGTAAGCGCGCAGAAGCCATGGCCAGAACGAGAACCCGCAAGGGCACTGACAAGTGCGCTGGCACGGCAGCTAGTCCCGGGACGCTTGGCTGCAGAAAGAGTGTCATTGGATCAACGACACGGACTGGTCAGCTCAGACCCGCCCTGAGACACGTCACTACTTCTCCCCTCAGCTCTCCGATCAGAAAACATGCTCAACGCGAGGGCCAGGCAGGAAAGAAGGTCATCATGTGCGTTCTTCGGGCTGAGCGAGCCGGTGATAAAGATGACGCCAGACACGACAAACTTGCTGGCAGTAGATCACAGCAGCCTCACACATGCTGGACACTGATTTTACTGAGTATCATATCGTTATTGGACGCGGGAGCACGAAAAAGGGTATTAGTGAATGATGTATAGTGAGCACAACGTGTTTCAGCGAAGCCGCCCAGAAGCACAGCAGCACTGCCACGGAAAGGCCTCAGAGACTCGAAAGAATGTGTGAATGCAAGGCACGAAGAGTTGCGTGCAGATACGCAGAAGCAGGATATTTTTGCGCCCAGCAGGAGTCAGTCCGTGCGCTGGTTTTGACTGATGCCGGACTGCTACTTTTGCAGCTGTAGGCCTACAAACCTTGTCCGTGCGCCACCTATAGCTGTCCCCGAAGCATGTCAGTACTTGTAATATTCGTCGTCTGGACAGAACCAGTGTGAAGGTGTTTTACAGCCACGGGCACTCACACTGACGGACTATTTATCTTTGGCCTGCCTCATTCTCTCTCCTCCGTCGCTCTTGAAGTCGAGGCCGATCGTGCGCACAGCGACTGAACATCAGCGCGGCAAAGTCTTCATGGCTGTTGGGGATGGAAAGGGCGTGGAACCTTGGACGCAAGAATAAAAGTGGAAGATTTCTTTGTAATTGCGCTGCAAGCGCAGTAGTAGGGCTTGGCACGCACGCCCATCATAGCCAAAATCGGCCAAGTCCAGCACGGATCGTTGAACATCTTGCGAGATGTGCAAGTCACCCAATCTTTCTGCCTCAGATCGCAAAAGCGAAAGCATGGCGAGGCTCATGTGGGAAGCCTTGTTCGCAAAGCACGGTGAGGGCACTTGTTCTTGTGCCGAGCTCCACATCATCTCCCAAGTTCACGCTGTCTTCGTCTCCGGATGGCGCCAGAAGTCCTGCCTCGGGGCGCAGGTGATGGCAAACCAACCAAACCATGTCTCTGGAATAACCCGAACTGCAGAGGAGATGCCTATCACACACGTCCGCTGCTGCTGCCGCTGCTGCTGCTGCTGCTCTTGCCACTGCCTCTGCCTGGAGGATTGCCAAGTCTGAAAACGGCTGTCCTTGGTTTTGGGCCCTGGCAGAGAAGAAAGTTCAGAAAGAACCCCATGGCTGATCGATGATAATTTAGAGCTGCGCTAACTGCGCCAGTGACGTTGGTGTCCTTTGGTTTGTCCCGAACTCTTTCTCCTTTTTATATTTCTGCAATTTACTTAAACCTCTTTTGTATTCATAGGATAATCTACTTAAACCTCACTCTAAGGCCAAATGCTCTTTCTGTGTCTCTCTTCATGTCTATCTGTCTATCTCTCTCCATCCCTATCTTCTTTCTTTCTTTCTTCCTTTCTTTTTTTTTTTCTATCTCTCTCTCTCTCTCTCTCTCTCTCTCTCTCTTTCTCTCTCTCTCTCTCGCTCTCTCCTTTACGAGACGGCTCTCCCGACTCTGGACCATGTCTTTAAAGACACGTTCCGGGACAGTCAGCCCCCCTGTCGAAATGGGGATGCTGCTGCTGCGTTCCAAACCGCGACCCCCGTCCAAAAACAAGGATGTCATTAGGCAGACCACGCAAGCGCAGCAGGGGTACGAAGCAATGTTATTGCGACGTTGCCCGCCGGGAGAAGGCGGTAAGGGGGCTCGAGAGGCTGGTTGTTGATGGGAAGGGGGGGGCAGGGAATTCATGTTGATGGCGGTGCTTGCGAGGCCAGCGCATAATAGAAACCCTTTCACGTACGCAAATTTATTGTTAGTGCACGAAAAAGCCCTATTAAATGTACTTATTTATAAACTGGTGCATTGGATTAGTATAAATTATATTCAATGTGGGGCCTTTGTCCTTTTACTTTTCCCCCCTTTAATGCTGTAGGTTGGGTTCGGCCGGTCCACACTAACAGTCAAATAACGCCGTGGCCTTATAACACACAGGCCAAAAATAGCACCAGGAATCCCAGTCAATTTTAGCATTTACCGGGTGCTTCTTTTTGTGGGTCTGCTGGTGGTGACTGTTAGTCACATAGCAGCAGAAATAGCACCAGAAATAGCACAAACAATAGCACAAAAAATAGCACCAGAAATAGCGCCAGGAATAGCACAAACAATAGCACAAAAAATAGCACCAGAAATAGCACCAGAAATAGCACCAGGAATCCCAGTCAATTTTAGCAGCTTAGCATTTACCGGGTGCTGTTTCTTGTGGGTCTGCTGATGGTGATTGTTAGTCACATAGCACCAGCAACAGCACCAGAAATAGCACCAGAAATAGCACAAACAATAGCACAAAATATAGCACCAGAAATAGCACAAACAATAGCACAACAAATAGCACCAGAAATAGCACCAGGAATAGCACAAAAAAATGCACCAGAAATAGCACCAGGAATAGCACCAGGAATAGCAGGAATCTCAGTCAATTTTTTGGCATTTACCGGGTGCTTTTATTTGTGGGTCTGCTGGTGGTGACTGTTAGTGTGGACCGGCCGAACCCAAGCTGTAGGTCAAAGCCCCATTATAATATAAGGCTTTCAGAAAGGCTTTTAACACAGCATGAAAGGGCCCTTAATTAATATACTACTGCTGGGCCCATAATGCTAATACGCTGATAGCCCCGCAAAAATTGTATAATTCAGGGGGAAAAGGGCACAACAAGAATATTAATGACAGGCCCATGCGTTGACTCACTGCCTTTCATTACGATTATTATTGCGGGGTTCACTGCGTTCACCTTTCCTCTCATAGTATAACGATTAGCAGGCTCATCCTGGTACGCGCTCCAAGACCCCTTAAAAAGCCTTATATTCATTCATGCGGCTTTTCCAGGAGCCAGACCGCTCTCATCCTATTCTTGTTTCGTTGACACAGCTTAGATACTTCGTGCGTACACTCAGTACTTTCACTCCCCGCATAAGTGCATCAACTGTACTCTCTTCACAGATATATTATTAGAAGCATGAAGTGAGTTTACGAACGTGGGGAACGCGAGCACTTGTCCGTACGAATCCTATAACCGCATGAGATCACGACATTCACTGGCCCCCATAAAAGTATAAGGCAAGTTAACGCACGCTTAGAATCAACGGGGGATTCACTCAATTTGTAAAGCCAATATTAAAGTCACTACGGCGCATGAATTTGCCCGCAAAATCCCGCAATTTAATATTGTATTTCTAAAGATTGAAACCTTCATGAACGACTCTGGGGGAAAACGCCCATTAAAACATAAAATTCATGCGTGCCTTATAATTACATACATATACATATATACATACATACACACATACATATATAATTAACATATATATATATATATATATATTCATAGGGCTTTTCGTGGAGTCGCGAGTGCAGGAAAAGAGTAAATGGATATAGTTCGCGGGCTATTATAATAAAGAACTCATGTTGTGCCCGCGTGTTTCGCTCGTGAATTACGCTCGCTTGTGGGTTTAGGGTTTAGGGTTTAGGGGATTTGCGCGCCTAGCTATGAGTAGGTGTAGGCCCGGGAGTGCACTTAGGGTTTGGGGCAGCAGGCAAGAAGCCTTCAGCTTCTACACCAGCCCGTGAACCTCCCGGTACCCGAACCCTCCCTCACCTTGCGGCCCTGAGGCCCTGGATACTTGGAGGTTCATGGTACTTACTAACCACTTATAACTGTACTTATAACCCTACTTATAATTGGGATAACCCCTATAAGGCCCTTTAGGGGTATTATAAGTAGGGTTATAAGTACAGTTATAATTGGTTAGTAGGTACCATGAACCTTCAAGTATACAGAACCCGCGCATCTCCACACTGCAGGAGAGTGGTGGCCTCCCGACCCCAAATCCTGAACCCAAGAAACCCAGTGCTCTTCAGTTCAGGCTGACTCTTACGCAACCAATGTGGGAGGGAGGGAGGGAGGGGGGGGGGATTGTGATGAACGTCCTTTTAAAGGATGGGCCATGGGATAAGAGCCCGTCAGAAGAACCCTGAACCCTGAACCCTAAACCCTAAACCCCAAACCCTGAACCCTGAACCCTAAACAAACTGGGCTTCCAAGTATACGGCTTCTGGACTCCGCCTTGCCGTGCGTGGAGAAGGCAATGGCTGTCACCGTGCCGGTGTGGCCCTCGGAGAGCTTTGCTTAGAGCAGGCCTAAAAAACCCTAAAAACCCCAAAAACCCTAGAAACCCTAAAACTCCTAAAAACCCGTAAAACCCTAAAATCCCTAACTAGAAGAGGGATGGCCCGAAAGCATCGATTTGCCGTGCGTTGACTCCATGCAGTTGACTCTTTGCAGCCGAAGTGTGTGCGCTTGGACAAATGTATGCACTTACATGGTTGCATAGTCACTTGTACACTGCACTTGTCTGATTTGCGATGGTTTTGGAACCAGCGAATTCGGGGACCATGGTATACTTGCGATGCTTTTGGAACCAGCGAATTCGGGGACCATGGTTTTCGCGATAATGGTTTTTGCGATGGTTTTGGAAACAGCGATTTCGGTGACCATGGTATTTGCGATGCTTTTGGAAACAGCGAAATCGGGGACCATGGTATTTGCGATGGTTTTGGAACCAGCGAATTCGGGGACCATGGTTTTCGCGATGGTTTTTGGAAGCAGAGAATTCGGGGACCATGGTTTTCGCGATGGTTTTTGGAACCAGCGAATTCGGGGACCATGGTCTTTGCGATGGTTTTGGAACCAGCGAATTCGGGGACCAGGGTATTTGCGATGGTTTTGGAACCACGATATTTACGAGGTTTTCGAGGCCCCGGAAGTCGAGTCCCATGATATTTGCGAGGTTTTCGAGGAATTCGAGTCCCACGATATTTGCGAGGTTTTCGAGGCCCCGGAATTCGAGTCCCACGACATGTGCAAGGGTTTCGAGGAATTCGAGTCCCGCGATATTTGCGATGGTTTATTTGCGACGGTTTCGACGCGCAAGCTCCGGGTGTCCGCGGCGGGAATGCTATTTGCGAGGTTTTCAAGTATGTCCGGAATTCCGCTTCCATGCTATTTGCGGTGTTTTCAAGCGCCCAGATGTCCATTACCATGCTATTTGCAGTGTTTTCAAGCGCCCATGTCCGTTACCATGCTATTTGCGGCGTTTTCATGCGCCCAGATGTCCGTTACCGTGCTATTTGCGGTGTTTTCAAGCGCCCAGATGTCCGTTACCATGCTATTTGCAGTGTTTTCAAGCGCACAGATGTCCGTTGCCATGCTATTTGCGGCGTTTTCATGCGCCCAGATGTCCGTTACCGTGCTATTTGCGGTGTTTTCAAGCGCCCAGATGTCCGTTACCATGCTATTTGCGGTGTTTTCAAGCGGCCAGATGTCCGTTACCATGCTATTTGCGGTGTTTTCAAGCGGCCAGATGTCCGTTACCGTGCTATTTGCGGTGTTTTCAGACGCCCAGGGCGTCCGCGGCGTACTATACGTTTGTACTACAAAAGTCTACTTTCCAGCCACGGAAGCTCCGGGTGTCCCCGGCGTACTACGTCTGTACTACAAAACTCGACTTTCCAGCCACGGAAGCTCCGCGTGTCCGTACTACAAAAGTCGACTTTGGCACCGTGACCACGCCGAAACCCGCAGAGGGGTTACGTTCGTATGTCAAAAAACGCAAAAACACGATGGTTTTGGCACCGCGCCAACGCCGAAACCCGCAGAGGGGTTACGTTCGTATGTCAAAAAACGCAAAAACACGATGGTTTTGGCACCGCGCCAACGCCGAAACCCGCAGAGGGGTTACGTTCGTATGTCAAAAAACGCAAAAACACGATGGTTTTGGCACCGCGCCAACGCCGAAACCCGCAGAGGGGTTACGTTTGTATGTCAAAAAAGGCAAAAACACGATGGTTTTGGCACCGCGCCAACGCCGAAACCCGCAGAGGGTTGTCTGCGCCCACGAAAAAAAGTTCCAAAAACGACGGTTTTAGCACCGCGACCCGGCGATTACCCGCAGAGGGTTGTCCGCGGTCAGAAAGAAACGTCAAAAAACGACGGTTTTGGCACTGCGACCACGCCGAAACCCGCAGAGGGTTGTCCGCGGACACAAAGAAACGTAAAAAAAACGACGGTTTTAGCACCACGACCACGCCGAAACCCGCAGAGGGTTGCAATCCCGATTGGCGATGTCAACCCAGCCTGCCGCCTTAGAAAGAGTAATTTTAATTTAGAAATCTAGGACTGGGTACGAAGGTCTAGGCAATTCACTCATTGCAATTCACTCTATGCAATTCACTCTATGCACTTCACTCTATGCACTTCACTCTATGCACTTCACTCTATGCACTTCACTCTATGCACTTCACTCTATGCACTTGACTCTGTGCACTTCACTCTATGCACTTCACTCTATGCACTTCACTCTATGCACTTCACTCTATGCGCTTCACTCTATGCACTTCACTCTGTGCACTTGACTCTATGCACTTCACTCTATGCACTTCACTCTGTGCGCTTCACTCTATGCACTTCACTCTATGCACTTCGCTCTATGCGCTTCACTCTATGCACTTCACTCTATGTACTTCACTCTATGTTGTTGGGTCAGAGGGCTCCGCACGGAAGAACCCTTCGCGATGCTTTCGGGAAAAACCCTAAAACCCCTAAAACACCTAAACCCCAAACCCTAAACCCTACCCAACCCTGAACCCAAAAAAAACAACAGACTGGGAGGCGCGGAAATGGGTTGTTTAAGCTCAGGGTGTCTTTGGGATGAAGGTCAGGGGTTAAGCAAGGACAGTCACACGCTTCGCCCCTTCCTTCGAGCTCGAGGGTACTACTTGGGGGCAGGGATTAAGGATTTTTAGTTACGGGTTGGGGGGGGGGGGGTCATATAGCAAACGCCAGCCTTGCATGAACTAAAGCCTAAACAAAGCATGTAGCTTCTCAACGATGAGCTGCAGTAGAGAAGGCAGGTGTCGCTGCCGAACTCCATGTCACCGAAACCCTAAACCCTAACCTTTAAACCCCAAACCCCGGACCCCGAACCCTAAACCCTGCTCAGGGTTTAGGCTTTTAATTAAATGCTCGGCTGGAGGGATGAGGGCTTAGGACCAAGCCACTGCAGCTACACCTGAACATCAACCCTGGAATTGGCCTTAAAACCTGAAACCGATTAACCTGAAACGAAAAACTCTATGAACCTTCGGGTTTAGGGTTTAGGGTTTGGGGTTTGGGGTTTGGGGTTTGGGGTTGGGGTTTGGGGTTTGGGGTTTGGGGTTTGGGGTTTGGGGTTTGGGGTTTGGGGTCTGGGGTCTGGGGTTTGGGGTTTGGGGTTTGCGGTTTGGGGTGTAGGGCTTAGGGAAACCCTAAATCCTAAACCCTGGAAACCTTGAAGCCTTAAAGCCTTAAAGCCTTAAAGCCTTAAAGCCTCGAACCCTAACCTAACTTCAACCCACGGCCCTGTAAATCATTTCCTCTGGAACCTGTATATAATCTTGACAGGCTGAACCCCTAAACCCTATGGATTGGGTTGAGCGTTTAATTAGGCCTCGGGGCCTAAGGATCTTAAAGCCAAACTCCCCAAAATCTAGAACCTAAGTCCAACAAGTCAGAAATCTTTTCAACCCTGAACAATAAACCCAAACCCTAAACCCTAAACCCTAAACCCTAAACCCTAAACCCTAAACCCTAGACCCTAGACCCTAAACCCTAAGCCCTAAACCCTAAACCCTAAACCCTAAACCCGAAGCCGCACATCCTCGAATCAACTTTGTCAAGCGGCCGAGAGCGTCATCTCCCCAGATCGCTCCTGCACCTGGCAGGGTTTGGGGTTTGGGGTTCGGGGTTCGGGGTTCGGGGTTCGGGGTTCGGGGTTCGGGGTTCGGGGTTTGGGGTTTGGGGTTTGGGGTTTAGGGTTTAGGGTTTAAGCCTCAGAGCTCGGGGTTTAGGGTTTGCACCTGACAAAGCGGGGTTAGGGTTTAAGGGGCTCGGAGCGTTTAAAGGCTTGAAGGGTCTTAAAGGGCTTTTTCAAGGCTTAAAGGGTGCACTTTCAGGATCCGTTCGGTTTAGGGTTTGGGGTTTGGGGTTTAGGGTTAGTGTAAGGAATACTCCCGAAACCCACTATAACCCGTAAACCCTTAATTCAAACAGGGTTTGAAGCTTGCGGTATGTTACGGAATATTCCACAATCCACATAACCTGTAAACCCTGAATTCAACCAGGGCACATTCCTTAAGGTGGGCGAAAGGGAGCACCTTCAAAGTACGCTTGTCTACGTTGTTGGCCTTTTGAACTGCAACAAGATCCTAATGATTATCCTCTTAGTTGCCAAAAAGGGCAGATGTAAAAGAAATGCCCCAAGACCCTACCTAGTTATGATATAACCGTGTCTATCCTGGTATTCCCCCTACTTCTAGACAATACCTGTAACTCAGCCGACAAACCCTCAAAACAAAAAATATAATATGCCCAAAGCTATGCTTGGAGGATCAGGGGACTTAGCAGGTACAAAGGAGAGCTATAAGAGCCCCCCCCCCAACCCCCCCCGCAAAAGAAAGAGGCGGGGGGGGGGGACAACAGAGGGGGTTCTCCCACTTCATAACCCTACTCTCTAACTAGTTACCAAAACCCCCCATCCTCCGAGCGCAGGGGCTCATATCCCGACTCTGAACCAAAAGGTACTCAGAATCCTTCTCGACCTTTGTAAAGCAACTTCTCCAAGCACGCATCCCAATCCGCCCCATACCCTAAATCCCGTACAAATCGAACCCCCAAATCCAGAGCCCTAAACCCTACACCCTACACCCTACACCCTACACCCTAAACCCTAAACCCTAAACCCTAAACCCTAAACCCTAAACCCTAAACCCTAAACCCTAAACCCTAAACCCTAAACCCTACACTACACCCACAACCCAGGGCTCTTAGAAATGCCAAAGCCAATTCTTCGCTGTGACTAAACTTGCCCGACCAGTTCCCCCAAAGCCTGAACTTTCTCAAACTCAGAACAACCATAAACCCTAAAGCCAACACTCCAAACCCTAAATACCCAAACCCTGAACCCTAAACCCCGAACCCTAAACCCTTAACCTTGAACCCTGAACCCCAAACCCTAAACCCTTAACCGTGAACCCTAAACCCTAAACCCTAAACCCTAAACCCTAAAAGGACCAACTCCTGGCCTTCCAGAGTTTCACCGTGCAGTCCTGGCTGCGGCCGGTGTGCTTGTTTTGGGGTTGGGGGGGTTTTTGGGGTTGGGGGGGTTTGGGGGGTTTAGGGTTTGGGGGGTTTAGGGTTTAGGGTTTAGGGTTTAGGGTTTAGTGTTTAGGGTTTAGGGTTTAGGGTTACCCTAAAACCTAACCTAAACCCTAGTCCCTAACCCCAAACATCTTGGCTAGAGGATTCTGCGCCAAAGGCCTCCAGCCTCAGCCCAGCTTATCAAACAAGTTGCATCTTCAGATGATTGTTATGGGTGCAGGGCTTCGGGGTTTAGGGTTTGGGGTTTGGGGTTTGGGGTTTAGGGTTTGGGGTTTAGGGTTTAGGGTCGAACCAGTAAATCCCAAGCCCTAAAGTATCCCAAGCTCGAACGCAAATGGGGCCGCGCCTCCGATCCAGTCGCCACCGTCCTCCTGGATACAAAGACTCGGGTTTTGCAGTCATAAGGGGGTTTAGGGTTTAGGGTTTAGTGGTTTAGGGTTTAGGGTGGAGGCTTTGGGGTTTGGTGGTTAGGATTTGGGGTTTAGGATTTGGGTGTTCAGGGCTTGGGGTTTTGGGCCGCCTGTTTCAGAGCCTTGCAGCTTTGCATGTCGCACCCTTGCGCAACACATACAAGAACGGCTGAGTGTTGCCGGACTCAACCGCTGTGATCACACACCTTACAAGACTTTTCTTGACGCGAGCTTGGCGCATACAAAAAGGCGCACGCACACTGGCAACACGGGAGTGAAGGTGAGTGACGCAGTTCCGTCTTTGTTGAAACAAACCGCCCCGCTAACGTCAGCTTCGCACAGCCTCGCCTCTCGCACGCTCTGGCAAGCCCAAGCCAAGACGCAACGCCACAGCATGGGAAAGCTGCCTACTTCCATATTTTCAGTGGGGCTACTTAGCAGGATGCCCGCCCATAAGGGTCCCCATTTGAGATACATATGGCAATATAGCTCTACTTTGTACCCCCTAACCCCTAAACCCTAAACCCTCAACCCTAAACCCTAAACCTTAAACAGTCTCAGGGGGCCAGGATTTTAAGGGACTAAGGTGACTGAAGGAGGGATCCCTAGAAAGGGGCCTGTTGAGGGTTTAGGCTCTAGGGGTTTAGGGTTTAGGGTTTAGGGTTTAGGGTTTCATACTACCCGATGAAACCACTATAACTACACCTCATACAGTCCGTGTATACCGAAGTGCCCGAAACCCTGAACACTCACTGCAGCCGACACGACCATAGGGGTCACCCACAAGCCTTAAACCCTAAACCCTACGTCCAAAAGTATGAAAGCTCCGCACCCTAAACCCTTGAAGAAACAAAAACTACGCCCTAAAGCAATAAAGCCTTAGAGCCTTAAATCCTAAAGCCCTAAAGCCTTAGAGTCTTCCTGAAACCCCCAAACCCCCAAATAAAGCTTAAGCTCACAAGCAAGGGCAACCAGCGTCGAGCCCCCTAAACAAAAAACCGAAAAGAAATCCAGCCCTGCCTGAACCCTGCTCGGTTTAGGGTTGAGGTTTGGAGCTTTGGAATTCATTTGGGAAACAAGTTCCAGCCCGAAACCCTAAACCCTTCGGTGTTTAGGGTCTGAGTTTTGAGGTTTAGGTTGTATTTTCCGCGTGCTCACTAAACCCTAAACCCTAAACCCTAAACCCTAAACCCTAAACCCTAAACCCTAAACCCTAAACCCTAAACCCTAAACCCTAAACCCTAAACTATCTGAAATCCGCCGGGCCGCGAGTCGGCGCTGAACGCCAGGGACACGACGCTGCCCCGATGGCCGGGGCAGACCTGGGCCCCCCAGAAGGGATTTAGGGTTTAGGGTTTAGGGTTTAGGGTTTGGGGTTTAGGGGTTTAGGGGTTTAGGGGTTTAGGGTTTAGGGTTTAGGGTTTAGGGTTTAGGGTTTAGGGTTTAGGGGTTTAGGGGTTTAGGGGCTTAGGGGTTTAGGGTGTTAGGGTTTTAGGGATTTGGGGTTTAGGGTTTAGGGTTTAGGGTTTAGGGGCTTAGGGTTTAGGGGTTTAGGGGCTTAGGGTTTAGGGGTTTAGCGTTTAGGGTTTTAGGGTTTAGGGTTTTAGGGATTTGGCGTTTAGGGGCTTAGGGTTTTAAGGTTTAGGGTTTTGGGGTTTAGGTGTTAAGGATATTGGGTTTTAGGGTTGTAGGGTTTTGGGTTTAGGGTTTGGGGTTTAGGATAGAACTGGTTGTTAGGGGGTAGGGTTTTAGGGTTTTAGGTAAAGACCTTCTCGGACTCTATGTGAAGACCACGGAAGATCTTGCTTAAATAGCGTCTTCGCATGTTGCTTGTACCAATCCTGCAATGACGGACACTTCTGTAAGGAGCAGGGAGAAACCCAAACCTGAGGGTTTAGTGTTTAGGGTCTCCTTGAGATCGGCCTTCGTGGGCTTAGCCTTGGTCTCCTGGGCTGCTACTATGGCATGTACAACAATTTGCGCCTCCAAGACGACAAGTTGAACAAGGATTCGGCTTCGCTCATGGCAGCTGGCCAGAGAGCCGCATGTAGCGCCGCATCACAGAAGGCGGTAAAGCCCTGGAACGTGCCATCGGCCCGACCCTTCCCCGCTCTGCCACTTCTGGAGTGACAAAGAAGCTGAGTCGTGCCCTCTGAAAACCCTCATAAACTCTAAACCCTAACCCCTAACCCTGAACCCTGAACCCTGAAAACCCTAAACCCTATCAGAGCCCATGGTTCTCTGACTGGCCCTCGAAAGACCAAGCCCCCTGCGCCCAGTCGCAGTTCAGGGCTTTGAGGCTTTAGTTTCGGGTCTGGTTTAGGGTTTAGGGTTTAGGGTTCAGGGTTCAGGGTTTAGGGTTTAGGACCCTAAAAGGCAAGACCTCTGTAATCCCACATCTACAGTTTACCGAGGCGTTATCATTTACCCCTAAAACCCTAAACCCTAAAACCCTAAAAACCCTGAACAAACCCTAATACCCCTTGAAAACATTTGAATCCCTGAAATTTCAACCTCAAGCGCTTCAAACAAAACCCAAACAAAACCATTAAACAGTCTAGAATCGAACGCTAGAAAACCCTAAACCCTCAAAACCAACCAACCCCCCCCCCCCCAAAAAAAAAAAAAAAAAAAAAAACACACACACACACACACACAAAACAACAACGCCAAAAGACCTTAAAACCCCTAACCCCCCTGAAAAAAAACACAATCGCAGCCAGCTCCCTTCAGGGTGTCCCGGCTCGTACGACCTTGCCCGACTCAAGCACGAGGATGCGAGCGGTCCTGCACAAGAGCTCCAGGTTCTCAGGGTTAAGGGTTTAGAGTCTAGAGCTTTAGGGTATTTTGAGGGGGTTTGGGAGGCTTAGGGTTTTAGGGCTTTGGAGCGTTTTTCGTTTTAGGGTTTTAGGGTTTTAGGGCTTTCGGGTTTAGGGCACTTTGGGGTTTTTTAGGGTTTAGGGTTTTAGGAGCGCTTTTAGGGTTTGAGATTTAGGGCTTTAGGGAGGTTTTAAGGGATTTTTGGTTTAGGAGTTTTAGGGCTTTAGGACTTAGGGTTCAATAAGTATTGGCTCACCAATATCAAATGGGTTTTGGGGTTTTAGGGCTATAGGGTGCTCGGGGCTTAGGGTTAAGGCTTCGAGAAGTTTAGGGTTTCGGGTGGGGGGGGGGGGGGGGGGGAGATGGGGGGGGGGGGTTGAGAGGGGGGAGTGGGAGAGAGGGGGAGGAAGGGGAGAGGAGGGGGAGAAGAGGGGGGGCGAGGAGGACCCTAAACCCTAAACCCTACACCCTAAAGAGAGGAGGGGGAGAGAACCCAGTCCCGTCGAAGCAGCCGGTCGCAATCATCTTCCCGTTCGGCGAGGCTGCCTGGCCAGCGAGATCTTCTTGCTGGTTGTTGTGGTTTAGGGTTTAGGGTTTAGGGTTTAGGGTTTAGGGTTTAGGGTTTAGGGTTTAGGGTTTAGGGTTTAGGGTTTAGGGTTTAGGGTTTAGGGTTTAGGGTTTAGGGTTTAGGGTTTAGGGTTTAGGGTTTAGGGTTTATGGTTTATGGTTTAGGGTTTAGGGTTTAGGGTTTAGGGTTTAGGGTTTAGGGTTTAGGGTTTAGGGTTTAGGGGTTAGGGGTTAGGGGTTAGGGGTTAGGGGTTAGGGGTTAGGGGTTAGGGGTTAGGGGTTAGGGTTTAGTACCCTATAGAATCCCTTGTAAGGGCATATCTAGGGAATCTAAAGGTACCTAACTCCCTCATTGCCTACTAAGAACCAGTAGGTCTGAGAGCCGGGATAGGGAGGCTGAGGCGGATTCATAGGGTTTAGGGGAGGGGATTTGGGCTTCAGGGGTTTAGGTGTGTAGGCTTTGGCTACTTTGGGTTTAGGGTTTAGGGTTTAGGGTTTGGGGTTTGGGGTCTGGGGATTTGGGTTTGGGGATTTGGGTTTGGGGCTTAGTGTTCAGGGTTTAGGGGCAAGATGTTCATAACGCACAAGACCCACACAGAGCCCACCCAAGCAATGGCAGCGGGACCACGGAGAAGACGGCGCCCATGTGGCCGCTATATTGCCTGCTCCAGTTTTGGGGTTTAGGGTTTGGGGTTTAGGGCTTAGGGTTTGGGGTTTAGGGCTTAGGCTCGGTGATGGGGTTTTGGGAAAAGACAGGGCGCGAATTCCCCGCAGTACCCTCTCCCCCCCCCCCCCCCCCCCCCCAAAAAAAAAAGAGCCTAACCTCAACGCTACACCGTAAAGCCTAAAAGCCCTAAGCCGCAACTCCTACGGCAAATAGGTTGCCATAGGTCAGGGCCATTTTTCTTTTGTCTTTCAGACTCAACACTAAGACCAAAACAACGTAAACCCCGTGCATGTCAAGTCTGTGTTCTTCCTTTTTCTTAAAGACTCTCCAAAAAATGACTTTGACGATGTTCATTCCTTTTTCTTTGAGGACGTTAGAACATTTGTTTTGACGACGTTCTACCCTTTCTCTTGGGGACCGTTCATGGCATTGCTAATGGGGTGATAGACCCAAGAGTAGCCTAGGAATCAGAAGGGTACCCTGGGTTAAAAAAGGTGTTAAAAGGCAACCTAAGCCCTAAACAAAAAGGGAATAAGGGCCTGCTCTACGCACTATGTGCTTCAGAAGCCCGCCCCCCCCCCCCCCCCCCCCCCCCGCGGAACAAAAAAATGAATCCCCAGTTTACCCTATTGGGGAGAACATTTTCGAGTTCAGACCCTCCCTAATCCCTACCTAATTAAACCCTTAAACCCCTCAACCCTTGAACCCTAAACCCTCAACTTCTAAACCCTAGCAGTTCCCGTACTCTGGGTCCTAGGGTGGGCGGCCTCATCCCTACACCCTAAACCCTAAACCTTAAACCCTAAACTCCAAACCCTAAACTCCGAACTCTAAACCCTAAACCCCAAATGCTTTCACCCTAGACCCTAAACCCTACACCCCAGAAGGCCTCATCAGCTGTCCGGTCACCACATTCCAGAGCTGCACAGTGCCATCCTCGGGACGGGAGGAATGAAGCCGGGGCTCAGGGTTTAGGGTTTAGGGTGTCGGTTTGGGGTTTAGGGTTCAGGGTTTAGGGTTCAGGGTTTAGGGTTTAGGGCTTGAGGTTTAGGGTTTAGGGTTTAGGGTTTAGGCTTTAGGGTTTAGGGCTTAGGGCGTAAGGCTTAGGGTTTAGGGTTTAACGCTACGGGTGGACCCACAAAAAACCAAACAAGCCCCAACTCATACCAGTAAGCTTACATCCCAAACAGTCCCTCATACCCTAGCCCGAGACCCTAAACTCATTGACTCTTAGGGAACCTAAAACCCTGAAAAAAGGGAATAGGGTCCTAGAATCCAACGTGCTTGCAATTCGGGTGGAAAGTTTGTCGGCTAGGCGTGTAGGACTGCGGGCTTCAGGGACGACGTCTTCACAAGCCAGACAGCCCCAAACCCAAAGCCCTAAACCCTCACGCCGTAAGACAAAGAAAGGAAGCCGCCAGAACGCACGACCTGAAGATTGATAAAGCCCGCTAAGCCCCTAAACCCTACAACCAGACGAAAGCTTCAAACCCCAAACACCACAATGCTAACACCCTAAATCCCTAAAGCTCCTACCAGCTTCCACCCCAACCCCCCACAGACGATGTCCCGGAGTAGCCTAGAATACTAGCAACAGCCCGCTTCGTCCAGTGCCCAGGTTGCGGTGACTATATCACGCCGTAACCTCTACTTGAAGGTTCATGGTACCTACAAACCAATCATAAGTATAGGGGTTATCCCAATTAGAAGTAGGGTTATAAGTACAGTTATAAGTGGTTAGTAAGTACCATGAACCTTCAGGTAGGGCCTGCTTTGCCTCCGCCATCATCTCTGGCCCCTTCAACGGCCACAAAACTGGGCCAATCGTAACCTCTTCCTCTGCCGCCAGGACATGCCCAGCTGGATCACGTCCCCCTCATCATCATCATCATCCTCTATTCTCGCACGCTTTATGGGAGCTCTGCACTCCACCATCGCCACGGCCCTCATTGCGCTGCGCCTGTATTCGGGCCTAGCCATGCGCTGTAGGGTTTAGGGGTCTGAGGCTTTGGGGTTTACAGGGTGTTCAGGTCTAGGGTTTTAGGGTTTAGGGCCGCGTGTCAGGGAGCCAGACCCCCAAACACACTTAGGGAACAAGCGCCTTCTCGAACGGAAGCTCTTAAACCCTAAAGCCCTGCTTAGGGTTTAGGGTTTAGGGTTTAGGGTTTAGGGTATAGGGTTTAGGGTTTCGGGGCTGCAAAACTGACACCCTGGAAGCCGCAACTTGGGGTTGCGGGTCTAGCGGTTTGAGGGTTTGAGGGTTTGAGGGTTTGAGGGTTTGAGAGTTTAAGAGTTTGAGGGTTTGAGGGTAACCCTAAACCCTAAACCCTAAACCCTAAACCTTAAACCCTAAACCCTAAAAGTCAGGGTTTTAGGAATTAAGGATATGCCCTCAATCCCGGAATCCCCAGAAGAAAAAAAAAACTGAGCCCGTGGCCACCATGCCCAGCACCAACACGAGGCCCGACCTTCTTCTCTGAGGTTCCAAGTCTGGGAAGTAGGGTTTAGGGTTTAGGGTTTAGGGTTTGGGGTTTGGGGTTTAGGGTTTAGGGTTCGGGGTTTGGGGTTTAGGGTTTGGAGGCCCTTGATCTGGGTCCCTTGTTATACAACCCCGATGCCCCTATGTACCCTATACATAATAAGGGCCCATACTTCGGATCCCTATAAACAAGCAGGGACCATACTCAGGGCCTAAAACCTTGGATGTTGTCTGCAGTATCGCGGTTTAAGAGGGCATAGAGTTTGAGGGGGGGGGGGGGTTGGGGGGTGGGGGAGTTGGGAGTTAGGGGTTTGGGGGGGGGGGGGAGGGGGGGGGGGGGGGAGGGGGGGGGGGGAGGGGGGGGGGGGGAGGGGGGGGGGGGGGGGGGCGGGGGGGGGGGGAGGGGGGGGGGGGAGGGGGGGGGGAGGGGGAGGGGGGGGGGGAGGGGGGGGGGGGGAGGGGGGGGGGGAGGGAGGGGGGGGGGGGGGGGCCCTCACACTAATCAGGATACCACATTAAGAGGGCTCCTTATCTAGTTTAAGGAACGTTCCTTAGTTAAGGATTTTTGGAGTCTCTGGGTTGGCTTAAGTCCCAAGGATCCCTTGTAAGCCTGCTTCGCGGGCACGGGCGGGTACCCGCTCCGCGATCGAAACCCGAAGCCCTAAACATACCCCCCAAATCACCCCAAAACCCCAAAACCCCAAACCCCCTCAAACCCCCGCCCCCAACCCCCCAAACTAAATCCACCCCCATAATAGTGTTAAAAAAAGGGACCCCCCCAAACTAATTTTCGGCCCCGGGCCCCCCCCCACCGGCTCCTCTTCATTTCCTCTTCGCTCCTCTTCCCTCTCCTCTTCCTCTCCTCTTCCTTTCCCTCTCCTCTTACATAATTAAGCTCAGGTAAGCTCAGATGTGAGCTCAGCTCAGGTAAGCTCAGGAAAGCTCAGGTAAGCTCAGGTAAGCTCAGTACCCCCGACAACCTTGACATTATTGTGGGGGTGCAATTTTTTTTTTTAAATGGGGTTCGGGGCAGAACGTGGACTACCCCCTTCAAAATTTGATGGCTAGGCCTCCTCAGATAAGCGAAGTCATAAGGAATCCTTGTTTTCCGGCCTGGTCGTCGACCCTGAACCCGGGAAGCTTGAAGGCCCGCCCCCCCCCCCTCCCCCCGAAAACCTTGACATTATTGTGGGGGTGCAATTTTTTTTTTTAATGGGCTTCGGGGCAGCACGTGGACTACCCCCTTCAAAATTTGATGGCTAGGCCTCCTCAGATAAGCGAAGTCATAAGGAATCCTTGTTTTCCGGCCTGGTCGTAGACCCTGAACCCGGGAAGCTTGAAGGCTCAGCTCAGGTTGGGGATGACAGCTCAGAACTCCGACTTGAAGCTGCTCTTCTTTTGCTCTTTTCTTTCATCATCTTCTTCTCTTTTTTCTCTGTTCCGAAACCCATGCCCGAAAAACTGTACTTTATTGTGGGGGGGCAATCCAAATTGGGTCTCCTGAATAATTTTTGGAAAACTTTTCATTATTGAGGGGGTCCAGACTAATCAGGATACGACATTATACTTTCAGGAATCTAATTAAGGAACATTCCTTAAACTAGATAAGGAACCTCTTATATTTTACGGAATCTTCCGTATTGGAGTCCCTGGGAAGTTCTCATCGGGGTAACCTATTTAAGGCCAGTTAAGGGGTGTCCCATGAGCCTTCCAGTAATACCCTTAAGCCCTTTAAACCTCAAATAAGATACAAAAACCGTTATAACCAATTACTAAGTCTCATGAACTTTCCAGTAGTACCCTACCCTACACCCTAAACCTATATCACCCGCAGAAACATCGAACAAGTTGTATATAAAAAATATTCCCCTTGAGTTTTATAGGAAAAATCGAAACACATTTTCCTAAGAAGGGGGGGAGGGGGTACAGAAACCCCTCCACTTCCCTAAACCCTAAACCCTGAACCCTAAACCCTAAACCCTTTTCCCTCCCCAGGGCGATCCAAGGCGATCCGAAGGCCCCCGGCTGTGCCAGGGCCACGGATTTCACCGACCCGTAGCGGCACTCGAATGTCCTGCTGGGCTTACTCAGGGCAATCTCGGGAAACTAAGGGTGCTTGGAGGTTCGTGGTACTTACTAACCGAATACAACTGGGCTTATAACCCTACTTATAATACCCCTAAAGGGCCTTATAGGGGTTATCCCAATCCAATTATAAGTAGGGTTATAAGTACAGTTATAAGTGGTAATTAAGTCCCATGAACCTCCAAGTAAGGGTGCCCTTGTGTGCGCAAGTAGGTTTGTAAGGGATCCTAATTCTAAACCCTACCTGGGACTCTGTTTCCTACAGCTTAGTACTAACAACCCCTGAATTAGTAGGTACAACCCATTAAACTGCAGATAAAGAGGGGGGTAGGCCTTCGTGTACTTCTTTCGCCCAAAACCCGAACCCCAAACCCCAAAATAATAAAACCAAAGCCCTAAACCCTAAACCCTAAACCCTAAACGAACTTGCAGACTCCAGACCCCCTTGCACTTGCGCAGGAGCTGTTCTAAATTAGGGTCCCCTGGCGGATAGGGTTTAGGCCTGATGGCTTAGGGACTCTTAACCCTCAACTAGAAAGGCTCGAGATGTGGACGTTAAGTGGCACAGCAAACTTCGAACCCTCCACAAACAATTCAGTTCTGTCCCAAAGTTATTGTGCCCAACCCCCAATATGAAACGAGTTTAAACCCCCACCTCAGCAGTCAGGGGATATATGCGGTGGGGGGCTGGCGCCGCGTGGCTAGGGCGATGCAACTGGTCTTAAGCGGCTGAGGGTTTAGGGTTTAGGCTTTAGGGTTTTAGGGTTTAGGAAGTTTAGGGTTTAGGGTTTAGGGTTGCTTCAGTCTCGAGGAAGGATGGAAAGAAGGGGAAGGGCAATTCACAACTCTCACGAGGCACAGGGAACGACCCTACAGGCCATTCAACTCGGGACACGAAAACGAAGGGTTTAGGGCTTAGGGTTGAGGATGAAACCATAAACCCTAATCCCTACACAGCACACCTCAAACCCTGAAAATGGCCAGAAGCAAGCGGGCGCGCCTCTCACATACACCCGACTCCACACCTGGGTCATGGGCTTAGGGTTCAGGGCTTAGGGTTTAGGATTTAGGGTTTAGGGTCGTGGTCAGGAGAGTCCGGCAGATGTGCCATGAAGGTTTGGGGTGTAGGGCCCAAAGTGGCAACGCATCTCCGAAAACCTCAAGCCTAAACCCTAAACCCTAAAACCCTAAACCCCAATTAAACCCGTAGCTAAACAGGATAAACCGGCTAAACCCTAAACTCTAAACCCTACGCCCTAAGCCCTAAGCCCTAAGCCCTCAGATTCACGTTGACGGCAAGCCCAGCGTGCCCTTCGTGCGGAAGTGAAGCGCACCGAGTCAGTTCTCTGATGGGTTCCCCTACTATGTTACTACCTCCCTCTATAGGGTTTAGGGTTTCGGGTTTAGGGTTGGGGTTTGGGGTTTAGGGCTACCCCCCCCCACCCCCCCCCCCCCCTAGGTTACCCCCTTAAATGACCTTAATTTGGCTTAGTTATCCCTAAACAACCTTACTTTATGGGGGGGGGACCTAAGGGGGGAGGGGGGGTAGTAGAGGGAACCATGGTTCTCGTTTCAGGGTATTACTTGGGATGTCCCCCCTTATACTAACAGTCCTTCCTGAGCTCCTGATTCCCCTCAGCTTAGGGTTTAGGGTTTAGGGTTCAGGGTTTAGGGTTCAGGGTTCAGGGTTCAGGGTTTAGGGTTAAGGGTTTAGGGTTTAGGGTTTAGGGTTTAACCCGAAACCCAACTCTAAAGCCTGAAGTCCTTGGTAGCCCAGTAGCCACATAATCATCAGGGCACCCTTTTTGGGGGGTTGGTTTCTTTTGAGGGAACCCATAGATAGAAAAGGGGGGAAGAGCCGAGCTGGCTTACCAAGAGCCTAAACCGGCGTCACGAGCAGCTGGGCTCAACACTAAATCCCACACCCCAAACCCTAAACCCTGAACCCCAAGCCTTAAAACCGTACTTGGGAACGGTTCTGCGAAGGTGCGCTTTAAAGCCAGACGTCCTGATGCAGGGACAGCATCCCCAAAAAGGGGCCTTAAGGTTGAGGGCCGAGGGGACCCTAAACCCTAAACCCTAAACCCTAAACCCTGAACCCTAAACCCTGAACCCTAAACCCTAAACCCTAAACCCTAAAACCCTAACCCTAAACCCTAAACCCTGAGGAGTTTAGCAGCTGGAGGCCCTGGGTCGCCAGCTCCATATGGCGGCCACGCCGTCGTCGAAGGCCCCAGCCACGAAGAGCCTGGCAACAGAGGGGTGTAGGCATGTGGGGGGTTTAGGGTTTAGGTCTAGGGTCTAGGGTTTAGGGTTAGGGTTTAGGCTGTAGGGTTTACGGTTTAGGGTTCAGGGTTTAGGGTTTAGGGTTTAGGGTTTGCTTTTCGGGGCTTGGGGTGTGGAGGGGTCTTGAATAGCGTTGACGAGTGCTTGCGTGGGCCCTTTGAGGTTTTGGGGGGTTTGCAGGGGGCATAAAATGGATGAAAGAACTTGCGTTGCTGCATGGCATTCCAAGTGGGAAACTAAACCCTAAACCCTAAACCCGATACCCTAAACCCTAAACCCTATAGGCTTTATAAACCCTAAACCCTAAACCCTAAACTAGTATTCTGGGTCTGTGATACTTTGGGAATTGGGTTTGTAGGGCAGTTGCTCCACGCAGGCCCAGCTGTGGCGAGCTAATGAGTATGCAGTAGTTTGATTCGAGGAAAGGCTTATTACGTACCCTAAACCCTAAACCCTAAACCCTATACCCAAAACCCGAAACCCTGCACCCTAAACCCTAAGCCCTAAACCCTAAAACCGAAATCCCCCGAGTGCCCGAGTGGCCGAACACAAGACCCTCCACCTCTCCCGAAAAGCAACCCGAGAGTGTCTCCTGCGACTTTCGGTCCTAGATTCTGGGAGGGGCGGGGTTCGGGGATTGGAGGAATCCATGAAATTCAGGAGTGAACCCTAAGTTCATAGTGAGGGCTAGTGCATAGTGTAAGGCATATTCTCAAGTCAGGGGAAATTCTGGGTTCCTCACCAAACCCTAAGCCCTAAGGCCATCGCAACACTTTCAATGATGGCGGCTTGGCTCTGGATGTCTGACGGCAATGACCTCGCTCTGTAGAAGTCGGGCTTTGGGGCCTAGGCTACTCACCCCCGAAACCCTAAACCCTGAACCCTAAAATGCCTAAACCCTGCACCAGACAAACACAGAGAGAGAGAGAGAGAGAGACAGCTTCGTTGGCCCCCGAAAAATCTCGAGCCATGCTTGGGGGGTTCCTTGAGAAGTACCCTAAAAAGCATTTAGGGTTTAGAGATGTACGTTCCATGCATACGGCTATTACTGGTATTCTTCTTATAGTTACCCTGCTCTTAACCGTACTTATAATATCGACCATGAACCTCCATGTCAACGCCACAAACCCCCTAAGCCCGAGCCCTAGGGCGGGATCCGTAAAAAAAAACGATCGAGCTGGTTTGGCAAGGCTCATGGTTTAGGGTTGAGATTGGGGTTGAGGGTTTAGGGGTAGTTTTAAGGTGTTTCATGTGCTATACCTACTCGTGACGAGGTGCTGACTGAGGAAGGCGCACTCGCTGAGACAATTGTATGGCCCCGAAAATCCCCAAAGAAACCCGACAAGACTTCTAGAACTCCTTTCGAAACCTCTAAAACCCCAACCTCAAACTCTGAACCCTAAACCTGAACACTGAACCTCCCTGAAACTCCACACCTTAAACCCTATATAAACCGGAACCCTAAACCCTAAACCCCTAAACCCCTAAACCCCTACACCCCTAAACCCCTAAACCCCTAAACCCAACCCCCGCCTGGGAACCGTCGTACAGGCCGCAGTCGTCCAAGCGCTGCTCCGGGCGGAGCACCTGGAAGAAGCATTGGTCTAAGGGTTTAGGGTTTAGGGTTTAAGGTTTAGGGTTTCATGGGCCCTGAATGTGGTATCTAAGAGGTATATAAGGGGTGCCCTTTTAAGGGCCCATACTAAGGGCCTGAATGTGGTATCTAAGAGGTTTTATCAGGGGTGCCCTTTTAGGGCCCATACTAGGGACCATGTAGCTGTCGGGAGTTAGGGTTTCGGGTTTGGGGGTTTAGGGTCTAGGGCGTAGGGTTTAGGGCGTGGGGTTGGGGTAGCGGGTGTGGGCAGGAAGGGGCCTCAGGGGCTTTGACGGTAATTGTTTAGGTTAGAGTGTGTGGCTGGGTTTTCTAAACCCTCAAGCCCTCAAGCCTAACCATTCAGTTGCAAGAACTCGAAGCCGTTTTGGGGGGCCTTATGGGGACTAAACACAAAACCCAAAAACAAACCCTAAACCCTAAACCCCAAACCCTAAACCCGGTATACCGGTATACCCTAACTAAACCCTAAACCCTAAACCCCAAACCCCAAACCCCAAACCCTAAACCCTAAACCCGGTATACCCTAAACACGATAATGGAGCCATCCGGGCGACTCAGGGCCTGCCTCGAACTACTAGGGTTTAGAGCTTAGGGCTTGGGTTTAGGGTCTTTAGGGTTCGAATGCATTCGGCCGGCCCCTAAACTTAGGGCCAAACCCAAACCCTAAACCCTAAACCCTAAACCCTGAACCCTGAACCCTAAACCCTAAACCCCCCACAAACACTGAACATTTCGAAGCACCCTCCGTGCTGCCACGCCTTCGTCTCGCGGGCGAGCACGAGATCCATGTCCAGGTCGCCTGCCTCGTGTGGCTCAGGGTCTTGGGCTTGGGGTTTAGGGTTGAGGGTTTAGGGTTAGGGTTTAGGGTTTAGGGTTTAGAGCTAAGGGGTTTAGTGTGGTGGTTCGACAGTTTGTTTGGTGTTTAGTAGCTACCCGAGACTCTATTTACCTAGAGTTTAGTAGTCACGAAACCCTAAACCCTAAACCCTAAACCCTTATTTCGTAGGTATACCCCAAAAAACTGTAGGTAAAGAGGTTCCCAGGTAATCTTTCGGGTTCTAGGTCAGCTAACTGCCAACTGTCAACTGCGGCATGTCAGGGCTGCCCTAAACACATAGACCCTAGGTTTAGGGTTTAGGGTTTAGGGTTTAGGGTTTAGGGTTTAGGGTTTAGGGTTCAGGGTTTCCGAAAATACGGGTACCTCTCCTGCAGATCCTGCATCTTCATCTTATTATTCCCAGTGGCTTCGAACCACATTCCACATCACTTGCGGACCACTGCGACGTTTAGGGCTTCAGGGTTTAGGGCTTCAGGGTTTAGGGTTTAGGGTTTAGGGCTTGAAAGAACATTCTCACCGGCTTCACACTAGAAGTCACGATCACCGCTGGCGCGCGCGAAGTCAGTGATGGATGTGCCGCTTTCATCATTCTTGGAGGTTCATGGGACTTAATAACCACTTATAACTGTACTTATAACCCTACTTAGAATGGGGCTAACCGCCTATAAGGCCCTTTAGGGGTATTATAAGGTAGGGTTACAAGTACAGTTATAAGTGATTAGCAAGTACCATGAACCTTCAAGATTAGCCTCCACACATCGATTGCCGCAATAATACTGCGTCTGCTTCATCGCCAGCTTTCCGAGACATAACAAACTTTCCTATATTATAGGGGTCCCTTGTTTTCGTAAACACTGACATCGGGAAGCTAGGGTACAATAGGGTACAGAGGTTTCCAGAGCCCACGACCCCTCCACCCCTTCCGTCGTAGCAAAAAGTGCACAAGTTAATACCAAGCCAGAACCCGAAAACCCTTTAAACCCCAAAGCCCCTCCGTAGGGTTTAGGGTTCAGGGTTCAGGGGCTCAGGGGTTTAGGGTTTAGGGGTTTAGGGGCTTAAGTCTTAGGGGTTTAGCGTTTCAAGTGCCCGGAACACTAAACCTTCAACCCTGAACCCTACGCCCGAACCTTGAACCGACTCCCTTGCAGGAATGTGCGCAGAGGAGCCTAGAAGCCGTGGTATAGGGTTTAGGGTTTAGGGGGTTGTTCCTCACATCGTATCGAGGGTCCCCGTCCGACTTTATACAATGAATATTCCTTAGACAAAGGGCTTTTGAAGTCTGGGTACCAGCATTTGCCACGGCTCTCTGGGCATCTACAATGATCGAATGAAGTGGGGCTGTTCTAAAATTAGGTGTTTTGTTTTTGTTGTGTTTTTTGGGAGGAGTGACACGCTAAGGCAAATTGAATGTCAAATCTAATTTCATTGGCTCAACACGCTGTTACATAATATACATAGTTATGCAAACAATGATTTCATCAAAATACGAGCTGTCAAAACAAAGCCACATATGAAACAATAAAGCAAGTAAAGCGAGAGAAGAATTCCTTAAGGAAGATTCCGTTAAGCGTCGCTAAAAGTTAGCACTTACTTCGGGATAGGTTTTGCATCTATGTAGGGGCCCTCGCTATGAAGTCGGGTAGATTCCTCGATGGCTTCGGCCGGGGTTCATGATGCATTCTCTTGGCGTTCCCTGGCATGAAATTGAAAGGAGTTTTGGCTCTCCCAGCAACCCTAAACCCTAAACCCTGAACATCCCTGAGCCCTAAACCCTAAACACTAAACCCTAAACCCTAAACCCTCAACCCTAAACCCTAAACCGCCAGCCTCCTTCAGAGACTGCACCAGCTCGGCGACCGTCTGGTTGGATCGCACCCGCATCCTCGGTGCCGATCTTCCACTTTAGCTTAGGGTTCAGGGTTTAGGGTGGGACCCTAAACCCTAAACCCTAAACCCTAAAACCCTCCGCCATGATGGCGGCAAACTTAGGCTCCCGCTTGGCGAGGACCGACCCATCCATGCGGTTGATGTTCAGCATGAACCGCTCCTGCCAGCCAACCAAGCTGGTTTGGGGTGTAGGGTTTAGGGTTTAGGGTTTAGGGTTTAGGGTTTAGGGTTTAGGGTTTAGGGTTTAGGGTTTAGGGTTTAGGGTTTAGGGTTTAGGGTTTCGGGTTTAGGGTTTAGGGTTTAGGGTTTAGGGCTTAGGGTTTAGGGCTTAGGGTTTAGGGTTTAGGGTTTAGGGTTTGCTGTGATAGGGCGTAGATGCTGTGAAGGTTAGGTTTCGGAACAAGCTCGAAAAATTCGTGAGGTGCTGAAGAGCAGCTTTGGCCCGATTGTGGAGGGCCATCTAAACACTTTTCTCCCACCCCACGCCGTCCAAGGCGGCAAAGCCACCCAAACCTATTTCTTTTAGGGTTTAGGCCTAAACTCAGACGACAGTCCACTCTTCAAAACTTTGATGTTGGTTGAATCCGAGAGTCAAGGGTGCCAGCAAGGTAGAGGCCCCGAAGCCGGGCCAGTAGGGCCAGGAAGGCCGGGCGGGGGGGGCCAGGGGGGCCAGGGGGCCAGGGGGGCCAGGGGGCCAGGGGGCCAGGGGGCCAGGGGGCAGCCAGAGGGCTAAGTAGGCAGAAAAACTGGGTCGGCCTGAGGCCCCTGGTCCCTGAGCACGCTGCGGCGAAGGTCCTCCTGGCCTAGGGGCCCGGGGGGTACCCCCCCAAAAAGGCCAGCGACGGTCAGGGGGGTGGGGTTGAGTACCGACCCCCATGCTGTGGGAGGCGGCGAGCGACCTGGGTCGGCTTGTGCCATCGAGGTCAAAGGGCTTAAGCGCCGCCCCCCAACGTAGGGGGGCGGCCTAGGCCCTGAGTTTAGGGTTTAGGGTTTAGGGTTTAGGGTTTAGGGTTTAGGGTTTAGGGTTTAGGGTTAGGGTTTAGGGTTTAGGGTTTAGGGTTTAGGGTTCGGGTTCAGGGTTCAGGGTTCAGGGCCCACAGTTTAGGGTTGAGGGTTCATGGTTTAGGGTCGAGGGTTTAGGGGGTTTAGAATTTACGGTTTAGGGTTTGGGGTTCAGAGTTTAGGGTTGATGGTTGAGGGTTCGGATGCCAGGGTTTAGGGTTTTGGGTTGAGGGTCACAATTCAGGGTCGAGGGTTCGGAGTTCAGGGTGCAGAGTGTAGGTTCAGCGTTTAGGGTTGAGGGTTCAGAGTTCAGGGTTCAGGAGGGTTCAGAGTTTAGGTTCAGGGTTCAGAGTTTCGGGTTGAGTGTTTAGGTTTAGGGTATGGGGTTGAGGCTTTGAATTTAGGGTTCAGGGTTTTAGGCTTGGGGGCTTAGCTGCTACTTCTCACGGACATTGCTGCCTGCACAAAGCGCACATGGGCGTGACGATACTTCAAACCCCATTTTGGGTACGTATAACCCGACTTATAACTACCCATGAACCTCCAACAACTGGTTGAGGGTTTAGGGTAAACAACCCTAAACCCTAAACCCTAAACCCTAAACCCTAAACCCTAAACCCTGACCCCATCTTCAACGTGCTTGATTACGTCGCAGGTCTGCGACCCTGCTGTCAAGAATCCCAGGGTGCGGAGGTGGGCCTACTACTCGCTTCAGAACCCCCTAGTTTAGGGGTTAGGGTTTAGGGTTTAGGGTTTAGGGAGTTGTTGTTGATGTGGAAGGCGAGTTCCCAAAAGCCAGCCCCTACATCCTAGACTAGGATGGCCTTTAAAACCCTCTGAGGGTTTAGGGTTTGGGGTTTAGGGTTTAGGGTTTAAGGAATTCCTGAATATGATCCTCGTAAACCCAATAAGGGAAAACGTAAAAAGTCTCAAGGGCCTGCCGAGTAGACCTGCCATGGAATGCAAAGCTTCGGGGGACTTAAACCCTGAACCCTAAACCCTAAACCCTGAACCCCAAACCCTGGACGCTGGACCCTAAACCCTGACTCAGGGAAGTGCAACGCGGCACCTCCTCGTCGACGACGTCCTGGCTGAAGTGTTTTAGGGTTTCGGGTGCGCTGTAGGGCTTCGATTGGTTTAGGGTTTAGGGTTTAGGGTTTAGGGTTTAGGGTTTAGGGTTTAGGGTTTAGGGTTTAGGGTTTAGGGTTTAGGGTTTAGGGTTTAGAGTTAGGAGCTGTTAGTATTAGGGAAACACCCCAAGGTTTAGGGTTTAGGGTTTTAGGGTTTAGGGTTTCGGGTTTCGGGTTTAGGGCTTGCAAGTGTTTAGGGCTTTAGGCACTGCGGAGGAGATGGAGTCAACAACGGCCCACGCAAGGAGGGCGCCAACTCCAATGTTCAGGTTTAAGCTCGTTTAGGGTTTGGGGTTTAGGGTTTAGGTTTTAGGGTTTAGGGTTTAGGTTTTAGGGCTTGGGTTCTAACCCCCGCCCCCCGCCCCCCGCCGTAATCTGGAAAGCTGGACCGAATTAAGCAGGCGACTTATCGTGAGTTGATATGTCCCTCCTAGTTTTCCCTGAATTGTGTGATCTATCCCTGAAGCCAAGGAGAATCTCAGAACCTCTAAACCTGAACCCCTAAAGCCATAATCCCTAAACCCTGCAGCCGTAAACCTCTGAACCTTAGACCCTAACACATAACCCCCAAAGCCCCCGAAGCCCTAAAAATCCTGAACCCGAAACCCCAAATCCTAAACCTCCGAAAGAGATCTCTACCACTGAATGGTCTGGATCTGTTTGTGTCGCCTTCGTTGGCTTTTGCCAGCTCACCAAACCCCAATCCTACCTCCTAACCCCCCCCCCCCCCCCCCGCCCCCGCCCCCCCCCCCCCCCCCACCGCCCCCGTCCCCCCCCCCCCGCCGCCCCCCCCCCCTCCGCCCCGCCCCCCACCCACCGCCCCCAACCCCCCCCCCCGCCCCCGCCCCCCCCCCCCCACAAAAAAAAGCCCTGAACCCTGCAGTCGCCCTCAACCCTAAACCCCTAAACACTAAACCCTAAACCCCTAATCCTAAACACTAAGCCCTAAACCCTAAACCCTAAGCCCTAAACCCTAAACCCTAAACCCTAAACCCTAAACCCTAGCCCTAAACCCCAAACCCCTAAAGCCCCCCCCCCGCCCCAGAGCCCTGAACCCCAACAGCTCGCCTCGAGCATCTCCACCGGCGCCGCGTCGAACTCCGAGGCGCAGACGCGGAGCGTGGACTCCGGCTCCAGGGTCTCGAGCCTGGGTTTGGGGTTTGGGGTTTAGGGTTTAGGGTTTAGGATTTAGGGTTTAGGGTTTAGGGTTTAGGGTTTAGGGTTTAGGGTTAAAAGGCTTAGGGTTACAAGGCTTAGGGGTAAGGGTTCAAAGGGTTGAAAGGGTTAAATTAACGGGTTAGGGTTTAGGGTTTCAAGAGTCTGACGAGCAGCTCATCGTCTAGGGCTTCAGGGTTTAGGGGTTGAGGGGTTCAGGGATTTAGGGGTTTAAGGATGAGGGGCTACAGGGGTCTAGGGGTTTCGGGTAGTTCTCAGGATTGGGTCCTTTTTGGAGGTACTTCTTGTAAGGGTTCTGCATTCGACAAGAGACCAACAAGGGACCCCCTTTGTAGAGAACTGGCAAGAGGAGCTCACTCGGGCTACAAGGGCCCGGGGTTCTCGGGTTTAGGGCCTTTGCGGCTTATGTCTCTGGGCCTTGGAGTTCATACTTTAAGGCTTTCAGTGGGCTTGGTCAGGGCGTGAGGCTGTGGGCCATACTCAAGGACTTCGTGCATGGCGCTGAAGGAACTGCCCGAAGCCGGCGGAGGAGCCTTG
>CAJNDS010002521.1:172500-187500 GCA_905221605.1 Symbiodinium natans
CCATTGGGCCTTTTGCGCGATTCTGGATGATGGCCACCGGGTTTAAAATTCAGGGTCCTGGATTTGGCACCCAACCCTAAGCCCGAAGTCCTACACCTAAACCCTAAACCCTAATTAAACCCTAAACCCTAAGCCCTAAGCCCGAAGCCCTAAGCCCTAAACCCTCAACCCCAGCCATAGCCAGTGATAGTCCGGCCTTCTCATAGGTGGCACTGGGGGCGGTAGCGTCCTCCGACGGCATCCATGTTAAACTCTGCTTGGTGTTTGGGGGTTATCTTCAGGGTCTGAGGGTTCAGGAAGTAGGTAAGGGCTTAGGGATTCAGGTCTAGGAGTGTCTAGGGTTGAGGGTTTAGGGACTGGGATTGCTTGGGGTTGAGGGTTTAGGTTGTTTTTGGGGTTTAGGGTGCAGGCTCTAAGGTTTGGGATGTCTTTAGGGATGTAGGGCTTATTAGCGTTCTGTTTAGGGTCGAGGGTCTGGGACCCTAGTGTTGTTTGGGTTAAGGGTTCAGGGCCTTAACCCTAAACCCTAAACCCTAAACCCTAAACCCTAAACCCTAAACCCTAAACCCTAAACCCTAAACCCTTGGGCTTTCGGAGCTTGGGACATCAGGGCCATAACGTTGCAAGTCGGCGAGAGGGTGGTCTTGAAACCGAAGCCGGGTTTAGGGTTTAGGGTTTAGGGTTTAGGGTTTAGGGTTTAGGGTTTAGGGTTTAGGGTTTAGGGTTTAGGGTTTAGGGTTTAGGGTTTAGGTTTAGGGGTTAGGGATTAGGGATCCCCATGGTCATGTAAACACCAAACTTCACCTAACCCGCTTCGCTCAGTTTCGATGTTTAGGCGCGCGCGCTCACTGCAGAACTTAACCTGAGTTGTCCAGTACCTAGGGGTTTTAAAGGTTAACCTTTGGGATTATAAGGGGAATATATTCACCAAAAAAGGGTTAAAGGTTACCTACTCTACTACCAAGTAACGCTGTTTCGAGCAGCAAAACTTGCTGTGGTGATGACCTTCGGCCAGATCAGCAAGGATCTGTTCCCTTGCTTGTCGGCCTCAACCCTAAACCCTAAACCCTAAACCCTAAACCCTAAACCCTAAACCCTGAACCCTAAACCCTAAACCCTAAAAACCTTCGAGGTGAGGCGTTTCCGGATCTCACCCTCCTTCTTCCCAGCAGAGGCACGGATCGACGTCTTGGCGGGGCCGCGGCGGTCGACGCAATGCGTTTGAAGCTTAGGGTTTAGGCTTTAGGGTTGCGGGTTTAGGTTTAGGGTTTAGGGTTTAGGGTTTAGGGTTTAGGGTTTAGGGTTTAGGGTTTAGGGTTTAGGGTTTAGGGTTTAGGGTTTAGGGTTTAGGGTTTAGGGTTTAGGGTTTAGGTTTAGGGTTTAGGGTTTGGGGAACATCGCGACCCGCACTCCGACCCGACCCCAAAGAAGGGTGGGGTGGGCATGTGTCGAGGGTCGAGGGCTTAGGGTTCAGGGCTTATATTCGAGGTGTAGGGAGTGGTAGTCTAGGATCTCATAACATAGGGCTTCTGAAACCCTAAGCCCTAAACCCCAGACCCTAAACCCCTGAGATTCTTGAAGGTGCGAGGTGTTATAGGGAGTTTTGGGTTGGCTTCAGGGTCTCATCGGGCTCAGGATCGGGGGGCTGAGGAATCTAAGCCCTGCCGTTTGGGGCTTAGGGTGTAGGGTTTAGGCTTCTAGAAAAAAACCACAGACACAGGCGAGCCCCAAAGCAACAGCGAATTCATGAAGATGTTGGGCCCAGAGCTTGAGGGGATAGGGCTGAGACTTCACAACAAGACCCAGCAACCCCATACAATGTGACTTCAACACCACCTTAAACCCTTATCTTTTCCACATTTCAGACGTTTGGGGCTTCCCCGTGCTTTTCGGGTTTAGGGCTCACCCCCCCCCCCCCCCCTGGGTTTAGGGCTTTAGGGTTTATGCAGTTTAGGGTTTAGCGTTTAGGAGCTGTTAGTATTAGGGAAACACCCCAAGGTTTAGGGTTTAGGGTTTGGGGTTTAGGGTTTAGGGTTTAGGGATCTCCACCAAACTCGGGCGCCGAGGTGCATTCCCATCTTTGGGGATGGTGGCGGACGCGCCGGCGGGTTTGGCAATGACAGCGCGGGCCTCCACGGGGGCGGTTTGGGGTCAGTAGGATTTAGGGTTTAGGGTTTAGGGTTTAGGGTTTCAAGATGGCGGCAAAGGCGAAGATTCACACCCCTTGCTTTACTACTAGGAGTAACCTTTGAATAGACAGGGTGCCCTTTTTCGTTTTTAAGGGGAGTATAGGGGAACCCCAACCCTAAAAAAGAGAAACAATGGCCTATTCCGGGTCCTTTCATTAATGAATTTAATCAATTAAATTAATCCAATTAATGCAATTAATCAAATCAATTACAATTCAACCCTAACCCCTAGGGTTTTACTGGGGTTTAATCATGCCATGAGACACCAGGTCTTCAAGCTGAACATACTTTGCAACACGCATAAGAAAGTGCAAGCTAAACATGTAAACATGGTTCACAAACGGAGACTAAAGCCACCCACCCACCCACCCACCCCACCCACCGGCAAAAAAAAAACAAAAGCAAAAGGCAAGAAACGCCCAAACCAACATTCAAACGCTCAACCTCCTAGCCCCCGTTTCGGGAAACGGGCCTGTCCAGGGAGTCGGCAGTGCCGCTCCTGGGATTCTTTGAACATAAGGCTTCAAAACCTCGATGTTTCCTAGGATGGCCCTTCTGGATGTTTCCTACTTGGAGGTTCATGGTACTTAATTACTAACCAATTATAACTGTACTTATAACCCTACTTATAATACCCCTGAAGGCCTTATAGGGGTTATCCCAATTATAAGTAAGGTTATGAGCCCAGTTATAAGTGGTTATTAAGTCCCACGAACCTCCAAGTAGACTAGGATGCATCCTAGACTAAGTGCCTGCTTAGGCTCTTTCGAAAGATTTGGGTGAGCCTGTTCGTGGTTGGAGGGTGGCTTTTGCAGAGTTTGCTGTGGGATACAGGCCGTGGCTTGATGATCCCGCTGTCTCACTATGGCGGTGAAGCCCAAGCAACGATAGCATCGGGAGGATACCTAACCCTAAACCCTAAACCCTAAACCCTAAACCCTAAACCCTAAACCCTAAACCCTAAACCCTAAACCCTAGACCCTAAACACTAAACCTAAACCCTAAACCCTAAACCCTAAACCCACTCTCACCCCTGAAAACCCTATAAGGAGCCCGAACCATAAACCCCTCAACCCTTCTGGTGTAGATTTGCTGGTCGTGAAGCGCAGGCGCGCGGGTTGTGTCACACTATGACACTGTGAACGGATGCCACCGCAAGGTCCCGACTACGGCTGGAGAACTCTTACCCAGAGCCCGCCCTAAAATCTAGGAAAAAAGGTTGTGAGGACTTACAGGGTGGCTCCGTTTCCTTTTTTTCTGGAGCTCCAATTTGGAAGCAAGCCGAAGAAGTTACAGGGGCATTCATGCTGACCGAAAGTAAAACCCTGAAGCGGATACAGGTGGGGATTAGGGTTTCGGGGTTTGGGGTTTAGGGTTTAGGGTTTAGGGTTTAGGGTTTAGGGTTTAGGGTTTAGGGTCCAAGACCGCATCCCGCAATCCACACCTCAAATCGCCCCGAAAAAAAAAGACCCAAACCCCTACACTCAAGGTTTACCCACAGAGCCCAATACCCTAAGGAATGTACCTTAATTAAATCATACTCAGGATCAAGGATCCCATTAATAGTTTAGGGTATCTTCCTTAGTTAAGGGGTTTTGGGCTCTCTGGGTACTTGGAGGTGCATGGGACGTAATGACCACTTATAACTGGGCTGATAACCCTACTTATAATTGGGAGAACCCCTATAAGGCCCTTTAGGGGTATTATAAGTAGGGTTATAAGTACGGTTATAATTGGTTAGTATGTACCATGAACCTCCAAGTAGTGGCTTCAGTGGCGTTGCTGGACCAGATTAACCCGAAACCTCAAGGAGAAGGGTTTCTTGGTCTGGGACTCCGCTTGACCCTCCGCCCCAAGAACCCCGAAAACCCGCAGGGTTTGGGTTTAGGGCTTAGGGCTTAGGGCTTAGGGCTTAGGGCTTAGGGCTTAGGGCTTAGGGCTTAGGGCTTAGGGCTTAGGGCTTAGGGCTTAGGGCTTAGGGCTTAGGGCTTCGGGCTTCGGGCTTCGGGCTTCGGGCTTAGGGCTTAGGGCTTAGGGCTTAGGGCTTAGGGCTTAGGGCTTAGGGCTTAGGGTTTAGGGCCACTGCACACCTGCCGGGCCACTGTCGGAGCTCCACCGAACCGGGGAGCGACGGCGGTGGCACCAGTGGGACGTCCACGCCTCCTTCGGAAAGACTTTTCGTGGGCTTCAGGTCGTTTGGGTCGGTTTAGGGTTTAGGGTTTAGCGTTTAGGGTTTAGGGTTTAGGGCTTAGGGCTTGGCCCAGGTGGTTTAGGGTTCAGTTGGGGAGGGCGTCTTTGGGATATGTAGGCCAAATTAATCCCAATCTAATTGGGTCCCTCTTAGGTTACTCCGTCCCGACTTTCGAGGTGCCCTGATCCTCCAAGCAGGGTGATTGAGGGCTTAAGGATTGCGGGTACGTAGGGTTCAGGGTTTGCGGGAAAGGTTGCTTACCTTCACTGTCAAGAGTTATCCTCAACAATTAAGTATGCGTTTTAAGATGCTTCCCAAAGCCTAGCCCTAAACCCTAAACCCTAAACCCTAAACCCTAAACCCTTGACGCTTAGATTTCAGATTGCCGGCGTTCACCTTGAGACCCCTCATCTTTTCCCGTCAGTAACTCCTCCGAAAAAAACCCTGCGAATGGACTCATGAATGCTTGAGTTTAGCGTTTGGGGTTTAGGGTTAAGCCTTCTTCTGCTTTCGCAACTGATCCCTAAAACCTAAACGTCTCAAAACCCTCAAAGCTAAGCTTGAAACACTGAAGTCAAAAACATCAACCCTAAACCCCAAATCCCAAAACAAACCCTAAATCCCAAACCCCTAAAACCTAAACTCGAAACCCTAGACCCCAAACCCTGAGCCCTATTTACGCTCTCAACGCTAAACCCTAAACCCCAAACCCTAAACCCCTAAACCCTAGTACCCAAAAGCCCCTAAAACCCTAAAACCCCTAAACCTTAAACCCTAAAAACACCTAAAATCCAAAACCATGAAACCCTAAACCTCTACACCCTCAGCCCTAAACCCTAAAGCACAAAACCTCTAGACCTCTAAATCCTAAAACCCGAAACCCCTAAACCTCTGAACCTAGTTTCTGCTCTCTAAACCCACAAACCCGAAACCCCTAAACCTCTGAACCAAGTATCTGCTCTAGGCTTCCAATGCTGAGAGCTGCTTCGCTTCCCGAAGCCCGTGCGCTGGCATGGGACTTAAGGATTCTAGGGGCGAGGTTCAGGATTTAGGGTTTGGGGTTTGGGGTTTAGGGCTTCGGGTTTAGGGTTTAGGGTTCAGGGTTTAGGGCTTAGGGCTTCGGGTTTGGGGTTTCCGGTTGTTCTTGCTGCACGCGCTGCCGCCAAGGTTCGTGACTTCGGCCGGCTCTGTTCCCACCTGTGCGGGCAAGGCTGGTTTTTCTGCTGAGGGGCGTCAAGTTAAGGGTTTAGGGTTTAGGATTTAGGGTTTAGGGTGTAGGGTTTAGGGCTTAGGCTAAGGGTTAAGGGGTTTAGGCCTTACAGTTTAGGGATTAGGCCCTAAGTAGGGTTGTAAGTTTTATTGCTTTGAACTAGTCATCAACCTCCAAGTAAGGGCTTACGTTTAGGGGTTTAAGTGGAACAGAAAGTAATGTGATGACGGTGGGCCTTCAAGTTTAGGGTTTGGGGCTCCGGGCATTAGGGCTTAGGGTTTAAGAGTTTAGGAGTTTAGGAGTTTAGGGGTTTAGGGGTTTAGGGGTTTAGGGGTTTAGGGGTTTAGGGGTTTAGGGGTTTAGGGGTTTAGGGGTTTAGGGGTTTAGGGGTTTAGGGGTTTAGGGGTTTAGGGGTTTAGGGGTTTAGGGGTTTAGGGGTTTAGGGGTTTAGGGGTTTAGGGGTTCAGGGCTTACGGTTTAGGGTTTAGGGTTTAGGGTTTAGGGTTTACGGCTAAGGAGGCTTGCTTGGAGGTTCATGCATAGCTATAAGGAGCCCTAAATAGGGTTGTAGGTAATTACTTTCAACTATTCATCAACCTCCAAGAAAGGGGTTTGTGTTTAGGGGTTTGGGACAGAAAGTACTGTGACGATGATATTTACTGTATTTCCTCAATCCTCAAATTGAAGCCCCATAATTTAAACTCACTTCCTTGACTTTAGCCGCGAAGGGCTTGGGTATCTCTTGTTGTCAAACGCCGACTGCCTCAAGCAATCGCAATCGCAGCCTGGTCGCAGCTACCAGCAAGGGCTTCATAAATCAAGACACTTATGTATGCAGCACTGCCAAGACGCCTAAATCCTAAACCCTGAACCCAAAAACTTAAACCCTGAACACTACTAAACCTCCATGGCCCGTGTCTCTTGGCGACCAACGCTTCTTCGAGCAAAGGTTTCTTACATGGCCTCTTGCATCGCCCTACTGCAAACCCTAAAACTGCCAAAGCCCCTAGACTTAGGGTTTGGGGTTTAGGGTTTAAGGTTTTAGGGAACCATGGCTATATGGTTAGGGAACCACTGCTACATGGTGTGGGAAAAAGGTACGGCGTCGCTACATATCATATCTGGGCTGTATTTGGTGCAGGGTTGTTACTTCGGTTTAGGAGTTTACGGCCAGAACCCTAAACCCTAAACCCTAAACTCTTAAACCCTAAACCCTAAACCCCCGTGCTGTGGCCTCTCGGCCCAGTTCCAGAAGCTCGTGTCGAAGTCATCCTGGCAAGTCGTACCAAGGCACTTCATGGGTAGTTCCCTAAATTAAGTTCGCTTTTTGGAAGGGTGCCTCCTTGTAATGGGCACCCCAAAAGGGACCCTAATTTAGGAAACTGCCCTCAGGCAGGCTATGACCATAGGTAGAAATCGCAGCAGCGGCACTTGGAGGTTCATGGGGCTACAATACAAGTAGGGTCATAAGTTATGTGTATCGAGGTACCTATATCCCTACTTCTAACTACCCATGAACCTCCAAGTAGGGTTTAGGGTTCGGGGTTTAAGGTTTAGGGTTTAGGGTTTAGGGTTTAGGGTTTAGGGTTTAGGGTTTAGGGTTTAGGGTTTAGGGTTTAGGGTTTGGCATGGTCTCGGGTGATCTAGGGTTTGGAAGGGGAGTCATGCGTGGCGGATGCCAGGGCCGGGTCCTGCTTCGGCAGCTCCAAAATTGAGGGCCTCGGCTTTCCGGGTTTGAGGGTTTAGGGTTTGAGGGTTTAGGGTTTGGGGTTTAGGGTTGAGGGTTTAGGGTTGAGGGTTCGTGGTTGGGGTTTGGGATTTAGGATCTAAACCCCAAGTGCCGCCCCTTACATGCCCTGAAAAACCTTTTGAACCCTAGCCCGAAACCCAAAACTAAACCCATGTCTTCTAAGTAGGAAAACTGAGCAGAAATACTAACCCTAAGACGTCATTAAGGGTTATTGAGCGCTAAAGCCTAAAACCCTAAACCCTAAACCCTAAACCCTCAACCCTAAACCCTCAACCCTAAACCCCGCACTGGCAAGGGCAACCAAGGCCAGGACAGAGGCTGAGGCAAAGGAGGCGCCTCCCAAAGCTGGTTTGGTGCTTCGTAGTAGGGTTTAGGGTTTAGGGTTTAGGGTTTAGGGTTTAGGGTGTAGGGTTTAGGGTTTAGGGCCTAAGGTTTGGGGTTTAGGGTTTTGGGGGACCCCTTTAAAGATCCTTAAAGTAGTAGAAGGGGTCATATTAGGAGCTTATTAAGGGGAACCTCTAGGGGCACAACCTTCGGGGTGAGCGTCTTAATCCCTTGATCATAGAGACTCTGAGCCCTATAGACCCTAAACCCTAAACCGCTTGCCTAAACCCTTTAGGGTTTAGGGTTTGGGGTTTGGGGTTGAGGGTTAAAGGGTAATAAGGGTAGAGGGTTTAGGGTTGAGGGTTCAAGGGTGGAGCTTAGGGCTTCGGGTTTCGAAGCTAAACCCGAAAAATCAGCCTAAAACAGAGGCGCCGACTCCCGCATGATTAACACCTCGCCGCACGTGGTCTTCCACTCCCACTCGCCAGGCGACACGTAGAAGGCTTCATGGTGGCTCTTATGTCGCAAATCACCTTGTAGAAGTCCTTGCCATGCTTGGCAACTGCACACCCCGGGCAGTTGCGAATCCCGCAGCCAACTGATAGTTGCGGTTGCTCATCGGCTTTCATGGCTAGCAGAAGCAGCTGTACAAACTTGGACAAAACAAGTAAACCCCAACGAACGCTTTGGAGCAGAATGCAAAGTGGGCAAACATGCTCAGCTACCTTCCGAGATTCAATGCTCCAAAGCAAAGACAGCTGACTGACATTGCAGAATGGCCTCCTCCTGGTCTTCTCACCCCCATGAACTTCCGCAGGAGTTCTCTGTCTCTGTCTCTCTGTCTGTCCGTCTGTCCGTCTGTCCGTCTGTCCGTCTGTCCGTCTGTCCGTCTGTCCGTCTGTCCGTCTATCTCTCTGTCTCTCTGTCTCTCAGTCTCTCACTCTCAGTCTGACTCTGTTTGTGTGCGTGTGCGCGCGTGCACGTGTTACGGAGGGGGTGGGGGAGGGGGGAAAGGAAGGGAGTCAGGCGCAGGGTGGGGGGGTGGACAGCCTGACCTTTTAAGGCCGTTTAAGGTCAGGCCTTCCACAAACCCTTTCGCGACCTTCCGCGCAATTTTGTTCACCTCTTGGGCTCCTTCCGCGGAGACTTCTAAGTACCTCTGCTGAACACCCGCCTTCCGCGAGCCTTCCGCGAACCCCAAGCCTGCAAACCTTCCGCGCAATCGTGTTCATCTCTTGGCGCCCTTCCGCGGACATTTAGAATGTCCACAACACAGTATCTCTACTCGAGCGGACAAAAAACGCAGCTCACCTGTGACAGCATTTAGGGTTTAGGGTTTAAAGTTTAGGGTTTAGGGTTTAGGGTCGTGACCAACTTTTGGTCGTCCCTACACATCCCTAAGTCCCTGAAGCCCTGAAATTCCTGGTTCTTGGGTTTAGGGTTTAGGGTTTCGGGGATTCGGGATGTTGGATCCTGGGCATTTGCCCCTTCAAGGGTTTTGGGTTTTGGGTTTTAAGGCTTTGGAGTAGACCTTGGAAAACAAGCATACACCTTGGGTATAAGTAGCAAGAATAAGAACCAGAACCAAAAAGAAGTATTAAAGCATAGTCCAAAACCCAGTTCGGGATGTTTGGATTCTTGCTATCTCACCCCTTTGAAAGTTCAGGGTGTTAGGGGGGGGGGGGGGGCTAATTCCCGGACTCCCTACTCGGAATAGCCCTAAACCCTAAAACCCTAAACCCTAAAACCCTAAACCCTAAACTCTAAACCCTACACCCTAAACCCTAAACCCCTAAACCCGAAACCCTAAACCCTGAACCCTGAACCCTAACCACCTACTAAGAATAATAAGAAAAGCCCCCAGAGAATGAAATCCGGGCTCCTCCTCCTTGGGTTCGGAATCCGGAGCCGTCTTGTCCTCAGAGTGGTTGGTGTTTAGGGTTTAGGGTTTAGGGTTCAGGGTTTAGGGTTAAGGGTTTAGAGTTTAGGGTTTAGGGTTTAGAAATTAGGATTTGGGTTTAGGGCTTGGGTTTGGAGAGAAGCAGCAGCACGAGCCCTTCTCCTGACTGGTGGTAAGGAGCTTCGGGGAGTCAGCAACAGTGGAATTACCACCCGCAGCAAGTATCCTGCTAGCTCGCGAAACCAATCTAGAAGCGAAAGGCCATGATAATATTCTGTGGGATTCTCCTCCATACAGTAACCGTCTGTAGTTAGGACGAGATGACTCTTAAACTGAACCCTGATTCCCCAAAAGCCCTTGAACCTGACAACTGGATTTGCCGGAAACCCTCTGAAACATATTCCGAAGTCAGATCTTCCTAAACCCTGTGATGCGAGTAGGCCTAGCCCCGTGGGCCCTAAACCCTAAACCCCAAACCCTAAACCCTAAACCCCAAACCCCAAACCCCACCCCTAAACCCTAAACCCTAAACCCTAAACCCTAAACCCTAAACCCTAAACCCTAAACCCTAAACCCTAAACCCTAAACCCTAAACCCTAGACCCTAGACCCTAGACCCTAACCCTAAACCCTAAACCCTAAACCCTAAACCCTAAACCCTAAACCCTAAACCCTAAACCCTAAACCCTAAACCCCCATAGCGGATCGGCGTCGCTGCGCCGCGTGCAGAGGATGAGGCCGCAGACCGCGACGAGGCAGCACAAGCCAAGGGCTGAGCCCAACCTCAGGATGGTTTAGGGTTTAGGGTTTAGGGTTTAGGGTTTAGGGCTTAGGGTTTAGGGTTTAGGGTTTAGGGTTTAGGGCTTAGGGCTTAGGGTTTAGGGTTTAGAGACTTATAGGTTCCTAAAGAGGGCTCTAAGTGCAGTGACCATGCTTATAACCCTACTTGTATCCCACTACCCCAAGAACCTCCAGGTAGGGTTCAGGTTTTAGGGTCTAGGGTTAAACCCTAACCGTATAAGCTCCTACACCTGAGGGTGCAAGGCTTGGGGTTTTGAAGGGCCCTACAGCTGTGGTGATTTGCTTAGGATTCTGTAGCCTGTTGGTTCAAAATTAGAGTTGAGTGGGTTAGGGTTGAGTGTTTGAGGGCTGCAAGGTTTGGCTGTTCAAGGGTTTGACATAAAGGCTTAGGGGTTTAGGGTTCAAGGGTTCAAGGGTTTAAGGCTTAGTTTGCAGCTCAGGGCTGAATGTTTAGGTCTAAACCCTAAACCCTAAACCCTAAACCCTAAACCCTAAACCCTAAACCCTAAACCCTAGCCCCTAACCAAAACCCAAAACCCAAAACCCAAAACCCACAACCCACAACCCAAAACCCACAACCCAAAACCCAAAACCCAAAACCGCTGAGGAGATGTTTGAGGGTTTCGAGAGCTGGGTTGTGGAGTTCAGGTTGATCTGGACTAGGATTGGGGCTCCCCAAACCCTAAACCTTGCATATATAGGGCTCGCAGCTCCGGGTCTAGGCAAAAGCGTTAAACGAAAACTTGGATAACCAGTGCCCTCGAACATTGGATGACGTCCGCAAAAAAATGATCATGCCCACTGCACACGAAAATTTGGAGACTGCCCGCGTACATGTGAATAGCGCCCACGAACATGTGGAGAGTGCTCGACAAGTTTTAAGGGCTTAAATATGTATGGAGGAGAGGTTTAGGGCTTAGGAGTTGAGATTTTGTTGAGGATGTGGGTGGGTGAGGGTTGAGGGCTCAACGAGGGGGCTTTACTTGGAGGTGCATGGGTAGTTCTGAGTAGGGTAATAAGTCCCCTAAATTGGGCTACAAGTCTAGCTACCATACTTCGAACCCTACTTGTGACTACTCATGAGCCTCCAAATCGTGGCCCTAAACCCTAAACCCTAAACCCTCAGGACTTGGCGACCTGGGGGGTAGCCCTAAACTCCTAAACCCTAAACCCTAAACCCTATAGAGGGGGAATAGTTAAAAAAGACCATGATTTTCGGCCCCAGTGGCACGACGATGAGGAACGGGTCGACGCCCGCCTGAACCGGGTCGTGAAACTGCAGCGGGCAGTCCGATTCCAACCTCGGAGGCGCGAGGCTTTGGGGTTTAGGGTTTGGGGTTTAGGGTTTAGGGTTTAGGGCTTAGGGTTTGGGGTTTCGGGCTTAGGGTTTGGGGGGTAGCTACGTGGCCCTTAGTATGGTCCCTTGCCTGCCCTCAACGGTTGTGATGTACGGGCCCTTGGGTTGGTTTTGGTATATGAGGGGTACATAAGGGGTCCCCTTTTGAGGGCCAATATGAAGGGACCATGTAACTACCCTAAGAGTTTACTTGGAAGCCCTGGTGACTTGGTTGTCTACGTAGTATCCCCTTAGAAGCCCATTCACAATCCCCCTAACCCAACTTACCAGCCCTACTTACTAAACCGGGCTTCCAAGTAGGGTATAGGGTTTGAGGAACACATCTTAGGCTAGAGAGGGATCCTGAACAGGAAGAATAGCGCTTTAAAACCCTTTGAAAATAATCTCTGAACAGGTTCCCTTCAAAAGGGAAAGAAGGGAAGCTTAAAATTTTCCCGAAGCACAACCCAGTAAAGGTACATTCCTTAGATACTCTGTATAGGGCTCTCTGGGCAGCGCATTCCCGCGAACCGGGCGTGAATGAGTCTAGGAGCAGCCACGTCCCGTCAGCCAGGCAAGCCACCGAAACCATCCTGATGCAGTTGCAAACTTGGGTTTAGGGTTTAGGGTTTAGGGTGTTCAGGGTTCAGGGTTTAACCCTAAGCCCTACACCCTAAACCCAACCCCCCCCCCCATTCTCAAGCCCAGTCCCTTTCAACGCGCTAAACCCTAAACCCTAAACCCTAAACCCTAAACCCTAAACCCTAAACCCTAAACCCTAAACCCTAAACCCTAAACCTGTGGGTGTTTTCAAGGGGTGGTGGTGGGCTTCCTAAGATCCCAAAAAGCCCAATACTCCCCAGCTAAAGAATGTACCTTAAACAATACTAAGAAGCCCTATATAGTTTAAGGTGTGTTCATCGTAATAATTCTCAAAATTGAGGCATGCAGTTTGGGTGGAAAGGAGCCATATCGAAAAGTTAGGATGTAGGGTTGAGGGTTTGCGGGGGCTACTCGGCGTGCGAGAAGGTTTGGGGTTCACCAGAATGCCAAAAAGACAGAAAGCCAAAGCCCAACACCCTAAGCCCAAAACCCTAAAGCCCAAAGCCTAAACCCAAAGCCCTAAGCCCTATACCCTAGCCCTAAACCCTAAACCCTAAACCCTAAAACCCTAAACCCTAAACCCTAAACCCTAAACCCTAAACCCTAAACCCTTAGGGCGCCCCCCCTAAAAATCACAGAGCCGAGGATCATCCCTGAGTCGCAGGTCGTGTTGCAGGTCTCTCCAGCGAAGAGCGGCTCCTCACCGTTTTTTGGGGGTTTTGGGGGTTTGGGGTCTAGGGTTTAGGGTTTAGGGTTTGCGGTTTTGGGAACTACTTGGGTTTTTGTAGGGGGCTTGGGGTTTTTGAGGGTTTTTTAGGGTTTCTGGTGTTTGATGGGTTTGGGGTTTAGCGCTTTTTTCGGTGTTTTTTTGGGTTTATAGGATTTTTAGGGTTTTAAGGATATTTGGGGTATTTAGGGTGTGGGAGTTTAGGGATTTTAGGGTTTGGGCGTTTAGGGCTTGTAGGGTTTGGGGTTTAGGGCTTTTTTAGGGTTCTTAGGGTTCGTAGGGGTTTTAGGGTTTGCAGAGCTTCTAGGGTTTACAGGGCTTCGGTTTTGGGGGTTTATCAGGGTTTTTTAGAGCTTTCCGGATTTATGGAGGTTTAGGGCTTGGAGGGTTTATAGGGCTGTTGGGGCTTGCAGGGTTTAGGATTTTAAGGAGCCCCGCTTTATGTTTGCCAGGGGGTTCCAGGAAAATCGATCTTAACCCCAGATAAGGGATTCACGGCACCAATTGGGGTATTTTGGTCTTTGCATGGCACTGTAAGCATTCTTTGCGGCGCTCAAGTAGGAGCAAAAGCAGGATTCCTTTGCTGTATTTCTTCAGGCTTGAAAGCTTAGAATGGGTTTAAGTAGCAGACGTGCTTCCGACGTTTGTGCTCCACGCTTCCTGCCGGTGGTTGATATTCGGTGCCCCCCTGACCTCCCGCACAAGCTGTTTGCAGCCTCAACGTTTCAACATGTTCTTCAAGTTGCGGAAAGCACAACTTGCTCGAAGGGGCTGTGAATTGGGCGGCGAAGTTCAACCATGCTACCTCTGTGAACCCTAAACCTAGACCCTACCTGAATCCTTCTGAAGCCAAAGCTGATATGACGCGATGCTAGGAGGCACCCTTGTTTCTCTTGACATCGCTCCTGACAGTCGAACTGACCGCCGCCTGGCAGGGCGCACGCTCCAACAATGAACCGCGAAACCCAACAACAGCAAAAACCAAACACAAAACCCTAGAATCCTAAAACCCCAAAAGCCCTCAAACTCCCAAACCCTAAGCCACGAAACCAACAAGACCCTGCAGCCCACAACCAGCAAAGGATTACATTGCAGACCGAAGGATGGGCAGGGCTGTGGAAGAATCTCTGGCTACAACCTAGGAGTAACAAGGGCTTAGGGTTGAGGGTTTAGGGTGTAGGCTTTTGGGCTTTTTAGAGGTTTTGGGGCTTAGGGTTTTAGTGCTCGGGCTTGAAGGGGTTCAGGGCTCGAAGGAGTCTATGTACGGGGTCCAAGCCTCCCCCGCTTGATCCTTGTATCTTCATTCAGGTCGAGGGCCACCAACCCCCCCCCCCCCCCCCCCCCCCCCTTCGGGTTTAGGGCCTTGGCAGCTTGGCCCCCCAAAGAGCACAAAACAAAGCGAAAGCGCCAACATTCTTTTGACAGAAGGGGAACAGCCGACATTCTTTAAAAAACGGAGAAGCATTCAACATCGGGGGGGGGGGGAACATCAGGGGAGTCTTGGGGAGCTTCGCGAGTGAAACCATGCCCTAAACCCTCAACCCTAAACCCACAACCCTAAACCCTAAACGCTAAACGCTAAACATGCGACGCTCTAAGCCCCCTGCGCTGTCAGCTTTGGTTTCGGGCACGGTGATCCGAAGCCCCCGAGCTCTGCAAACCCAAAGCCTGCAAACAACACGAATACCATCAGCCCTGCACACTACCAGACCCAAAGCCGCACAAATCCTGGGCTTAGGGCTTGGGGGTTTAGAGTTTGGACTCAGGGGTTAGGGCCAAGCTCACTCAAGTGTAGGGCTTGGGGCTTAGGGACTTCGGGTCTTCGGGTACTCTCGCGCCTGAGAGGGCCGGCAGGCTCACAACGGGGCAGGCGGTCTCATTCTTCGCCTTCGCAACGACCTCCTGGATTCCTTGGCGCAAGGGGGGGAGGGGGATCAGCAAGCTTCGTCCAGGAGTGAACCTGAACACCA
>CAJNDS010002521.1:192500-249603 GCA_905221605.1 Symbiodinium natans
CATGGTCATGGTGGACGTGGCGGTGCTTGTCTGGGTCTGCGTCACCACGACGAAGGAGCAAGAAGGGAACGTGCCGAAAAGACCACCTGGGTAGCCCAGTAACCATATTACAATAAGGGCACCTTTTTTTTGGGGTTGGTTACTTTACAAGGGAACCTTGAACCAAAAAAAAGGGAAAAAGGCACCACTGGGCTACCAAGCCACCATCGGCAGAGCAAGTGAGCACAGAGCTGCTTCCCTCCCACCCCGGGGCGCAGGAGACGTTGCAGCTACCACCTTGGAGACCAGATGAACCCTCAAAGGGCTTATGGCCCATCTACCTGAATAGGAATTATGGTAGTATAGGGTATATGAAACCCTAAACCCTAAACCCTAAACCCTAAACCCAAAACTCTAAACCCTAAACCCTAAACCCTAAGTCCTCAGTAAGGCACCCGTCACCACGCCCGCGCAGTCGTGCGCGTACTGGGCGCCCGATGGGAAGTTGTAGAAGCATCCTGTGGGCGCGCAGTTGGGCATCGTGCCCCTCAGCCCGACATCGCCTCAGTTCTTGAGTCTTGGGGTTTAGGGTTTAGGGTTTAGGGTTTAGGGTTTGGGGTTTAGGGTTTAGGGTTTGGGGTTTGGGGTTTAGGGCTTATAGTGCTTAGAGCCTAGGGTTTAGGGACTAGGGCTATGAATTTGGAGTTCAGAGTGCAGGTTCAGGGATGGCAAACTAGACCTAGAACCCAATTTTTAGGGTACTTATAGCCCTGATCATAGCTACCCATGAACCTCCAAAACCCTAAACCCTAAACCCTAAACCCTCAACCCTAAACCCTAAACCCTAAACCCTAAACCCTCAGCTGCGAGCGGGCGTATCGCAGAGAAGCGGCCTGGGACCTGCCCAGGGAGCAGCGCCAGCCCGGACTGAGACCCTGCGCAGGTCCAGCTCTGCAAGCTGCCACCTCGTGGAGGGTTTAAGGTTTAGGGTTTAGGGTTTAGGGTTTAGGGTTTAGGGTTTGGGGTTAGGGGTTAGGGTTAGGGTTTAGGGTTTCGGGTTTCGGGTTTAGGGTTCAGGGTTTAGGGTCTAGGGCCCAGGGAAGCGGAGGGATCCTAGGTGCTGTCCCCTTGAAGCTCCCAGAAGTATTCGGACCCTCTGAATCCAACAGGGGAAAATATTGGAAATCGCAAGCTCCTTCCGGACTTCGGTTTAGGGTTTGAGGTTTAGGGTTTAGGGTTTAGGGTTTAGGGTTTAGGGTTTAGGGTTTCGGGTTTAGGGTTTAGGGTTTAGGGTTTAGGGGTTGAGGTTTAGGGTTTAGGGTTTAGGGCTACAAAGTCCAGGCCTCCAAACTTCTGGTGCCTTTGGTGGCTACCCTTCAAACACTAAACCCTAAACCCTAAACCCTAAACCCTAAACCCTAAACCCTAAACCCTAAACCCTAAACCCTAAACCCGTGTTGTACTAGGCGCCCCCAAAAAGGACCCTCCCGTTTCAGGTGTCAACTAAGTTCAGGGTGCCCGCGCCCCACCTCCCTCATCCTAGGGTTTAGGGTTTGGGGTTTAGGGTTTAGGGGTTAGGGGTTAGGGTTTAGGGTTTAGGGTTTAGGGTTTAGGGTTTAGGGTTTAGGGGTTTAGGGTTTTGGGTTAGGGTGTAGGGTTTAGGGGTTTAGGGTTTTGGGCTTAGCGCGACAAACTAAGATCCACAGCTGTGCTGAAAAGTGCCAATGGAGCTGCCAGAAGCATCGGCGTAGCCAGGGGCGCAAAATGCCGAGCAGCTGCCCCCGAAGTGGATCCCGCTGCAGGTGTGGAGCACGTTCCTGGAGACAACCCAGAATCTGCAATTCGAAGGATTTCTGCGTAGTTTCCGATATTTGTTGAGCAAAATGCTGATGTCCCTTCACAGCCTAGCACTCTGAGAGCCGTTAAACCCTTCTAAAGAGGCAAAACTCTAGCACCCCGAAGACGTTTCAAGCCCAGAAAGCCCCGAATGCTCTTGAAGCCCTGGAAGCCCCTTGAACAGTGCAAACCCTTTAGCAAGACATCAAGCCATTAACAGAACTTAACGGTTTTAGGGTTTAGGGCCCTAAAAGCCTTAAACCCTAAAGCCTTGGACCTCTCAACCCGAACAAAAACCTTGAAACCCTCAAACCCCCTTGAATTCCCCCCCCCCCCCCCCCTACACAACACTGAAACCCCCAACCCTAAAACCCTTAAACCCCCTTGAGCCCGGTTGAGACCCAAAACCTAAACCCTTGAAACTCCCTCAACACCCCAAAAACCATGGCACTCTTGAAACTAGACCCAAGAGCAACCTAGGAGCAAAAAGGGGTTAAAAAGGCTGAGAAGGGAAGCTACACCCCAGAAACAGGGAATACGGGCCTACTCGGAGTCCTTGGAAACCTTTGAACTCTAAATCCCGAAGCCCGAAAACCAAAATCTTGAAAGCCCCCCAAAAGCCAAAGCATAAAAAAACCCCGAAAAACAAACCCCCAAAACAACTACAGCCCCAAATGCAAAACTCTAAAATTCCGAGCGACAAAGCGCCCCCCCCCCCCCCCCCAGCAGAAAAAACATCCTTAAAAATGCCAGAAATGAGGCATCATAATCACACTAATAAGACTAACAATAGCAAATAGAAATAGTAATCATAATGACGAACTAAAAAATGAACCTAAAGCCCGAAACAAAAGAACGAACAATCCAAACAACCGAAGAAAACTAAAATCCAAAAACTACTAATTGCTTAAGAACCCCCCCAAACAAAAAAAATGTATGTATAAATGAAATAAACGGTGAAACCCTTATATTGCCCTTATAGGCAAGAATATAGTTATTGTTAATGTTTTCGGGTTCCTAAGCAAACAGAGCTTAGTAACCTAGGGATGAGAAGGGTGCCCTTTTTGGTCTCACGCGGCTGAGAAGGGAGCTGCACGCCAAAAAACAGCAATAAGCGCCGACTCTTGGTCCTACAAAACCTTTTGAACTCTAGGCCCCCTCCGAAAAGCCAAAACCCCCCTAAACCCTAAACCCCCCTATAGCCTAAACCACCCTAAACCACCCTAAACCCTAATCCCTAAACCCTAAGCCCTAAACCCTAAACCCTAAACCCTAAACCCTAAACCCTCCACCTTCAAAGAAGGGGTTTAGCAGCCCTGAAACCCTTGGACCGCTCGGAGGCCAAGGCTCTGCAAAGGGGCGGAGAAGCTGCCTTGACTCAGGCTTCGTTGAGGGTTTAAGGTTTGGGGTTTAGGGTGTAGGGTTTTAAGGTTTAGGGTTTGGGGTTTAGGGTTTAGGGTTTGGGGATGGAGGTTGAGGGTTTTGGGTGTAGGGTCTGGGGTTTGGGGGGCTCGGGGTTCGGGGTTTGAGGTTCTGGGATTAGGAGGTGTGGGGTTTGGGGTTTGGGGTTTGGGCCTTCCAGCTTCCTTCGGAAAGACATCCTAAACGACACAGAGTCGCAAGTAACACCCTAGTCGCCTTAGACCCTAAACCCGAAACCCTATGGTCCGACCCAGTGGCACTCCAGTGGGTGGCAGGCAGAGCTTGAATTGGCGACGGCTGCACCGTCGCTGGTGCAGACGTAGGTCACCTGGAGATGAAAGCATGTGGTCTTGGGTTCAGTTCACTTCAGTTTAAGTGTCAGATTTATATACTGTCCTATACATATATATATGTATATGCACATATGTATTTACATGCATATTTCACACATACGTATACACATATGCTACATATGCATGCGAACCTGCAGATATTACAACTGCACACATGCGGGTTGTCCATGATTCCTTTTCTGAGCAACCCCCTACCGCCGTCACAGTCTACAACGGGAAGACTCAGCCGCCACCACGAGGCAAACCAAACAGACCAAAATTCTTAGACTCTTAAACCCTATACGTTTTTCTGTGTGAAACTACAAGCCCAGGCGCTTCTTCGTCTTTTGGCCAAAACACACAAGAATATGCCTCAAAACCGAGGAACATCCTGGCCGGAGTAGCCATGTGCACAGGTCCGCTCACAGGCCTCGCCCGTTCGCACTCCAGTGCAGTTGTCCTCCACACGAGGGCTGCTTGCTGGCAGTCCAGAACCTTACTGAGTTGCAAGTAAGGATTGGGGCTTAGGGTTTAGGGTTTAGGCTTGAGGGTTTAGGGCTTACAAGACGCTGCCATTTATTACGTACTCGTACTATGCCACATGAATTAAAGTGAAGGTTGAGCTTCTTCTCATCCCTAAGCCCTAACCCTACAGCCCTAAACCACGAAAAGGGGCTACTAAAGCTGTGCACGCGCGCGATGGGAGTGCGCCCCTAAAGCTAACCGCACGTGTACACTGATACACACCCTAAACCCGAAACCCAAAACCCAAAACCCTAAACCCTAAACCCTAAGCCCTACACCCTAAACCCTAAACCCTAAACCCCTAAACCCTATCATGAAACCCTAAACCCTAAACCCTAAACCCTCTGAGCCAAGTGAAGGGGCTGCAAGGCTCCGGCTCGCAGGTGGGCGGCTGGCCCTCGAGGCTGGTGGCCCCGGAGGTCGCATTGTAGCTGCACCTGGGTAGGGTTTAGGGTTTAGGGTTTAGGGTTTAGGGTTTAGGGTTTAGGGTTTAGGGTTTAGGGTTTAGGGTTTAGGGTTTAGGGTTTAGGGTTTAGGGTTTAGGGTTTAGGGTTTATTTAGGGTTTAGGGTTTAGGGTTTAGGGTTTAGGGTTTAGGGTTTAGGGTTTAGGGTTTAGGGTTTAGGGTTTAGGGTTTAGGGTTTAGGGTGTAGGGTGTAGGGTGTAGGGTGTAGGGTTTCGGGTTTAGGGTTTAGGGTTTAGGGTTTAGGGTTTAGGGTTTAGGGTTTAGGGTTTCGGGTAGCTGCACAGCTGGAGGTTTGGGGTTGTAGGTTTAGGGTTTTAGGGCTGTTTTATCAGATTTAGGCACCTGGGCTGCTTCTTGCGAAGGTTTTTAGGGTTTGAGGATTGCCGGGTTCAGGGCTCTAGGGCTCTAGGGCTTTGGGGGCTTCAGGGTTTAGGGTTGTAGGGTTTCAGAGCTCAGGGATGTAAGCCCTAAACCCTAAACCCTAAACCCTAAACCCTAAACCCTAAACCCTAAACCCTAAACCCTAAACCCTAACAGCAGCCAAGGCACTGCCAGGTCTCCGCGGAACTGCCGTTGCTGAACATGTAGCCGTTCGCACAGAAAACCACGCAGGACCGGCCTAAGGGTTTAGGGTTTAGGGTTTAGGGTTTAGGGTTTAGGGTTTAGGGTTTAGGGTTTAGGGTTTAGGGTTTAGGGTTTAGGGTCCCCCTGTTTTCTCTCCTGTGCCTGAGTTTTGAGTCTGAGTTTTGAATACGGTAACCCAAAATCCTGCCCTGGAGGTTCCTGGGTAGTTTGCAAGTAGGGTTGAGGGAAGTAGGGCACCAAAACTTCTCACCCTATTTGGGGAACTTATAACCCTACTACTTAGGGTACTTATAACCCTATCTGGGGTACTTACAACCCTATTTGGGGTACTTATAACCCTATCTGGGGTACTTATAACCCTGCTTAGGGTGCTGATAACCCTACTACTTAGGGTACTTATAACCCTATCTGGGGTACTTATAACCCTACTTATAATGCTGATAACCCAACTTAGGGTAATTATAACCCTATTTGGGGTACTTATAACACTACTTAGGGTACATATAACCCTAGTTAGGGTAATTATAACCCTATTGTGAAGTCGACCAGCACTGGACTTGCACTAAGCCAATGCAATCACAGCCCGGCCACGCTGTTTTACGACTTCGCGAGTTCAAGCACTTGTGCAGCTACGCCTGAGTGCGTCCGGTCGGACCGCACAGCAACCTAAGAGCTACTGTACGACTCTACCGTGCTCAAAGGCACAAGCTCGGTACTTGAGCCAAAATATTGGCATTGTAACGAATTGCAAAACTACACATGCAAAGAAAACTACAGTACTGGTTCTGGCAGCTCTGCACATGCAACGTGCGTGTTTAGACCTGCTCACATTCGCCCCTCAGCCGAGGCTTCCAGCTCATCTCGAGCTCGGAGTGCAGCAGGCACTCGCGCTGAACACAGAAAGGGAAGGGAGAGGGTGTCGCGTGCGACCGCGGTGGTCCGCACATCATGAGCATTGGCATGCGGCAGGGACGCTAGCCCGCACCACCACACGAACGCACGACGACGGCAACCCTCAGCGACCCTAAACCACCCTTTCCCAGGAGGTCCTCACCCTTTTGCTGGTGGGCGAGGCTCTTGAATCCTCGAGCTGGTCTCTAGCTGCCAGTACGCAGACTATGGTACAAATGGTACACTGTACACTACCGGTCCTAAGCTACGGCTACGGCTACTCACCTATCCGGAACTACCCTACGGGCTACCAGACTCAGCGAGAGCCGCGCACATGGCTTGTGCCGCAGGCAATGCAACTCACACGCGCTTCGGCGAGCGCATTGCCGCGACCAGGACACGGTCTGCAGCACCTGCAAAAGAGCACCCTCGGCACGAGGGGCCACAGGCAGGGCGGAGGAGAAAGGTGCGGGGAATGCAAAATGGGCAGGTTTCCAACCTGCCGCGGCCTTTCGCCCGCAGTCAAGCAAAAGAAAGTGCAAAAGGTTGGCGAAGCAACGTGCCGTGCTGCAACGCCTGCTCTGATAATGCGTGGATGCATACCACGCCGCGCCAACTGGCCGCAGCCTACTCGATACCCTGTGGAGCAGTGTTGGGGGCACGAGTGGCGTTGCCAGCAACGTTGGAGCTACTGGCTCGCTCCAACTGAGGGCGCCTTGCGACCGCCTCATCGAGGGAGAATGCCTCAGCCGACACCCTCTGGAAATCCTCGATGTAGGACTGCGCGACCGGGTGCGTCTTGGGGACCTCAAGCTTAACCCCTGCCTCCGCATTGGCTTTGCTGCTTGTGGTAAAATTGAGGCTCCCAATCAGCACCACCGCGCCATCAGGCCGCAGTCGGCAAAGGGCCTTGGCATGGTGCAGCCCTTGAATCCCGGTGCCTACCCTAGCCCCGCGGCCGTCGCGAGCATAGGCGTCGCGCACGGATGAGCCGCAACCCACCTTCACCTCGGCACCTGCAGCCGCCAAGCGTTTCAACGCTTGCCACTGAAGTTTGGTGCGGTGGCATTGTCCCATGTCGGCGACAATCCGAACGCTTGCGCCCTTGCTAAGCGACGCTTCGATTGCCTCGATGCAGGATGGGCAATCTAAGCTGTACGCCCGGATGTAGATCACCTCCTCTGCTGCTCCAGACCCAAGCAGCGTTTGGGCGGCCTGAACGTATGGCCCGCCCGCAAGGAATTCCGCTTCTTTGACTGGAGAACTCCTAGCGGGGGCTGGGCCCTTGTTCCTCCGGCCGGGTGTGCGCGCCACAGCGGCAGTGGCGGCACGTTGCACGGAGCCGGACTGTGCGTGGGCTGCGCTCGCTCCATCTGCTGGGGCCGCGGCCAGGTCACGACCCGCGAGCCCCTGAAAGCAGGAGAGCCCGCGGCTCTTGGCCGCAAGTTGGGAGAAACATCCTTCACTGTTCCCCAAACCCAACACAACCTTACCCTTAGCCAGGGCTTCGGAGGCGGTACTCCGAATGGAGTCTGTGAGCGCAGGACCCGCGCCTCGCTGGGCCGCGTGCAAAAACCCTAGGGAACGAGCGGTGTCCATTGCGGCATCGCAATGCCCGCAACGTCCCTCTGCCAGGTAAGCACGACAGCCACAGGCAGCTGTCTCCTCCTTGAGGTGCACCCAAACCTTATGGGTCACCCCTTTCTTGGAGCTCGCGACCTCAAACGTCGCTTCAGAGCCAAGGAGTTGAGACAGCCGCGCCTCAGGGGCCGCGGTGTTGCCATGTCGCATATGCGCAATGCGATTGGCAACGGCACGACTCACGTACCACAGAACAGCGCCGCACAAAATCACTACTACCAGAGTGATGGCTGTTCCGGCGACCCACACGGTCCGCCTGGCCCCATGACCGATTTCCTCGACAACGTCGGCCGAAACCGTTGCAACCGCGTGCATGGAGTCCTCGACAACATGCACAACCCCGCGGTGCAACTGCAAGGCAATCGGCGCCGACGCTGCAGCCGCCAGGCCCCACCAGCCGTTGATGTTCCCGTTGAGGGCGTGCATCAACCGATTGAGGAGCCCGCGACCCAGGAAAAAGGGGGTCCGCGGCGGAAGCGGAACACTTGGCGGCGGCCGGGCCGACCCGCACGGGAAGGCTGGGACCCAGCTTGTGCTTGGGCGGGGTTGGAGCGCGGCAACAATGCCCGCGGCGTAAGCGCCCCAGGCGTACTTGCCCCTCCCCTTGGGCTTGCCCTTGGCATCGGACTTGCCTCTGCCCTTCGGCTTGCCCTGGCCCTTGCCACGGGCGTCTGCCCAAGCACTCCAAGGGTCGCGGCCCTTGCCGTACGTCGCCTCTTCGCGACGTCTCTTGCCGCCCCTCTTCTTGTGTTTGTTTCTAAGAAGAGGTTGGATGGTTTCTTGGTCCATCGCACGATTGGCCAGAAGGATCTCGTACTCCAGCTCGTCCTGGCTGCTTTCGGAGCCCGAGTCCCTCTCTTCGCCGCGCCGCGGATCAGGGATCCCGCGGGAAACGACCTCTGCCAAGCGGAGAGGCGTGCTGCACCGAAAGCACAGCTGCCTGAATGAAAGGTTCCATTCATAGCAGTTAGGGCACTGCCACCCTGCTATGCGGAGCGCCTCGCTGATGTGATCATCGCGCTCCGCCTTCTCCGCCTGGCGCCGCTCCCGCTTCTTGGCGCGCTCGGCCGCCTGCGCCTCCTCGGCCGCCTGGAGGGCTTCAGCGAGTTCCTCATCGCTGAGAAGCCTCGCGGCATCTGCCCGCGCTTGCTGTTCTTCAAGCTCTTCGGCAGAAAACCTCCGCCTCCATTGCTCTGGCGCGGTTTGAGGATCTACCTCCCACCACCCGATGTCGATCCCGTTGATCCATCGGCCGTCGCACGGGGCGCCCGCATTCGGGCCGCCCGCGTGCGTGGTGAGGCACTGGTCCTCGGTGACCGGGTTAATGGCTTCGCAGAAGAAGCACCGCCAGCTGCCGTAGGGGTAAAAGCGGCCTTCGACGTAGGCTCGGTTGGCTGGGAGGGCGACATCGTCCGCCTCATCCGCGGTGCCCGCCTCCATCTCAACCGAGACCTCCTCGTCTTTGACAACCTCAGTTTCCTCCTCCTGTTCCTCCTTGACCAGGGGCTCTTTCTGCTCCCGGCCAACGTTGAGGTGGGACTCAGTGCGAACCTCGGCGCGCATCAGAATGACGTCAAGGCTGTCCGCGGCTGGGTCGCCCGCGAAGAAGGAATCGATCTCTTGGGCATGGAGATCGTCAAGAGGCGTCACCAGGTCTGGCGAATAATCCCGCTTGGAACGGCGCTCTGCAAGGCGCTGCTGAACGTCGCCCTTCGGCGGCTCGAGGGCCCGCCCGCGCGGAGCGGCTTCCCGCGGAGGTCCCGGCTCGGCTTCCTCCGTGGGCTCGCTCTTGGGCGTGGACCCTCCACCGCTACTCTCTGGAGCGGGATCCAGCTCGGGGTCATCGCGAAGCCACCCCGGCGGATGACTACCACCATAAATGTGGTGCGACCCGTCCTCAAGCTGGATTCGGTCCCCTCTCTTCAGGAGCGGGACCTTCGAGTGATCGTACCCGTTGGCTTTGTGGTACCGAATCACTCGGAGCATGGGCACCTCCCCATACTCACCGTCCTTTCCTCGGCGGAACAACCGTCCCCGCCAGTCTTGACGAAAAGGGTCAAGAGGTGCGGAGGGGCTGATCCCTAGGTTGGGCGGAAGAGAGGCGCCATGACAGGCCGCCTGATGCAAGTGGTACTGCACCAGCGACTCAAAGGCCAGCCCGCATCCAGGAGCTGAGCATCCATAGTGGCCGTCAGCGTTGGGGCGAGGCTCCTCTGGGGCCGGGGCGGACTGGTCGGTCCCGCCTCCTGAAGGCCTGGCGGAACTGCTAGATCCCGCAACCCCGGGGGCGTCCTGACCATCGTCAGACACCTCTTCCCCGTCGGCGCCTTCCCCGGCCGCCCGACTCTCTCCCTCTCGGCGCAGTGTTTTGAGGGATTCCTCACGCTTGGTGATCTTCTCTAGCTTCACCATCGCGGTTCCCGCCACCTCCAGAATCTTCGACTGGAGCTTCTGCGCTCTCAGAAGAGCTTCGGACCGCGCGAGGTACTCCTTCGCGCTGCTGACCACCGTTTGGCCAAGCTCGAGGAACCCTTCCTCTGTGCTCTCGGCCTGGGCCCCATCAGCGGGCTCCTCGTCCTCCTTCACCTTGACCGCGGCTGGAGGCGCCCGCGTGTCGGGAAGATCCGAGCTGGAACTATCTTCCTCAACACCTTCAGCTTCTTGGGCTGCCTCTTCCTCGAGCGAGTCTTCGGCCTCGAGGACATTGGGGCCAGGGACGTTGCGCCTAGGGTACAGCTTGGGCTTCGCTGGAACGATCGAAGTCTTAGGAGTCCCTGAGGGACGCCCTTTGGCCTTAGGCGCGGCCTTAGGAGGGGTAACAGGTTGGGCGGCCCCCGCGGCCATGACACGGCCCGCAGGGGCCAGCACAACCGTCGAGGAGCTCGCCGCGCCACTGCTGGCCGCAGCAGCTTGGGACGCTTGGACCGTGCCCAGTCTCGGTCCTCGCCCCAACGGCGGGTGGGGGCCCGCACTGGTGTCGCCTAAACTCCTTAGGTCGACATGCTGGATCAACCGATCCACTTCTAACTCAGCAATCAAGACTGAGTAAACAGGCGAGCCTTTGGGGAGTGCCCAGATGCGGGAGATGCCGGTGGCCCTAATCTGGCCAGTGAGAGCCACCCCATCCGCTCCCGAATAGATAGGCACTCCGGCGTCCCGCAGGACCGCCAACCGGACTTCGACTATGCAAGTCGATCCGCGGCGGAACCCGCGTCTCCCGTCCTCCCACTGCGTGGGGCAGTGGCCTAGGACGTAGTGCACTCCGAGGCGGCCTCCCGGCCCGCCGCCGGGGATCAAGCCGTTCTGAATCAGGCTTGGCACGACATGCAGATCCGTGCCGTGCCACATGGCCGGGCCATACCGGTCTATAAGATCGTTGATGGCGGTCTCACTTAGACCCTCCATCATGAACCCCATAGGATGGCCGCAATCGGCCGAGTGGCCTTGGAAGGCACGCAGGAAGCCAGCGTGCGAGGTATCTAGCCTCGGCTTCCGCTGGTTGGCGTCGTGCACGACCGCCTGATTGTACTGGTTGATGGTGATGCCGAGTTGCTCGATCAACTCATCAACCGGGTAGAGGCCGCCCGGAGCGAACCGGCCTCTGCAGCCAGCTTCGCCGTGCCGCATGCATCGGACGAGCCTGCGCTGCACGTCGTCAATCGTGGGCGGGCCCCTTCGGCCCTTAGGGCCTGGGCTCCTGCTCTTGCCCCTGCCCTTCGACCCTCCTCCACCCATCGCGGCACTGAGGCCCGCGGCTTTGCTGGACCTCCGATGGGCGAGGAAAACCTGACGCGCCCTTGAGCAGCCAGGACACGGCCCGCTGCAAGGGGCCGGTGTGCAGTAGTGGTAGGCAGCCGCTCCCGCGCGGCCAGGGCACGGCCCGCAGCGGGGCCTTGTGGTTGACCACGAAGGTCCGGGCGACCGATCGGTCGCTCCCGCGCGGTCTGGTCGCGACCCGCAGCGGGGCGCAGTGCACAGGCACGAACGCGGGGAGGGACTACCTACCCTAGGTTCTACAACACACTTGAACCGCTGCGGCGGGGGTTTGGGGAGTTTCCTTAAGGTCTGGGCTCTAAGGCTTCTACGGCTTCTGCTTCGACCTTGGACCGAACCTCTAGGCCTGCTTGCAAAACACTGGCTGCGAGACAGACGAACGAAGCTGCACGCGACGAACGACGAAAAATCCTTCTGCCCGCAGACCGGCGACCTGGGAAACGGCCCGCCCCAAACACACCCGCCCTGAACACAGAAACACCCGAACAGCCCCAACATCCTGAGCATCAGAACGCGCGTGGGGTGATTCTGGTCTGAGCGCGCCGCGTCATGGTTCGCGCGCTTGGTGTTGTGCGCACCGCGAACGCCTAAGGCTTCAAGAGCAGACGACGCGCTCTGCGGAGCCGCGACTGCCCCCTTGGCGCACGCTTCGCGCACCGCCCCCTCGGCTTGGGCATCAGTGAAAAACTGCCCATCAATGACCCTACCCGTCCTAACAGTAAGATCATCCACGTAGGCTATCCACTCCTTAGTATACTTAAGGCGCCTACCTCTGCCGGGGGCATAGGCCCTATCAACCACAAAGTTGAAATCATCTGGGCCGTTAATCGGGCCAAAGGTGAGGCCGACAGGGAGATATTTCCCTGATCTTGCCACAATGGCCAACACCTCGCGAGCACGCTTGGTGTTCCTAATCTGATTAAACCCACTAACCGCATCCACGAAGGTATACCAAACCGAACCCACTGCGGCGGCGAGCACATCGCTACCCCGCCGACAATAGTACGTGGAGCGCTTAATTCGGGCATTCACACGGCGGTAGTCAACCACCAAGCGTCGCTTCCTATGCCGCTTGTAGCTGGGCATTTCCTTGGTCGGAAACGGCGCAGATCCCCAAGCCGAGCTGCCGCGGATCAACTGACCCCGCTTGCATTCTTCTTCAAGCTTGTCGTCGACCCATTGCGCGGACTCGCCCCTCAGACTGTGAGGTTGGGACGAGACCGGCGGCCCGGTGGGGATGCAGTCATGGGCGAACTTCCTGACCGTGGTCCTGGTGGTGTCCTCCACCCAGAACCCAGCGGCCTTTCGCCGTATGACCTCCCTGACGGCTGCGATGTCAGCATCGGTCAGCCCTGGTCTGGTTGGTCCAGGCTCGATCTTCAAACCCGACCATACGAGGTCTCTATAGGCCTCGGTGCGCCTAGGATCCTCCGCGACCTTCTCGCCCGCAAGAGCATAGACCTCTAGGTCCGCCCGGACGGAATCCCAGTCCTTGGCGTCCGCTTTGGTTCGCCAAAACGCTTCCTTCTCAGCGGCATACTTATCCACCTCCTTATCCAGCTCCGCACGCTCTGCCGGCGTGAGGTCCTCGCCCGAGCGCACGTCCGGGAGGGGAACGACTGGAGAGGGCTGTGGCGCAGCCGCGGCGCTATCCGCACCCGCAGTGGCTGGAAAGCTTTCAACTGCAGCGGTGCACAGCTCTTCTGCGCCCCTCAGACCAAGGTCCTGGAGCGATGCGCAGAAAGCCGCCCCTATGAGGTTGTAGTCGGCTTGCGCGCGCTCAACGTGCTTGTGCCGCACTGCGCCTAACGCATCCGGCCTACTACACCTCAAACCTACCGATTCTAAGCTGAAATCGGCGAGCCACAGGGCCCCGCTCTCAACGAGGTTGCCGCGGCCACTGGCCCGCGCGAACTGGCATATGTCAGCCCGCACGAAGGCCCAAGGCCAGCGTGGCTCTGCGAGCGTCCCAAACAAGGCGCCCCACTCCTCTAGCCGCCAGGGTTCCCACTCGCCTTTTTGTGCCTGCAAATGCAGCGCGACGTGGGCGCCCGCGCGCGTGCGTTCTTGCGCACACCGGACGACTAGCTGGAGGAAAGCCCGGGGCACATTCTTGCCCTCAAGCCCAATCACGAGCACCTTCGGCTCTGTGCGCAAAACAGCGCCGCTAATGGCCTCTAAGTGCTCTTCTGCGGCCAGGTTCCAGGTGATCCCGTAGGCCTGCTTGCCTTGCACAAAAGCGGGAACAACCCTGTACCCGTGCCTCCTAGCCGCGTCTGAGACGACCGCGTCACCCCAAGCAACCTCTAAGACATCGGCAACCCCTCCAAGGAAATACTGCCGGAACCAACTCTCGACAGCACCCGACTCTGGGGAAGCCCTAGGCTGCGACACGCGGGGTTCCGCGACCAAGAGGTCCGCGAGGGCCTCTCGGATCGAGAGCGCACCCGTGCTGGTGCGAGACGCTCTCTCGAGCGTCCTGTCCTGCAACGAGTACGCCCCCTTGTCCAACTTTCTAGCCGAGGCTGCAGCAAGCACGCCGTCGCGGTTCAGGTCGATCTTGGAAATGATCTCCCTGACGGAAACCGCTTCGTGGGCCGGACGAGTCCCCTCTGAAAGCGTGAGCGCACCGTCCTCGGCGATGTATGCAAGCCGCCATTTGACGCGAACCCCGCTGGCGTCGGGGAGATAGCGGTGCACGCCGACCTGCGCACGGGCCGCATCTACCTGCGTGACCCGTCCTAACCTGCACACCTTAGGGCCTCCACCTACACCCCGATAGGCAATGCGGTCGCCAAGGCGGAGGACGAAGTCCCTCCCGCGCCTGGTCAGCGTGAACTCCACTTGCTTGGCGTCGCCTTGAACCTGCTGCCCTCAGCTGGGGCGAGACGAGCCGTCCCCGCCGGTTCCATCGTCCTCAAAGACGACCGGCTCGCGGGATTCCGCGCCATCTGCATCCGCAGGAACAAGAATGCAGTCTTCTGCGTGCGCCTCCATCGGGCCGCGCCGGGCGGAAGAAGTACCCCCCGACTCCATCGACACGGGCTCCAAGGTGAGCCTGTGGCCCTTGACTTCCAACACGCGCCAGGGGCCGGTCAGACCCGGTTTCCAAGGCACACGCCCCGCCCCCTCTGAACGGGCCCTCGGAGCGTTCCAGACCACTCGGTCGCCTGGCTTAAGGTCCACAGTGCGCCTATGGCGATTTGCAAGTTTCGCCCGCGCTTCTGAAGACCGCGTCCAGTGCTCTCGGACCGCAGCAGCTAGTTCCGAGAACTGCTTAAACTGGCTCCGAGCCCAATCAGAGATGGGTTCAAACTGCAAGGCGTCTCGCAGGACGTCCTTTTCAAGTGGTAGAGCGAGCGACCAGCTCCGCTCTAGGTCCCTCGGGGTATACCCGTGGGGTCCCGGAGTGTTATCTATGACGTACTCCGCCACCACGAGCCAATCCGACCAAGCTTCGGAAAGGGAGGCGCCGACTTGCCTGACGACCGCCCCCAGCACCTTTTGAACTTCTTGGTGGACTCGCTCGTTTGCGCCCAACTCACAAGGCCGCAAGGGCGCGCTGAACCGCCACTCGGTCCCAAGCATAGCGCTGAGTTCTGCCATGAGCGCATTCTTGAACTCTGGCCCTCTATCCGACCTGATGAGGCTTGGGATCGTCCTGCTGCGAAGCACACAGCGCACGAACGCCCTTCTGACTTCAGCATGAGTCAGAGACCTCATCGGCTCGAGGAGGACAGCATGACTGAGGCAATCGAAGTACGTAAGCGAGTACCTATGCCCTTCCCTGTCCTCTCGGTTTGGACCTTCACAGTCCACGCTGACTTCCTGCCAGCATGTCTCGGCGCCACATTTGACCGCACGAGCCTCGACCTTCGTCGGTCGAGAGCGGCCCTTAATGCAAGCGAGACATTTGGCGACCCAGGTCCGCACATCTTTCTCTAAGTCGGGCCACCAGACTGCCCTCTCTAGCAGCTTGATGGTAACCTCAGCGGACCTATGGGCCCCAAGGACTCCACAGTGGACTGAATTGTAGCAAGCGCGGCGCCAGGTCACCCCATTCGCGCCCGCAGCCCCGTTGGGAACCACTGGGACAACGACGGTTTGACCCGTCCTGAGGGTCCTCTCGCGCTCGAGCAACCCGTCTCCGGAGATCACCATCGGCGGCTCTGGCTTGCGAATCGAGCCCGCCAATGAGGGATCGCGCCGCTGGCCCTCGTACCACGCCGTACGAAGGGATCCCGTGACTCGGAACTCCGAAATGTTAGCCGCGTCCCTTGCCTCGACCGCAAGCTGCTCACGACGATTTTCGTCCTCCTCCGCGATCAGGCTCAAAGACGGAACACCGCCCTTAAACTCGACCTTGACCTTGGTTGAGGAATGGTCCCAAACAAAAACGCCAAAACTCTACCCTTCAGCTTGCACTCATTGGCATTCTTTCCGCGACTGATAGCGCCCGCGGTCCAATGCCCTTCTACGCCCTCATTGGACGAAGAGAATTGAGCAAGGACCCTTGACGCCTGCCGGGTAGAACTGCGGGGATCCGAAGCTTCCCCGGTTGCCCGCCAGCCAATGACCTGAGTAACCCTACCCACAAGGGCTATCAGCTTGCCGAAGGAGGGGTCTAAGGCAACCTCTTTGCCATTAGACCTCCAGAGCACTTCACACTGCTCATTCACGACATGTCTGTGGCCGTGCCAGTTCATTACTGACGACCAATGCACGACGATGTCGCCCTGAACCACATTCAGGGGCGAGCAGTTGTGCCCCGCCACCACAGCACCATCTTCTCTAACCACCCATGTGGTCCAGTAAGGCTTCACATCGCCCCACTTGGAAAGATCCTTGTGCTGGGAGCCGAGGCTGAGCTTCATGGAATGGCTCTTCTTCCAAATCTTCCCACTCAGCATGCCATATGCTGTGGGAACTGGAGCATCTTTGGGCGTAGTCCTGAACCCTACCGCCCATTGCTGGATGGTTGAGGACCTAACCCTAACTAAACCTCCTGTCCTATCCAAAGTTGCAAGGACGGAGTTGACCTCTAGGCCCACCTCATGGGCCTCAAGGTCGCCCTCAAGCGGAGGTTCGGGCTCCTCCCGCTCGGCTATCTCTACCGAGATATCGACTGCCTCTTTCTCGATGCAGGCGGGGCAGCGAGAAAACAGGTAGGTCCGCTTGCCGCAGATGCACAGACCCTCATGGTCCCAGAGGGGTCGTGACGGTTCGTCCAGCATCCCTCTAATGCTGGCATCATCGATGGAACGAACCGCGTCCAGCCTCAAGGACCGCAGAACTTCCGCCCCCAATGCCTGCTTCCCTACGATCCCAAAACCTCGCAGGGGAGGCTCCGGAAAATCCTTCTTGAGTTCCGGACAAGCCTCGGCCACTTCCAAGTGGCCTTGCTGCGTGCGCCAAAGGCGTGGCCGCACCGCCCAGATAGCCTTGATGCCTGCCCAAGCCTCTCCTACAGCCCTGGCTTCCTTGCGCTGCAGGTTCCTTGCTTGGAGCGTGAGCTCAACAACCAAAGGCCACCTAAGGACGGCTGTGACAAGCCCGCCTTGCCCTAGTCCTACGAGGAACTGCGGACGAAACCCCGAAGCTTCCCTAAGAACCTTGGCACACGAAGTAAGCAAGTCGACCCTGATCCGCTTGATCTTCTTGGTCCCTGCGAGCCTGCCGGCCCCGCAATCGAAATGCGAGGCAAGCCCGTCGGTATCCTCAAACGGACCCCAACAACCCCTGACAGCCACAGAAACTCCAGGGAGGCTCGCTTGGAAGACGCGCCTGATCTCAGTCAGCTCTGCGTCCTGCTCTTTCCAACGCGCGTAGTCAAAGACAACCATGACGCGCACCGGAAGGGCTGCGACGACGCACATCGGCACAGCCGCGGCCTGGACACGGCCCGCAGGCTCTGGGACGGCGTCGTTGCCGACCGCCCAGGGCACGGGTCCGTCACCCTCAGTACCCTCTCCGAGGTACTGGTCCAGGTCGAAACCTCGGAGTTGGCCCGAAAGGCCCTCGAGATCTTTCGTCCTCGCCGCAAGGAGCGCATCCCGATCTTTGGGATTGCGGCTAAAACTGTCACCCAGCGTCGCTGAGCGACCGCTAAGGCTCCTTATTTCGGACCCATCCATAAGGATTTCCGCAACCCACCGGACGAGTTTCGGATCCATTCCGATGTCCGACGTTTGCGCTCGGGTAAGGTTGGCATGATCTGTCCAACACAGAGTCCGAATAGAGCCAAACATGCGGCGTGTCGCCCGCTTTACCTCGAGCTGGGCAAACGCCTCCTGTATCAAGGGCGGCCAGTTCTGCTGCGCGGGGGTCAAGCTCTTCGAGTGCGTCATAAGCACTTTGAGCTGGCTCAAGTCACGCGTCATCTGCACGACGCTGCCCCCTACCGCGATGCCCGACGCATCCGCGATCTGCTCAAGGGGACACGACCCATCCGCAGCAGAGGCCTCATCGAAGGTAGCCAAATTGATGCGGTTCTGCATCATGCGCTTAATCGCTTTAAAGGCTTTGCAACCCTCGGTGGCGGCTGAGCCCAGCCCGCCTTCCGGAAAGACGGCGCCTGGCTTCTGCCACTGCCCTAAAATTCTTGGCTGCGTGCCCATACTCAACAGGCAGGTAGCCGCGCAACCAATTTGCGCAACCCAAAAATTGCTGAATGTGAAGCTTCTCCCAGAGCGGGGGAAAGTCAATCACCGCCTGACAACGCTCTTCGTCAGGCGAACTCCCGTCCCGCCCAATGTTGTGTCCTAGGAGCTTGCCTTTGGAGACACAAACTTCGGCCTTGCTGATTCCAAAGGAGAACCCAAACAAGATTGACTTGTCTAGGAAACCCTCTAAGGAAACGAGGTGGTCGAGGAGGTGCGGGCACGCCTTAGGGTGCCGGGCGCGCATATCTGCCGCGAGCTTCTCATAATAGTAGTCCGTTGGAGGCTCTTCGATCATCTTGTCGATATCCCAGCTCTCCACGATATGATAGCTCGGGCAGCGCGCCGTGTCGACCGCGTCTGCTGGGCGCACAGCGTCACTTGCGCCTCTTCCAGCCGTGGCCGATCCCTCACGCCAGCCAGCCCAGCGTGGCCCCTTGCGCGTCCTAAAGACCGCGAGGCGTTCGGTGACTGGAACCTCATCGCTGCACGCAACGCTTTCCGCCACACGCAAATCCCTCGTGTCCCAAAGACGCCACGCCTCACCTGCGCGCTGAAGCAAGCACGTTTCGTAAGGCGCCTTCTCGACCGCCAGGGTCCCAAGGTCCTTCTGCGCAGGGCGCCTACCCCACACAGACGCGTAACCACCTGGCGCCTCCCACCAGTTGTCGACGCTTGGAAGGTGGTCCAAGCAAGTAAGCACTCCAGGCTCCTCAACAGGGCGCCCAACCGGGCCGCTCCCGCCCCACACCGAAGCGAGAACAGTCACCGCAGCAAGGACCGATAGCACACCGATCCTGGCGCCGGTACGCAGCCGCCCAAAGGACCGCGCACACGAGGAACAACCTTGGAAGCTTCTTGCCGCGGCCCTGGACGCGGACCCGCAAGCAAAGCACGGGTCATGGTCAACCGAAGCAACGGCGACCCCACAATCCGCACATGCCTGCGGAGACGGCTCTGACTCGAACACCGTCTCAATCGCGCCACAACCACAAGCCGCAGTGCTGACGAGGCCGGAACGCACTTCCGCAACAACCTCGCCCGGCTGGAGAGAGTGATCACACTCTTGGGCTGCAAGCAAAACAAACCCTTTACCCTCTCCTGTGGGCCAGAGACCTGGCACAGCCTCAACCCCACACTCAACCGGAAGCACAACCTCGGACAGGGATCCCTCTGCGGAGACTCCTGCCTCCCGCACGACTGGCACCAGCACCCCATCACCTGGCGAGAGCTCGAGCGGCTCTTCCCCGTCATAGCGGAGAAGCTCACGACTTCCGCCCCCAGGCTCGGTGCATGACGCGTCGTCCAGGCTTGACAACCGCGCTTCAAAGGCATAGGCCCTGTCCTTCCGGGTCTTGCTGTGATCCTCACATCTGGGCATCCTGATTCCCAGCGTGTCGAGGACGTGAAAGTCGGGACCCGGCCTGAATCCCAGGCCCATCCTTCCGGCGCAGTCCAATGCTCTGCCGCCGAGGATAAGTCCGTGCCAATCGGACGTCCCCCTGGCTGCGATTTTGCATCTCACGAAAATTTCAGTGTTGGGGCGACAGTCGTCCGCCGTCCTGCCTTCCAGCAGCGTGACGCGCAAGACTGCTGCCCCTTTCAGAGGAACGGGGGCTCCCGAAGCAATTCCATGCACGTATTCGGGGTGGACCCACTTTTCGAGTCTCACGACCGGGAAGCCGGGATCTTCGGTGCCGATCCCCAGCTCTGCAGCCCGGTTCATCATGCCCACCACGAGTTCCTCGGTCACGTGGTTCGCGCCGGCGCATCCGTCGAGCATGCACTCGACCTTACGGTCGAGGACCTGGACTACCGTCCTGTACTGGTAGCCTCCTGGCTCGTTGTCCGCCAGGTTCCACCAGTCCTTCGGCAGATCGTCCAGGGTGGCGAACTTGTCCCGCCCGCCCTTGCTCAACGGAAGCGCGCGCTGCTGCACCGCGGCGCGTCCTGCGGCTCCTGAGACGCCTGCTTGGACGCCTGAGCTGCCTATCTGGACACTGAACGCGGCGAAGGGGTTAGACATGGAAGCACCGGAGGGCGCGGCCCAGTTGGCAGGCAAGGCCGGCGTCCCTCCTGAGGTCGTCAGGTTGTGGACCATGTCGCAGCTGGCTCCTTTCTTGCACGACCCATTCTTGGAGAAAAAGGGGCAAACAGTGCCTGGTGGCTTTGCCGCGCCTTTGGCCGCAGCCTTAGGCTTTGCGTTGGCCTTTGCCTTGCCACCTCCCTTCCCCTTGCCTTTACCTTTCGCAGTGGCAAAGGTTTGGTCACCCTTCTTGGCCGCGAGAGCTTTTCTGCGAAGCTCCTTGTCGTGGCTGTACGGGCAGGCATCCCCTTTCGGGCAATTCCCGTGGTCGCGAAAGTGGAAGCAGATCTTCTTGTCCGCTCCTTTGCCAGCTCCCTTCGACGCAGCGGCAAACGTCTGGTCCGCGCCAGCTTTGGCCGCGGCAGCTGCTCCTTTCGCAGCAGCCTTCACAGCGGCCTTGAGGCTCTTAATCTCCTTCTGAGCCTCGGCTAGCGCGACCGACGGGTCCGCGCTCGGAGAGCCGGTCGCTGAGTACACAGAGTGGGAAACAGCCCGGTGAGCTGCTTCCCTGTGTTCGTACTCCAAGACGACCTTGTGGCTCTCCTCCCAAGTCTGCGGCCCTCGCAGCCCGCCATCCTTGGGATCGCCGGGCCACAACCGCTTGTCGTTCCGTATCTCCTTTTGGAGATACGGGGGCATCTTGCGGAGGTACGAGAGATACAACTCTCGTGGGGTCTTCCCAAGACCCACCGCCTCAAGGTCCGCGATCGATGCCTCAAACAAAGGCTCGAATTGGTGGCCTGTGAGCTTACCCTTAGCGAGGGAGGCATGCTCACCATCCACGCGGACTTCTCTTTCCTCCCGCGATTCCCCGAACATCAAGTGCTTGTTCTTGATGCGGTCGTACACCGCCTGTGGGTCGGAGAGAACCTCTCCCGACTTCCACGCTGCGCGGTACGCGTTCGTGTACGTCTTCATGCGCGAGCCGCGGCAGCGCCCGCGTAGCGCTAGCAGCTTCTCGCGCGCACTCATACCGCGACAGTTGTTGGCCAGCGGGCAGACGTCCTCGAACTCCTCGTAGAACAGGACAACGTCTCGCGCGTCCGACTTGTCGTCGGTCAGCGTCGGCCACGTGAGGTCAGTTTTGACCGTAGTTATGGAGCTTTGCCCGCCCCTCTGCGCTAACGCTTCTTTCAGCGCTTCAGTTTGGGCGGCGAGTGCGGCGGCGAAATCGCCCGCCGGGTTTTGGGACCCGGTCTGCGAACCTCCGCCGTCTGAACCTCGCTTCAGGGCTTCTATCTCCATCTCCAGCGCCGCAAGCTTCGCGCGCAAAGGGGAATCGCCGTCCGTCGCGCCCAGGTCACGGGCCGCGGAAGGACCACCTGCAACCTCTGCAGCGTGCAAACCTCCACGGTCCAATCCTACCCCCAACCCACTTGCAGTCGCAGGCTGTGGGAGCCCTGGGGAACGCGGCCCCACGGCTTCGACTGGCACATCGGACGGGGAGCTCCAAACCTTCTCTTGGCTCGAGCTTTCTTTTCCCCCCAACGCGAGGATAAGCTCCCCGATGCATTGGATTTCACGCTGAATCTCCTCTGCGTCTTCGGGGTCCTCGCCACCGCGCAAAGCCGCGACCGAGAATCTGGTCCGCAGCCGACGGACCATCTTTGTCGGATGCCAGTCCCCGCCTATCTTGGAGAACTCATCCGCAAGGAGGGTGGCTTTGGTGCTTAAGGCGTCAAGGTCACGGGAGCTCACCGTGACTCCATGCGCCTTCAGCGCGAGGACAATCCGCGAAACGCGCGTCAAGTAGTCCGCGACCGGTTCTTGGTCTGGACGGAAAATCGCGCGCAGCTCCGCCTGCAAGCCCTCTGCGGTGCCTGGCACCGAACCTGCTGTCGACGGCGGACCGGACGGTCCCGCCGGGCGGGACCCTGGTGCCGTAGCAGGGACATAGGCAGCACCGGTAGGGACCATGGCCAGCTCCCTAGCCGCGGCGCTGACGTCCACCCGCGGCGGACTGTCGCCTCCAGCGCCCGAGGCCTCAGGGACTAGCTCGGAGTCCTCTTCTTCTTCCTCCTCATCCTCGTCCTCGTCTTCGGCGTCATGGAGGAACTTCATGACTTTTCGCCAGAGAGCCGCCTCTTGCTCTGGCGTAGTGCTAACCCCATCCCGCTTGGACAACGGACGGCTGCCAGTCTCCCTACGCCACTTAAGCCAAGCGACGTAGCTCATCCGCTCGGGATAGGGAACGTCTCCACCCTCGATAGCTTCGAGGAGGGTGACGCCCTCGGCCTGACCTGCTACCTCTGCGGACATTGCCGCGCCTTGGTAAACAGGCCGCAGGCGTGGCACGCGAAGCGCCGCGCCTTGGTTAACAGGCCGCAAGCGTGGCACACAGTCCACGCGTCCAGGTCACGGACCGCGACAGACAAGCAAAGCAATGCTTGCCCACTCGGGCCGTAGGCACAAGAGCTGTACGTTTCCCAGAACAGCCCCCAATTGTGAAGTCGACCAGCACTGGACTTGCACTAAGCCAATGCAATCACAGCCCGGTCACGCTGTTTTACGACTTCGCGAGTTCAAGCACTTGTGCAGCTACGCCTGAGTGCGTCCGGTCGGACCGCACAGCAACCTAAGAGCTACTGTACGACTCTACCGTGCTCAAAGGCACAAGCTCGGTACTTGAGCCAAAATATTGGCATTGTAACGAATTGCAAAACTACACATGCAAAGAAAACTACAGTACTGGTTCTGGCAGCTCTGCACATGCAACGTGCGTGTTTAGACCTGCTCACACTATAAGCCCACCTTAAGTACCCAGAACCTGCAAGTCGATTGTATGAACCTTCCCAGCGGCCGTAAGGGACGGTGTCGCAGGAATGCGCGATCTCATGGCGCGCCAGCTCCGGAGGGGCCGAACAGGGCAAGGGAGCGCAGACTGGCAGCGTCCCAGAAAGGTACCCGGAAGCACCACCTTACATTGGGGTTTAGGGTTTTAGGGTTTAGGGTTCAGGGTTCAGGGTTTAGGGTTCAGGGCTTAGGGTCTCAGGCTTTGGAGCTTTGAAAGGCAGATACAGGTGGGTGGCTGCTGTTGATAGAAACCTTGCTTCTTTAAACAGATAGGAGCTTCATATCAGCCTCTTCTAAGGCTCTAAGGCTCTTAGAAGGGAAGCCGAAACCGTCCAAGACGCCTGGTCAGCTGCTAAGAATGTAGCTTCATGGTTTGGGGTTTAGGGTTGAATAACCTAAAATAAGTTCTTGAATAGCAACCCAGCCGCAAGCAACAGTCGTCTGGTTTGCGCCGTAGCCAAAGTTGCAGGTGACATTGCATTCCTTAGTTGCTGAGTTCATAAGCCCCCCCCCCCCCAGTCTAAACGGGATTACAGTATCCCCAAAAAGCGTAAAGTGTACTCACTCGGCTACTGAGATGCCTGACCGGTGGTAAGGTCATTGCAGGCACTGGCGTCCAGTGCAGGGTCGTCGACCGTGTTTTGGCAGGGATTGCCGTTGCACTGTGGAAGGACCTGACGGCAGGGAGTTCTGGGTTGAGGGTTTAGGGCTTAGGATTTTGGGATACATCCGCTGCTTCAGGGTTACGGCAATCTTCCGAACCCGAAACACACCACAACCCCCAAAACAAAGGATCCCGCTATCATTTAACGTCGATTCTATTCCTAACCGAGGCATGTTGCTAAACCCTAAACCCTAAACAATAAACCCCAAACCCTAAACTCCCCAGACTTACTTGCAGAAAAAAATGAAAGGCAAAAAAAAGTCTTGCGCATGCCCTTTCAAGTAGCCCCTTCAAAGGTGCCATCCGCCCCGCAGGTGTATTGCGCGCCCCAGCCGCTGAGGTGATATCTGGGTGGGTAGTTGGGGTTTAGGGTTCAGGGTTTGGGGTTTGGGTTTGGGGTTTGGGGTTTGGGGTTCGGCGTTTGGGGTTTGGGGGTTGGGTTGGGGTTTACTGTGGGGTTTGGGGTTTGGGGCCTAGAGACCCAGGGACCCCAGCAACCAAGGAATCATGAAACGGCACCCCTCTTGTGGCTTCGGGATGTGACCAAACCCTCAACCCTAAACCCTAAACCCTAAACCCTAAACCCCTGGGCATCTCGAGGGCCGCGACTTCACGACAGTGATGCGCAAAGGCGCACCACTCTGTATTTTTGCAAGGGTTTCAGGGTGTTGGGGGGTTTCGGGTTTAAGGGTTTAAGGCTTTAGGGTTTAAGGGTTGAAGGCTTCAAGGGTTTAAGGGTTTAAGGGTTTAAGGCTTTAAGGGTTTAAGGGTTTGAGTTTAGGGTTTGGAGTTGTAGTTTTACCTGAATGGGTAGGTATGAGTAGGGTTAGAAATGCCCTAAATAGGGTTATAAGTATAGCTACCATACTTTTTAATCCTGCTTATACCTATCCATGAACCGCCAAGTAGACAGAAAGACCAATTGTAGTCACTTAGTTGGGGCTCGGGCACCAAGACCTGTACTATTTCAACACCCACAGCCCTGCACCCCGAATGCAAAAGCGGAGGCCTCAACCCCAAACCCGAAAGCAGCCCCGACCCTAAACTCCAAGAGCACCAAGTGCGAAAAGCAAACGAAGCCCAAGACCCGAAACCCTATAAACCCTAAAACCCCTACACCCCCCTGAAACCCGAAGCCCAATCGCAGCCTACAGGACCTGTGGCGCAGCCCTCAAAAAAACCAAGCCCTAAAACACCGAAACCCCAAAACCCAAAACCCGAAAACCCCAAAACCCTAAAGCCCTAAAGCCCTAAAACCCTAAAACCCAAAAACCTAAAACCCTAAAACCCTAAACCCAAACAAGCCCAAAGGGCCCTGTGGCGCAGCTCACGCCGCAGGTGTCTCCGAAGCGCTTCGACTGGCAGTTGTGGGAGAAGATGCTGTCGAGGACCAGGTCCTTCAGGGCTTATGGGGTTTAGGGTTTAAGGTCTGGGGTTTGGGGTTTAGGGTTTGGGGTTTAGGGTTTGGGGTTTAGGGTTTGGGGTTGGGGGTTTAGGGTTTGCCCTTATGATGGTTTAGGGTTTGGGGTTTGGGTCCAGGGGGTGGAAGTCTGGGTGTCTACCCTAAGGCGACCCACACAGCAGCTCACCCCAAGTAGGCACATCCCATTGCAGAAGGCAACCCGCACATGCAAAAGGCAGCCCTCGCTGATCACCAAACTCTATGATCCTAACCCCTAAACCCTAAACCCTGAACCCTAAACCCTAAACCTACGCGCTTGCCGCATCTGTAGCGCAGCAAAGAACAAGCGAAACCCCGGCGAGAACTGGCATAGAGTTCCAGAAGCACAGGGTTTTCGACTACGATGCGCTCATGTTAGTGGTTTTTTGGTCGGGGACATTGTATAGATAAATTAAGATTATTCGGGTCCTAAACCCTGGCTATCTTGGTGGTGTTTAGGGTTTAGGGCCTAGGGCTTAGGTGGATTTTCCGGGAACTTGGGGGGGGGGGGGGGGGGTCGAGTTCAAGGCACGAAGTGGGAAAAGGCTTGGCATGATGGGCAAGGAGTTTAGGATCTAGGGTGTGGGGTTTTGGGTTCTCCCAAACCCTCTACCCTAAACCCTGAACCCCTTAAACCCTAAACCCTAAACCCTGAACCCCCAAAGCCCTAAACCCCTAACCCTAAACCCATGGCCGTTAATGCTGCGTTTTTGCTGAAGCATTACAGGCAAGTGGACAAAGTCCCCATAAGCCCTAAGCCCTAAACCCTAAACCCTCGACCTTAGCCCTACTTGGAAGCCCTTTTGACTGAGCAAGTAGGGTTAGTATGCTGGGCTACGGGGATTATAAAGGGCTTCCGGGGGACACTAAGTAGACGTATCAACCCTAAGCCCTAACCCTTACTCCTGACAGGCGATCGGCTCGCACAAGGGCGGGTTGCCTACGAAACGCGCGCGAGACAACCCTCAACCCTAAACCCTAAACCATGGAGTGACAGCCCTCTGGGTTGAAAAATGGTTCATTTTCGAGGCTTTGGTTTTCAAACAGGGGCTTAGGGAGTTTAGGGTTTGGGGGGGCCCCTTCGTTGTTTAAACGACGGAGCACCTTGAAGTTTCAGAAGGAGAAGGCACGCCGCCGCCGCGCTACTCCCGAATCCCTCTAATTCCTCACAACACGAAACGTAAAGCTCTAAAGCCCCAACCCCTAAAGCCTAACGCCCTAAGCCCTAAAGCCCAAAACCCTAAAAGCCCACCAGCAAAACAATCAACGGCTTGTCGTCAGTCTCCTGAGCTGAGCCATCCGGAAATTCAGTTGGTTTAGGGCCTCCACCCTAAACCCTAAGCCCTAAGCCGAAAACCCTATCATTGGTGGCTTAGGGCTTTACGATTTAAGGTTGAGGGCACAGGGCTTCGGACCGAACAGAGTACTCATTCCAGGAATCGGTACAAGTGGACAACACCTTCAAAGCGGAATCCCAGGAAATAAAAAGGGTGCCCTTTTGGGTTTAAAGGGGCTCAAGGGGGTTTAGGGTTTAGGGTTTAGGGTTTAGGGTTTAGGGTTTAGGGTTTAGGGTTTAGGGTTTAGGGTTTAGGGTTTAGGGTTTAGGGTTTAGGGTTTAGGGTGCAGTTTAGGGTTCAGGGCTCATGAGGGAACCTAAACCCCCTCAAAAAAGGAAGAGCCAGCTCTGGGTCCTACCTTGGTAGTTGGCCTAGCCTTTTTGGGCGCCGGCGACACACAGTTTTCCCCTCACACGAAACCTGGTACCCCCTTGGCCCTGAACCGTGTTATAATCAGGATCTAGGGTTTAGGGTTTAGCGAGGGTTTAGGGATTGCCCTTTGCGGGGCTGGTTACTTGATAAGGGAACCGTTAACAAAACAACAGGTAAAGGGTACCAATGGGCTAGCAAGTAAACCTCAACACCTTCTTCCCTTCAAGGGCTCTCTCGGGCTCTTTGGGTTAGGGTTCAGAATTCGGGGCTTCTAAGGCTTCAGGCCCTAAACCCTATACACTAATTAAACCCTAATTAAACCCTAAACCCTAAACCCTAAACCCGAAACCCTAAACCCTAAACCCTAAACCCTAAACCCTAAACCCTAAACCCTAAACCCTAAACCCTAAACCCTAAACCCTAGCTCGGGGGCCTTGGAAGCTGCCCCAGGGCATGCAGGTGAAGGTCGCAGACCCGGAGCCCGACGCGTAGGTGTAGCCGGCCTGGCAGAGTCTCGGGTTTGGGGTTTGGGGTTTAGGGTTTGGGGTTTCCGGGTTTACTGGGCTTACAGGTTTTCGGTGTAGTATTTAGGATTTGGGAGCTTTGGGTTTAAGTTTAGGTAGCTACTCCTATATCGAGTTGCAGAGTTTTGTCGCTTAATCGCAGGCCCTAAACCTTAAACCCTAAACCCTAAACCCTAAACCCTCTCAAAGACACCCCCAATGCCAAAGAACTGAATCCCCACAGGCACCTGCCCGCAGGTCGCGTCGCACGTGCCGAAAGCGGTGGCGCCCGCGCAGTTGTGCTCCACCCCCGCACCTTGTAGGGATTGCGGCTGGCATGGGGGTTTGGGGTTTACGGTTTAGGGTTTAAGGTTTAAGGGTTAAGGGTTAAGGGTTTAGGATTTAGGGGGTCCCCTGCTACCCCCCTCTATACCTCCCCCCCCCGCTCCCCCCAGGGTTCGCCCACGGTCTACTCTTAGACTGCGAGTCAGTTTTTTTGTCGGGATTAGGGTTGAGGGTTTAGGGGCAGCTGTGAGGCGTAAGTTGCATTTCTGGAGAGCTACCATGGCTTGACAGTGCCAGAGAAAATACTCCGATAAACTCTCAACCCTAAAGCCAACAAAAGTATACCTTCTTGTCTACTCCTCCAATGATCCGAATATCCGAACAACCCTGAAGCCAAACATCCTTTAACGAAAACTAAAGCCCGAAATCACTCCAACTCTGAACATCAAACCCTAAACCCTAAACCCTAAACCCTAAACCCTAAACCCTAAACCCTAAACCCTAAACCCTCCAAAGCAGGCCAGCGGGCCCTGCGGCAGGGAGTTGTTGCAAGGCTGCCCAGTGCACCTCCGAGCCCGCAGGCCACAAGGGAAGGGACTTTTGGGGGCTTAGGGTTTGGGGTTTAGGGTTTAGGGTTTGGGGTCCCTAAGCCCTAAACCCTAAACCCTGAACCCTAAAGCCTATTGAGAGGTGTAGGGGGCTTAGGAGGGGGTTGGGAGGATCTACGGGCTCATAGGTTCAAGACTCCTTTTCAGGTGTCTCTGAGTATCCTGAGTTTTCTACCGCTTGAAAGTTTAAGGAGTTAAGGGGTTCAGGGGTTAAAGGTCTGCTACTATTTGCCGAAAAAACCCAAAAACACAAGACAATACTCCCTGTATTACCCTTATACGGATGATGTGTTGCTTATTTCTTGGGGGGGGTTCTTAAGCAAATAGTGGTTTATGGACTAACCCCTCTCGAACCGCAGAGCCCTTCCTGCCCAAACAACGAAACCCCTACATCCCCCACATCCCTACACCCCAAAACCCCCTCAAAGCCGTCAACCCTAAGCCCCTCAAGCCCTCAACCCGAAACCTCCCTAAAAGAGCCGCAAACTGCCAAGGTGGCACGTGGGCAACGCCGCGCCAACGAAGGCGCCATTGTCGCAGACGAGGATTGCAGGCGTCTCCTGCCAGCAATCGAGAGCCCAATGCCCGCTTTAGGGTCTAGGGTTCGGGGCTTACATCACAGAGCAGCCCAAACCCCAAACCCTAAACTCTAAACTCTAATAAACAAATTGTCTTTTCAGTGATCTAGGTGTCCTCAGACTGAACCCACAGTCCCCGAATACCCCTTCCGCAAGGAAGATCCCTTAAGACGCAGCAGGGTCCCTGTTAAACCCCAAACCCTAACCCCCGGAATAAAGAGGACTCCTAAACCCTAAACCCTAAACCCTAAACCCTAAACCCTAAACCCTAAACCCTAAACCCTAAACCCTAAACCCTCCGAAATCGGTCCTCCGTCATGGTGAAGCCCAAGCTGCAGTGTGCCAGGCACACCTCGTCGTGCTGCTGGCTGGCGCAGCTGTGCGTGAACTGCAACTGCGCCAAGCCTGCGGCCTCTGCCTCAGGGTCTAGGGTTTAGGGTTTAGGGTTTAGGGGTTAGGGGTTAGGGGTTTAGGGTTTAGGGTTTAGGGTTTAGGGTTTAGGGAGAAGGGTTTAGGGTTTAGAGTTTAGGGTTTAGGGTTTAGGGTTTGGGGTTTGGGGTTTTGGGGTCTTGGGTTTTGGGTTTTGGGATATCTCTGACTCCTAATGAGCAGACTCCTAATGAGCAGTCCTATATCGTTTGAAGGTAGGTTGCTTATTTACCGCTGTGAATCCTGAACAAACTGCAAACCCTGAAGCCGGACCCCTCTGACGAGCAGAAACCTACACCCCAAACCCTAAACCCCGAACCCTAAACCCTAAACCCGAAACCCTAAACCCTAAACCCCAAACCTAAACCCTAAACCCTAAACCCTAAACCCTAAACCCTGAACCCTAAACCCCAAACCCCAAACCCCAAACCCTAAACCCCAAACCCCAAACCCCAAACCCTAAACCCTAAACCCTAAACCCTAAACCCTGAACCCAAACCCTAAACCCCAAACCCCAAACCCCAAACCCCAAACCCTAAACCCTAAACCCTAAACCCTAAAGCCTAAACCCTAAACCCTAAACCCTAAACCCTAAACCCTAAACCCTAAACCCTAAACCCTAAACCCTAAACCCTAAACCCTAAACCCAAACCCTAAACCTCAAATCGCCAGCTGGTCGCCGACTGGGGGGAGCAAGCGCTGGTGGCCGCCAGGCGCCGGCCGGTGGTGGCGTTCCTTGGTCGGGTTTAGGGTGTAGGGTTCAGGGTTTAGGGTTTAGGGTTTAGGGTGAGGGTTGAGGGTTTAGGGTTCAGCATCTCAAGTCCGAGCATTCACTTGTCAAGCTCGTGGCTGGTATCGCAAATCTACCCACCCATCTTTTGGATCTCACAACATAAGAAAATATCATAGTTTCATCAGAAGAACGGAGTTGTCGACCCCACAACATAGCAAAACAGCATAGCTTTATTTTGTCGACCTTAATTTGTCTCAGGACAAATCACTTCTAAAACATAACCAGAACCGACGAACATTCGCCTGAACCCTCGAACGCTGGCATCGCAGGGCAGGGCATCCCCGAACCAAGCAGCCCCCTTGATTAGAATTGTAAGGTTGGGGGGGGTGGGGGGGGGAAGGGTTCGGGTTGTGGCTGGGGAGGGGGGGGGGCCACGAGTGAGGCAAAAGTGCGCCCCGCAAATGAGGCAAAAAACGGCAGTGGACGCCCACGAAGCAGGCAAATTGCCCACGAACCAGGCAAATGCCCACGAAGCAGGCAAATTCTGCCCACGAACCAGGCAAATGCCCACGAAGCAGGAAAACATTGCCTGAAGATTTGCCGCCCACTGGGGCCAGTAAGGTTTAAATTGTATATAATAGGAAAGAAGGGTTTGAGGTTCAGGGCTTGGGGTTTGGGGCTTAGGGCTTAGGGTTTTGAGTTTTGGGTTTTGGGTTGGGGGTTTAGGACCTAGGGTTTAGGGTTCAGGGCCTAGGGATTTATATAGGTCCCTTTTCCATTTTCTGTGTGCCATGTACGTGTTCGGGGATCTCTCATTCAAATAATACGTATATTTAGCTAATCATGTCGTGCTATTATGAAACAACCCTAAGCCACCCTTCACTTTGCATAGGAAGGAGCAACATGCATAAAAAAAAAGAAAAAAACATTCAAACTCTATGGAACTTTACGAAGCGCTAGAATCCCCTCCTCAAACAAGGTATACACAGACCCTCAACCCTAAACTCGTTTGTAGTGGCCATCTTGAGCCTCACATAGACATGTAGGAACTGCATCAGGCGCATCAACAGGTGTTGGCACACGAGGCCGTAAACCCTAAACCCTAAACCCTAAACCCTAAACCCTAAACCCTTGGAGTCAAGAATCGGCTCGCATGCAATGGCTTCGCCCGTGTGCTGAATTTCCACGGCGCTGACGGTCGCATTGAAGTGGCACTCGTATCGTCGTGCGACCCCGACATAGTCCTGATGGGCTCAAGGGCTGCTCTTTTTTCTGCTTCGGGTTTAGGGTTTAGGGTTTAGGGTTTAGGGTTTAGGGCTTAGGGTTTATGGTTTCAGGTTTAGGGAGGGCCCTGAAAAGTGCGGTCTACTCTTTTGCGCCTCTCTAAATACGGGGCCCTCTTGGGGGGTCCCTATTCTAGCAACCGAAAAGGGACTACGACGGCAAACTCCCACCCCCCCCCCCCCTAAACCCTAAACCCTAAAACCCCAAAACCCTAAAACCCTAAAACCCTAGAACCCTAGAACCCTAAAACCCTACACCCTAAACGGTAAACCCTAAACCCTAATTCAACCCTAAACCCTAAACCCTAAACCCCGTCCTTGAGGCAGTATGCCCAGCACTCGGCACCCACCGAGCGGTTTGAGCAGGTGCTCCCGACGCCGTCGCCGAAGGAGGGATCCGGGCAAACGGCGGGGACAACCGCGGGTATGGTGCCAGAGAAGAAGCCTCGGGAGGGTTTAGGGTTTAGGGTTTAGGGTTTAGGGTTTAGGGTTTAGGGTTTAGGGTTTAGGGTTTAGGGTTTAGGGTTTAGGGTTTAGGGTTTAGGGTTTAGGGTTTAGGGTTTAGGGTTTAGGGTTTAGGGTTTAGGGTTTAGGGTTTAGGGTTTAGGGTTTAGGGTTTAGGGTTTAGGGTTCAGATTTCGGGTGTCGTGTTTCGGGTTTAGGCGGTGAAGGGTTTAGTTGCGTTTGCCCTGGCTCTCAGCACGTTGTACGAATTTAGGGTTGAGGATCGCAGAAGGGCTGCTTAGGGTTTAGGGTTTACTGGTTTACTGTTTGAGGTTTCGGGCTTAAGGTAATGGAGCAAAGAAGCCTTGGTATACCTTGATGCCATAAGGAGAAAGGGGCCGCAATCAAAAAGACCCAGCAGAACAGAAAAAACTCCGAAACCCTGAACCCTCAACCTCATCCCTCCAAGCCCTGTTCATGCCAACGCTCCAGACGGCTTAAATCATGTAAGCCCTAGGGTTTCAGGGTTTAGGGTTTAGGGTTTAGGGTTTAGGGTTTAGGGTTTAGGGTTGACGTACTTCGGTAGGCTGGGCAAGCCCCAAACCCTCCCTCAACCTTGAACCCTAAGCCCAAAGCCTCAAAATCAAACTCAAACACCCCGCCGCAGCCTTCCCACCAGAGACTGTCGGGCTGGTAGTACCCTACACCCCTGAACCCCTAAAACCCCCTAAAACCCCCTAAACCCCCTAAACCCCCTAAACCCCTAAACCCCTAAGCCCCTAAACCCCTAAAACCCTAAACCCCTATGCCTCTAAACCCAGAAAAGCCAAAAAACCCTTAAACGCCTAAACCTCCACTCCCCTAAACCCCTAAACCTCCAATCCCCTAAACCCCTAAATCCAGAAAACCCCTAAACCCCTAAACCCCAAAAACCCCTAAACCCACAAATCCCAGAAAACCCCTAAGCCCCTAAACCCCCAATCTCCCAAACCCCTAAACCCAGAAAATCCCCTAAACCCCTAAACCGCGAAAACCCCTAAACCCGGAAAACCCCGAAGCCCCTAAAACCCAGAAAATTCCCTAATCCCCTAATCCCCTAAACGCAGCAAACCCAGAAACCTAACCCCTAATCCCCTAACCTTTAAACCCAGAAAACCCGTAAACCCCGGAGCCCCTTACCCCCAAATCCTAAGTCTTAGTCAGCAAGGCTGCCGCTCGCTTGGCAAACCTTGGATGCGTGCACTGCTTGTTTGGGGATACTAGGAAGGACCCCTGCAGACCTCTAACCTGGATATGACTGCATTCTACACACATATCGTCCCTACTACGTACCACAAACCCAAGCCGGGATTCTGATGCATGTCTACATTGGCCCTTGAAACCCTCTGAGAAATTCTTTAAAGGGACTCCAAACCCAAAGGTAACAACCCTAAGCCCTAAGCCCTAAGCCCTAAGCCCTAAGCCCTAAGCCCTAAGCCCTAAGCCCTAAGCCCTAAGCCCTAAGCCCTAAGCCCTAAGCCCTAAGCCCTTGTGAAGTCGACCAGCACTGGACTTGCACTAAACCAATGCAATCACAGCCCGGCCACGCTGTTTTACGACTTCGCGAGTTCAAGCACTTGTGCAGCTACGCCTGAGTGCGTCCGGTCGGACCGCACAGCAACCTAAGAGCTACTGTACGAAACTACCGTGCTCAAAGGCACAAGCTCGGTACTTGAGCCAAAACATTGGCATTGTTACGAATTGCAAAACTACACATGCAAAGGAAAACAACACGCTGCACTAGCACTAAGCAAGCACTCCATGCATGCTTTGACCTGCTCACATTCGCCCCTCAGCCGAGGCTTCCGGCTCACCAAGAGCTCGTAGTACGTCAAGCACTTCAGCAACGCGGCAAATGGGGTAGGGCGAGGGTGTCGCGTGCGACCCTGGTAGAGCCCGCACATCATGAGCATTGGCATGCGGCTTCGGCGGCAGCCCGCACTACCAAACGGACGCACGACGACAGCAGCCCTCTACGACCCTAAACCACCCCAAGTCGCGAGCGCTCACCTTTGTGCAGGCAGGCGAGGCTCCAGAGTACTGGGCAGGTCTTTGTGCTGCTAGTGCAAAGCTATGGTACAAATGGTACACTGTACACACTACCGGCCCTAAGCTACGGCTACGGCTACTCACCTATCCAGAACTACCCTACGGGCTACCGGACTCAGCGAGAGCCGCGCACATTGCTTGTGCCACAGCCAGTGCAACTCGCACGCGCTTCGGCGAGCGCACTGCCGCGACCAGGACACGGTCCGCAGCACCTGCAAAAGAGCTCCCTCGACAAGAGGGGCCACAGGCAGGGCGGAGAAGAAAAGTGCGGGGAATGCAAAATGGGCAGGCTTCCAACCTGCCGCGGCTTTTTCGCCCGCAGTCACGCAAAGAAAGTGCAAAAGGTTGGCGAAGCAGCGTGCCGTGCTGCAACGCCGGCTCTGATAATGCGTGGATACATACCACGCCGCGCCAACTGGCCGCAGCCTACTCGATACCCTGTGGAGCAGTGTTGGGGGCACGAGTGGCGTTGCCAGCAACGTTGGAGCTACTGGCTCGCTCCAACTGAGGGCGCTTCGCAACCGCCTCATCGAGGGAGAATGCCTCAGCCGACACCCTCTGGAAATCCTCGACGTAGGACTGCGCGACAGGGTGCGTCTTGGGGACCTCAAGCTTAAGCCCTGCTTCCGCATTGGCCTTGCTGCTTGTGGTAAAATTGAGGCTCCCAATCAGCACCACCGCGCCGTCAGGCCGCAGTAGGCAAAGGGCCTTGGCATGGTGCAGCCCTTGAATCCCGGTGCCTACCTTAGCCCCGCGGCCGTCGCGAGCATAGGCGTCGCGCAAGGATGTGCCGCAACCCACCTTCACCTCGGCACCTGCGGCCGCCAAGCGTTTCAACGCTTGCCACTGAAGCTTGGTGCGGTGGCATTGTCCCATGTCGGCGACAATCCGAACGCTTGCGCCCTTGCCAAGCGACGCTTCGATTGCCTCGATGCAGGATGGGCAATCTAAGCTGTAAGCCCGGATGTAGATCACATCCTCTGCTGCTCCTGACCCAAGCAGCGTTTGGGCGGCCTGAATGTATGGCCCGCCCGCAAGGAATTCCGCTTCTTTGACTGGAGAACTCCTAGCGGGGGCTGGGCCCTTGTTCCTCCGGCCTGGCGTGCGCGCCACAGTGGCAGTGGCGGCACGTTGCACGGAGCCGGAATGTGCGTGGGCTGCGCTCGCTCCATCTGCTGGGGCCGCGGCCAGGTCACGACCCGCGAGCCCCTGAAAGCAGGAGAGCCCGCGGCTCTTGGCCGCGAGTTGGGAGAAACACCCTTCACTGTTCCCCAAACCCAACACCACCTTACCCTTAGCTAGGGCATCGGAGGCGGTACTCCGAATGGAGTCTGTGAGCGCAGGACCCGCGCCTCGCTGGGCCGCGTGCAAAAACCCTAAGGAACGAGCGGTGTCCATTGCGGCATCGCAATGCCCGCAGCGTCCTTCTGCCAGGTAAGCACGACAGCCACAGGCAGCTGTCTCCTCCTTGAGATGCACCCAAACCTTATGGGTCACCCCTTTCTTGGTGCTCGCGACCTCAAACGTCGCCTCGGAGCCAAGGAGCTGAGACAGCCGCGCCTCAGGGGCCGCGGTGTTGCCATGTCGCAAATGCGCAATGCGATTGGCAACGGCACGACTCACGTACCACAGAACAGCACCGCACAAGATCACTACCACGAGAGTGATGGCTGTTCCGGCGACCCACACGGCCCGCCTCGCCCCGTGACCGATTTCCTCGACCACGTCGGCCGAAATCGTTGCAACCGCGTGCATAGAGTCCTCGACAACATGCACAGCCCCGCGGTGCAACTGCAAGGCAATCGGCGCCGACGCTGCAGCCGCCAGGCCCCACCAGCCGTTGATGTTCCCGTTGAGGGCGTGCATCAACCGATTGAGGAGCCCGCGACCTAGGAAAAAGGGGGTCCGCGGCGGAAGCGGAACACTCGGCGGCGGCCGGGCCGACCCGCACGGGAAAGCTGGGACCCAGCTGGTGCTTGGGCGGGGTTGGAGCGCGGCAACAATGCCCGCGGCGAAAGCGCCCCAGGCGTACTTGCCCCTCCCCTTGGGCTTGCCCTTGGCATCGGACTTGCCCCTGCCCTTCGGCTTGCCCTGGCCCTTGCCACGGGCGTCTGCCCAAGCACCCCACGGGTCGCGGCCCTTGCCGTGCGTCGCCTCCTCGCGACGTCTCTTGCCGCCCCTCTTCTTGTGTTTGCTTCTAAGAAGAGGCTGGATCGTTTCCTGATCCATCGCGCGATTGGCCAGAAGGATCTCGTACTCCAGCTCATCTTGGCTGCTCTCGGAGCCCGAGTCCCTCTGTTCGCCGCGCCGCGGATCCGGGATCCCGCGGGACACGACCTCTGCCAAGCGGAGAGGTGTGCTGCACCTAAAGCACAACTGCCTGAATGAAAGGTTCCATTCATAGCAGTTAGGGCACTGCCACCCTGCTATGCGGAGCGCTTCGCTGATGTGATCATCGCGCTCCGCCTTCTCCGCCTGGCGCCGCTCCCGCTTCTTGGCGCGCTCGGCCGCCTGCGCCTCCTCGGCCGCCTGGAGGGCTTCAGCGAGTTCCTCATCGCTGAGGAGCCTCGCGGCATCTGCCCGCGCTTGTTGGTCTTCAAGCTCTTCGGCAGAAAACCTCCGCCGCCATTGCTCCGGCGCGGTTTGGGGATCCACCTCCCACCACCCGATGTCGATCCCATTGATCCATCGGCCGTCGCACGGGGCGCCCGCATTCGGGCCGCCCGCGTGCGTGGTGAGGCACTGGTCCTCGGTCACCGGGTTAATGGCTTCGCAGAAGAAGCACCGCCAGCTGCCGTAGGGGTAAAAGCGGCCTTCGACGTAGGCTCGGTTGGCTGGGAGGGCGACCTCGTCCGCCTCATCCGCGGTGGCAGCCTCCATCTCAACCGAGACCTCTTCGTCCTTGACGACCTCCGTCTCCTCCTCCTGTTCCTCCTTGACCAGGGGCTCTTCCTCCTCCCGGCCAACCTTGAGGTGGACTCAGTGCGAACCTCGGCGCGCATCAAAATGACGTCAAGGCTATCCGCGGCTGGGTCGCCCGCGAAGAAGGAGTCGATCTCCTTGGCATGGAGATCGTCGAGAGGCGTCACCAGGTCCGGCGAGTAATCTCGCTTGGAGCGACGCTCGGCCAGGCGTCGCTGGACGTCGCCCTTCGGCGGCTCGAGGGCCCGCCCGCGCGGAGCGGCCTTCCGCGGAGGCTCGGGCACGGCCTCCTCCGTGGGCTCGCTCTTGGGCGTGGACCCTCCATCGCTTCCCTCTGGAGCACCAGGGGGGTCCAGCTCGGGGTCGTCGCGAAGCCACCCCGGCGGATGGCTACCGTAGATGTGGTGCGATCCATCCTCAAGCTGGATTCGGTCCCCTCGCCTCAGGAGCGGGACTCTCGAGTGATCGTACCCGTTGGCTTTGTGGTACCTAATCACTCGGAGCATGGGCACCTCCCCATACCCACCGTCCTTTCCTCGGCGGAACAGCCGTCCCCGCCAGTCCTGACGAAAAGGGTCAAGAGGTGCGGAGGGGCTGATCCCCAGGTTGGGCGGAAGAGAGGCGCCATGGCAGGCCGCCTGATGCAAGTGGTACTGCACCAGCGACTCAAACGCTAGCCCGCATCCCGGAGCCGAACATCCGTAGTGGCCGTCAGCGTTGGGGCGAGGCTCCTCTGAGGCTGAGGCGGACTGGGCGGTCCCGCCTCCCGAAGGCCTGGCGGCACTGCTCGGCCCTGCAGCCCCGGGGGCGTCCTGACCATCGTCAGACACCTCTTCCCCGTCGGCGCCTTCCCCGGCCGCCCGACTCTCTCCCTCTCGGCGCAGCGTTTTGAGGGACTCCTCCCGCTTGGTGATCTTCTCCAGCTTCACCATCGCAGTTCCCGCAACCTCCAGTATTCTCGACTGGAGCTTCTGCGCTCTAAGAAGAGCTTCGGACCGCGCGAGGTATTCCTTCGCGCTGGTGACCACAGACTGGCCGAGCACGAGGACTCCTTCCTCCGTGCTCTCGGCCTGGGCCCCACTAGCGGGCTCCTCGTCCTCCTTCACTCTGACCGCGGCTGGAGGCGCCCGCGTGTCGGGAAGATCCGAGCTGGAACTATCTTCCTCGACACCTTCAGCTGCTTGGGCTGCCTCTTCCTCGAGCGAGTCCTCGGGCTCGAGGACATTGGGGCCCGGGATGTTGCGCCTAGGGTACACCTTGGGCTTCGCTGGCACGATCGAAGTCCTAGGAGTCCCTAGGGGACGCCCTTTGGCCTTAGGCGCGGCCTTAGGAGGGGTAACAGGTTGGGCGGCCCCCGCGGCCATGACACGACCCGCAGGGGCCAGCACAACCGTCGAGGAGCTCGCCGCGCCACTGCTGGCCGCAGCAGCTTGGGACGCTTGGACCGTGCCCAGTTTCGGTCCTCGCCCCAACGGCGGGTTGGGGCCCGCACTGGGGTCGCCTAAACTCTTTAGGTCGACACGCAAGACCAACCTATCCACTTCCAACTCAGCTATCAAGTCTGAGTAGACAGGCGAGCCCCTGGGGAGTGCCCAGATGCGGGAAATGCCGGTGGCCCTAATCTGGCCAGTGAGGGCCACCCCATCCGCTCCTGCATAGATGGGCACTCCGGCGTCCCGCAGGACCGCCAGTCGGACCTCGACTATGCAAGTCGATCCGCGGCGGAACCCGCGCCTTCCGTCCTCCCACTGCGTGGGGCAGTGTCCTAGGACGTAGTGAACCCCGAGGCGGCCTCCCGGCCCGCCGCCGGGGATCAGGCCGTTCTGCAACAGGCTTGGCACGACATGCAAGTCCGTGCCGTGCCACATGGCCGGGCCATACTGACGGATGAGGTCGTCGATGGCCGTCTCACTTAGGCCCTCCATCATGAACCCCATCGGATGGCCGCAATCGGCAGAGTGGCCTTGGAAGGCACGAAGGAAACCAGCGTGCGAGGTATCCAACCTCGGTTTCCGCTGGCTGGCGTCGTGCGCGACCGCCTGGTTGTACTGGTTGATGGTGATCCCGAGTTGCTCGATCAACTCATCAACCGGGTAGAGGCCGCCCGGACCGAACCGGCCTCTGCAGCCACCTTCGCCGTGCCGCATGCATCGGACTAGCAGGCGCTGCACGTCGTCTATCGTGGGCGGGCCCTTCCGGCCCTTAGGGCCTGGGCTCTTGCTTTTGCCCCTGCCCTTAGACCCTCCTCCACCCATCGCGGCACTGAGGCCCGCGGCTTTGCTGGACCTCCGATGGGCGAGGGAAACCTGACGCGCCCTTGAGCGGCCAGGACACGGCCCGCTGCAAGGGGCCGGTGTGCAGTAGTGGTAGGCAGCCGCTCCCGCGCGGCCAGGGCACGGCCCGCAGCGGGGCCTTGTGGTTGACCACGAAGGTCCGGGCGACCGATCGGTCGCTCCCGCGCGGTCTGGTCGCGACCCGCAGCGGGGCGCAGTGCACAGGCACGAACGCGGGGAGGGACTACCTACCCTAGGCTCTACAACACACTTGAACCGCTGCGGCGGGGGTTTGGGGAGTTTCCTTAAGGTCGGGGCTTTAAGGCTTCTACGGCTTCTGCTTCGACCTTGGACCGAACCTCTAGGCCTGCTTCCTAAACACTGGCTGCGAGACAAACGAACGAAGCTGCACGCGACGAACGACGAAAAATCCTTCTGCCCGCAGACCGGCGACCTGGGAAACGGCCCGCCCCAAAAACACCCGCCCTGAACACAGAAACACCCGAACAGCCCCAACATCCTGAGCATCAGAACGCGCGTGGGATGATTCTGGTCCGAGCGCGCCGCGTCATGGTTCGCGCGCTTGGAGTCGTGCGCACCGCGAACGCCTAAGGCTTCAAGAGCAGACGACGCGCTCTGAGGAGCCGCGACTGCCCCCTTGGCGCACGCTTCGCGCACCGCCCCCTCGGCTTGGGCATCAGTGAAAAACTGCCCATCAATGACCCTACCTGTCCTAACAGTAAGATCATCCACGTAGGCAATCCACTCCTTAGTATACTTAAGGCGCCTACCTCTGCCGGGGGCATAGGCCCTATCAACTACAAAGTTGAAGTCATCTGGGCCGTTAATCGGGCCAAAGGTGAGGCCGACAGGGAGATACTTCCCTGATCTTGCCACAATGGCCAACACCTCGCGAGCACGCTTGGTGTTCCTAATCTGATTAAACCCACTAACCGCATCCACGCCAAACCGAACCTACTGCGGCGGCGAGCACATCGCTGCCCCGCCGACAATAGTACGTGGAGCGCTTAATCCGGGCATTCACGCGGCGGTAGTCAACCACCAAGCGTCGCTTCCTATGCCGCTTGTAGCTGGGCATTTCCTTGGTCGGAAACGGCGCAGATCCCCAAGCCGAGCTGCCGCGGATCAACTGACCCCGCTTGCATTCTTCTTCAAGCTTGTCGTCGACCCATTGCGCGGACTCGCCCCTCAGACTGTGAGGCTGGGACGAGACCGGCGGCCCGGTGGGGATGCAGTCATGGGCGAACTTCCTGACCGTGGTCCTGGTGGTGTCCTCCACCCAGAACCCAGCGGCCTTTCGCCGTATGACCTCCCTGACGGCTGCGATATCAGCATCGGTCAGCCCGGGTCTGGTTGGTCCAGGCTCGATCTTCAAACCCGACCATACGAGGTCTCTATAGGCCTCGGTGCGCCTAGGATCCTCCGCGACCTTCTCGCCCGCAAGAGCATAGACCTCAAGGTCAGCCCGGACGGAATCCCAGTCCTTGGCGTCCGCCTTGGTCCGCCAAAACGCTTCTTTCTCCGCGGCATACTTATCCACCTCCTTATCCAGCTCCGCACGCTCTGCTGGCGTGAGGTCCTCGCCCGACCGCACGTCCGGGAGGGGAACGACTGGAGAGGGCGGTGGCGCAGCCGCGGCGCTATCTGCACCCGCAGTCGCTGGAAAGCTTTCAACTGCAGCGGTGCACAGCTCTTCTGCGCCCCTCAGACCAAGGTCCTGGAGCGAGGCGCAGAAAGCCGCTCCTATGAGGTTGTAGTCAGCTTGCGCGCGCTCAAAGTGCTTGTGCCGCACTGCGCCCAACGCATCCGGCCTACTACACCTCAAACCTACCGATTCTAGGCTGAAATCGGCGAGCCACAGGGCCCCGCTCTCAACGAGGTTGCCGCGGCCACTGGCCCGCGCGAACTGGCACATGTCAGCCCGCACGAAAGCCCAAGGCCAGCGTGGCTCAGCGAGCGTCCCAAACAAGGCGCCCCACTCCTCTAGCCGCCAAGGTTCCCACTCGCCTTTTTGCGCCTGCAAACGCAACGCGACGTGGGCGCCCGCGCGTGTGCGTTCCTGCGCACACCGGACGACTAGCTGGAGGAAAGCCCGGGGCACATTCTTGCCCTCAAGCCCAATTACGAGCACCTTCGGCTCTGTGCGCAGAACAGCGCCGCTAATGGCCTCCAAGTGCTCTTCTGCGGCCAGGTTCCAGGTGATCCCGTAGGCCTGCTTGCCTTGCACAAAAGCGGGAACAACCCTGTACCCGTGCCTCCTCGCCGCGTCGGAAACGACCGCGTCACCCCAAGCAACCTCTAAGACATCAGCAACCCCACCAAGGAAATACTGCCGGAACCAACTCTCGACAGCACCCGACTCTGGGGAAGCCCTAGGCTGCAACGCGCGGGGTTCCGCGACCAAGAGGTCCGCGAGGGCCTCTCGGATCGAGAGCACACTCGTGCCGGCACGAGACGCTCGCTCGAGGGTCCTGTCCTGCAACGAATACGCCCCCTTGTCCAACTTTCTGGCCGAGGCTGCAGCAAGCACGCCGTCGCGGTTTAGGTCGATTTTGGAAATGATTTCCTTCACAGAAACCGCTTCATGGGCCGGACGGGTCCCTTCTGAAAGCGTGAGCGCTCCGTCCTCGGCGATATATGCAAGCCGCCATTTGACGCGAACCCCGCTGGCGTCGGGGAGATAGCGATGGACGCCGACCTGCGCACGGGCCGCATCCACCTGCGTGACCCGTCCTAACCTGCACACCTTCGGGCCTCCACCTACACCCCGATAGGCAATGCGGTCACCAAGGCGGAGGACGAAGTCCCTCCCGCGCCTGGTCAGCGTGAACTCCACCTGCTTGGCGTCGCCTTGAACCTGTTGCCCTAAGCTGGGGCGAGACGAGCCGTCCCCGCCGGTTTCATCGTCTTCAAAGACGACCGGCTCGCGGGATTCCGCGCCATCTGCATCCGCAGGAACAAGAATGCAGTCTTCTGCGTGCGCCTCCATCGGGCCGCGCCGGGCGGAAGAAGTACCCCCCGACTCCATCGACACGGGCTCCAAGGTGAGCCTGTGGCCCTTGACTTCCAACACGCGCCAGGGGCCGGTCAGACCCGGTTTCCAAGGCACACGCCCCGCCCCCTCTGAACGGGCCCTCGGAGCGTTCCAGACCACTCGGTCGCCTGGCTTAAGGTCCACAGTGCGCCTATGGCGATTTGCAAGTTTCGCCCGCGCTTCTGAAGACCGCGTCCAGTGCTCTCGGACCGCAGCAGCTAGTTCCGAGAACTGCTTAAACTGGCTCCGAGCCCAATCAGAGATGGGTTCAAACTGCAAGGCGTCTCGCAGGACGTCCTTTTCAAGTGGTAGAGCGAGCGACCAGCTCCGCTCTAGGTCCCTCGGGGTATACCCGTGGGGTCCCGGAGTGTTATCAATGACGTACTCCGCCACCACGAGCCAATCCGACCAAGCTTCGGAAAGGGAGGCGCCGACTTGCCTGACGACCGCCCCCAGCACCTTTTGAACTTCTTGGTGGACTCGCTCGTTTGCGCCCAACTCACAAGGCCTCAAGGGCGCGCTGAACCGCCACTCGGTCCCAAGCATAGCGCTGAGTTCTGCCATGAGCGCATTCTTGAACTCTGGCCCTCTATCCGACCTGATGAGGCTCGGGATCGTCCTGCTGCGAAGCACACAGCGTACGAACGCCCTCCTGACTTCAGCATGAGTCAGAGACCTCATCGGCTCGAGGAGGACAGCATGACTGAGGCAATCGAAGTACGTAAGCGAGTACCTATGCCCCTCCCTGTCCTCTCGGTTCGGACCCTCACAGTCCACGCTGACTTCCTGCCAGCAAGTCTCGGCGCCACACTTGACCGCACGAGCTTCAACCTTCGTCGGTCGAGAGCGGCCTTTAATGCAGGCGAGACACTTGGCGACCCAGGTCCGCACATCTTTCTCCAAATCGGGCCACCAGACTGCCCTCTCCAACAGTTTGATGGTAACCTCGGCAGACCTATGGGCCCCAAGGACTCCACAGTGGACTGAGTTGTAGCAGGCGCGGCGCCAGGTCACCCCATTCGCGCCCGCAGCCCCGTTGGGAACCACTGGGACGACGACGGTTTGACCCGTCCTGAGGGTCACTTCGCGCTCCAACAACCCGTCTCCGGATATCACCATCGGCGGCTCCGGCTTGCGAATCGAGCCCGCCAATGAGGGATCGCGCCGCTGGCCCTCGTACCACGCCGTACGAAGGGATCCCGTGACTCGGAACTCCGAAATGTTCGCCGCGTCCCTCGCCTCGACCGCAAGCTGTTCGCGACGATTTTCGTCCTCCCCCGCGGCCAGGCTCAAAGACGGAACACCGCCCTTAAACTCGACCTTGACCTTGGTTGAGGAATGGTCCCAAATGCACAGGATGGGGCTATGGCTGACGAGCTCCAGAACCACAGCAGGGCCCTTGTGCTCCTCACCCATAAACGCCAAAACTCTACCCTTCAGCTTGCACTCATTGGCATTCTTCCCGCGACTGATAGCGCCCGCGGTCCAATGCCCTTCTACGCCCTCATTGGACGCAGAGAATAGAGCAAGGACCCTTGACGCCTGCCGGGTAGAACTGCGGGGATCCGAGGCTTCTCCGGTTGCCCGCCAGCCAATGACCTGAGTAACCCTACCCACAAGGGCTATCAGCTTGCCGAAGGAGGGGTCTAAGGCAACCTCTTTGCCCTTAGACCTCCAGAGCACTTCGCACTGCTCATTCACGACATGTCTGTGGCCGTGCCAGTTCACCACTGACGACCAATGCACGACGATGTCGCCCTGAACCGCATCCAGGGGCGAGCAGTTGTGCCCCGCCACCACAGCACCATCTTCTCTAGCCACCCATGTGGTCCAGTAAGGCTTCACATCGCCCCACTTGGAAAGATCCTTGTGCTGGGAGCCGAGGCTGAGCTTCATGGAATGGCCCTTCTTCCATATCTTCCCACTCAGCATGCCATATGCTGTGGGAACGGGAGCATCCTTGGGCGTAGTCCTGAACCCTACCGCCCATTGCTGGATGGTTGTGGACCTAACCCTAAACAAACCTCCTGTCCTATCCAAGGTCGCAAGGACGGATTTGACCTCTAGGCCCACCTCATGGGCCTCAAGGTCGCCCTCAAGCGGAGGTTCGAGCTCCTCCCGCTCGGCTATCTCTACCGAGGTATCGACTGCCTCTTTCTCGATGCAGGCTGGGCAGCGAGAAAACAGGTAGGTCCGCTTGCCGCAGATGCATAGACCCTCGTGGTCCCAGAGGGGTCGTGACGGCTCGTCCAGCATCCCTCTAATGCTGGCATCATCGATGGAACGAACCGCGTCCAACCTCAAGGACCGCAGAACTTCCGCCCCCAATGCCTGCTTCCCTACGATCCCAAAACCTCGCAGGGGAGGCTCCGGAAAATCCTTCTTGAGTTCCGGACAAGCCTCGGCCACTTCCAAGTGGCCTTGCTGCGTGCGCCAAAGGCGTGGCCGCACCGCCCAGATAGCCTTGATGCCTGCCCAAGCCTCTCCTACAGCCCTAGCTTCTTTGCGCTGCAGGTTCCTTGCTTGGAGCGTGAGCTCAACAACCAAAGGCCACCTAAGGACGGCTGTGACCAGCCCGCCTTGTCCAAGTCCTACGAGGAACTGCGGACGAAACCCCGAAGCTTCCCTAAGAACCTTGGCACACGAAGTGAGCAAGTCGACCCTGATCCGCTTGATCTTCTTGGTCCCTGCGAGCCTGCCGGCCCCGCAATCGAAATGCGAGGCAAGCCCGTCGGTATCCTCAAACGGACCCCAACAACCCCTGACAGCCACAGAAACTCCAGGGAGGCTCGCTTGGAAGACGCGCCTGATCTCAGTCAGCTCTGCGTCCTGCTCTTTCCAACGCGCGTAGTCAAAGACAACCATGACGCGCACCGGAAGGGCTGCGACGACGCACATCGGCACAGCCGCGGCCTGGACACGGCCCGCAGGCTCTGGGACGGCGTCGTTGCCGACCGCCCAGGGCACGGGTCCATCACCCTCAGTACCCTCTCCGAGGTACTGGTCCAGGTCGAAACCTCGGAGTTGGCCCGAAAGGCCCTCGAGGTCTTTCGTCCTCGCCGCAAGGAGCGCATCCCGATCCTTGGGATTGCGGCTAAAACTGTCACCCAGCGTCGCTGAGCGACCGCTAAGGCTCCTTATTTCGGACCCATCCATAAGGATTTCCGCAACCCACCGGACGAGTTTCGGATCCATTCCGATGTCCGATGTTTGCGCTCGGGTAAGGTTGGCATGATCTGTCCAACACAGAGTCCGAATAGAGCCAAACATGCGGCGTGTCGCCCGCTTTACCTCGAGCTGGGCAAACGCCTCCTGTATCAAGGGCGGCCAGTTCTGCTGCGCGGGGGTCAAGCTCTTTGAGTGCGTCATAAGCACTTTGAGCTGACTCAAGTCACGCGTCATCTGCACGACGCTGCCCCCTACCGCGATGCCCGACGCATCCGCGATCTGCTCAAGGGGACACGACCCATCCGCAGCAGAGGCCTCATCGAAGGTAGCCAAATTGATGCGGTTCTGCATCATGCGCTTAATCGCTTTAAAGGCTTTGCAACCCTCGGTGGCGGCTGAGCCCAGCCCGCCTTCAGGAAAGACGGCGCCTGGCTTCTGCCACTGCCCTAAAATCTTGGCTGCGTGCCCATACTCAACAGGCAGGTAGCCGCGCAACCAGTTTGCGCAACCCAAAAATTGCTGAATGTGAAGCTTCTCCCAGAGCGGGGGAAAGTCAATCACCGCCTGACAACGCTCTTCGTCAGGCGAACTCCCGTCCCGCCCAATGTTGTGTCCCAGGAGCTTGCCTTTGGAGACACAAACTTCGGCCTTGCTGATTCCAAAGGAGAAGCCAAACAAGATTGACTTGTCTAGGAAACCCTCTAAGGAAACGAGGTGGTCGAGGAGGTGCGGGCACGCTTTAGGGTGCCGGGCGCGCATATCTGCCGCGAGCTTCTCATAATAGTAGTCCGTTGGAGGCTCTTCGATCATCTTCTCGATGTCCCAGCTCTCCACAATATGATAGCTCGGGCAGCGCGCCGTATCGACCGCGTCTGCTGGGCGCACAGCGTCACTTGCGCCTCTCCCAGCAGTGGCCGATCCCTCACGCCAGCCAGCCCAGCGTGGCCCCTTGCGCGTCCTAAAGACCGCGAGGCGTTCGGTGACTGGAACCTCATCGCTGCACGCAACGCTTTCCGCCACACGCAAATCCCTCGTGTCCCAGAGACGCCACGCCTCACCTACGCGCTGAAGCAAGCACGTTTCGTAAGGCGCCTTCTCGACCGCCAGAGTCCCGAGGTCCTTCTGCGCAGGGCGCCTACCCCACACAGACGCGTAACCACCCGGCGCCTCCCACCAGCTGTCGACGCTTGGAAGGTGGTCCAAGCAAGTAAGCACTCCAGGCTCCTCAACAGGGCGCCCAACCGGGCCGCTCCCGCCCCACACCGAAGCGAGAACAGTCACCGCAGCAAGGACCGATAGCACACCGATCCTGGCGCCGGTACGCAGCCGCCCAAAGGACCGCGCACACGAGGAACAACCTTGGAAGCTTCTTGCCGCGGCCCTGGACGCGGACCCGCAGGCAAAGCACGGGTCGTGGTCAACCGAGGCAACGGCGACCCCACAATCCGCACATGCCTGCGGAGACGGCTCCGACTCGAAAACCGTCTCAACCGCGCCACAACCACAGGCCGCAGTGCTTACGAGGCCGGAACGCACTTCCGCAACAACCTCGCCCGGCTGGAGAGAGTGATCGCACTCTTGGGCTGCGAGCAACACAAACCCCTTTCCCTCTCCTGTGGGCCAAAGGCCTGGTACGGCCTCGACCCCGCATTCCACCGGAAGCACTACCTCGGACAGGGATCCCTCTGCGGAGACTCCTTGCTCCCGCACGACCGGCACCAGCACCCCGCCGCCTGGCGAGAGCTCGAGAGGCTCTTCCCCGTCGTAGCGGAGGAGCTCCCGGCTTCCGCCCCCAGGCTCGGTGCATGACGCGTCGTCCAGGCTCGACAACCGCGCTTCGAAGGCGTAGGCCCTGTCCTTCCGGGTCTTGCTGTGATCCTCGCACCTGGGCATCCGGATTCCCAGCGTGTCGAGGACGTGAAAGTCGGGACCCGGCCTGAAGCCCAGGCCCATCCTTCCGGCGCAGTCCAACGCTCTGCCGCCGAGGATCAGTCCGTGCCAATCGGACGTCCCCCTGGCTGCGATTTTGCATCGCACGAAAATTTCAGTGTTGGGGCGACAGTCGTCCGCCGTCCTGCCTTCCAGCAGCGTGACGCGCAAGACTGCTGCCCCCTTCAGAGGAACGGGGGCTCCCGAAGCAATGCCATGCACATATTCTGGGTGGACCCACTTCTCGAGTCTCACGACCGGGAAGCCGGGATCTTCGGTACCGATCCCCAGCTCTGCAGCCCGGTTCATCATGCCCACCACAAGTTCCTCGGTTACGTGGTTTGCGCCGGCGCATCCGTCGAGCATGCACTCGACCTTACGGTCGAGCACCTGGACTACCGTTCTGTACTGGTAGCCTCCTGGCTCGTTGTCTGCCAGGCTCCACCAGTCCTTCGGCAGATCGTCCAGGGTGGCGAACTTGTCCCGCCCGCCCGCGTGCTGCTGCACCGCGGCGCGTCCTGCGGCTCCTGAGACGCCTGCCTGGACGCCTGAGCTGCCTATCTGGACGCTGAACGCGGCGAAGGGGTTGGACATGGAAGCCCCGGAGGGCGCGGCCCAGTTGGCAGGCAAGGCCGGCGTCCCTCCTGAGGTCGTCAGGTTGTGGACCATGTCGCAGCTGGCTCCTTTCTTGCACGACCCATTCTTGGAGAAAAAGGGGCAAACAGTGCCTGGTGGCTTTGCCGCGCCTTTGGCCGCAGCCTTAGGCTTAGCGCTGGCCTTTGCCTTGCCACCTCCCTTCCCTTTGCCCTTGCCTTTCGCCGTGGCAAAGGTTTGGTCACCCTTCTTAGCCGCGAGAGCTTTTCTGCGAAGCTCCTTGTCGTGGCTGAACGGGCAGGCATCCCCTTTCGGGCAATTCCCGTGGTCGCGAAAGTGGAAGCAGATCTTCTTGTCCGCCCCTTTGCCAGCTCCCTTTGACGCAGCGGCAAACGTCTGATCCGCGCCAGCCTTGGCCGCGGCAGCTGCTCCCTTGGCAGCAGCCTTAGCGGCGGCCTTGAGGCTCCGAATCTCCTTCTGAGCCTCGGCTAGCGCGACCGACGGGTCCGCGCTTGGAGAGCCGGTCCTGGAGTACACAGAGTGGGAAACAGCTCGGTGCGCTGCTTCCCTCTGTTCGTACTCCAAGACGACCTTATGGCTCTCCTCCCAAGTCTGCGGCCCTCTCAGCCCGCCGTCCTTGGGGTCGCCGGGCCACAATCGCTTGTCGTTACGTATCTCCTTTTGGAGATACGGGGGCATCTTGCGGAGGTACGAGAGATACAACTCTCGTGGGGTCTTCCCAAGACCCACCGCCTCAAGGTCCGCGATCGACGCCTCAAACAAAGGCTCGAATTGGTGGCCTGTGAGCTTGCCCTTAGCGAGGGAGGCATGCTCACCATCCACGCGGACTTCCCTTTCCTCCCGCGATTCCCCGAACATCAAGTGCTTGTTCTTGATGCGGTCGTACACTGCCTGTGGGTCGGAGAGAACCTCTCCCGACTTCCACGCTGCGCGGTAGGCGTTCGTGTACGTCTTCATGCGCGAGCCGCGGCAGCGCCCGCGTAGCGCTAGCAGCTTCTCGCGCGCACTCATACCGCGACAGTTGTTGGCGAGCGCGCAGACGTCCTCGAACTCCTCGTAGAACAGGACAACGTCTCGCGCGTCCGACTTGTCGTCGGTCAGCGTCGGCCACGTGAGGTCAGTTTTGACCGTCGTTATGGAGCTTTGCCCGCCCCTCTGCGCTAACGCTTCTTTCAGCGCTTCAGTTTGGGCGGCGAGTGCGGCGGCGAAATCGCCCGCCGGGTTTGGGACCCGGTCTGCGAACCTCCGCCGTCTGAACCTCGCTTCAGGGCTTCTATCTCCATCTCCAGCGCCGCGAGCTTTGCGCGCAAAGGGGAATCGCCGTCCGTCGCGCCCAGGTCACGGGCCGCGGAAGGACCACCTGCAACCTCGGCAGTGTGCAAACCTCCACGGTCCAAACCTAACCCCAACCCACTTGCAGTCGCAGGCTGTGGTAGCCCTGGGGAACGCGGCCCCACGGCTTCAACTGGCACGTCGGACGGGGAGCTCCAAACCTTCTCTTGGCTCGAGCTTTCTTTTCCCCCTAGCGCGAGGATAAGTTCCCCGACACATTGGATTTCACGCTGAATCTCCTCTGCGTCTTCGGGGTCCTCGCCACCGCGCAAAGCCGCGACCGAGAACCTGGTCCGCAGCCGACGGACCATCTTTGTCGGATGCCAGTCCCCGCCTATCTTCGAGAACTCATCCGCAAGGAGGGTGGCTTTGGTGCTCAAGGCGTCAAGGTCACGGGAGCTCACCGTGACTCCATGCGCTTTGAGCGCGAGGACAATCCGCGAAACGCGCGTCAAGTAGTCCGCGACCGGTTCCTGGTCTGGACGGAAAATCGCGCGCAGCTCCGCCTGTAAGCCCTCTGCGGTGCCTGGGACTGAACCTGCTGTCGACGGCGGACCGGACGGTCCCGCCGGGCGGGACCCTGGTGCCGTAGCAGGGACATAGGCAGCACCGGTAGGGACCATGGCCAGCTCCCTTGCCGCGGCGCCGACATCCACCCGCGGCGGACTGTCGCCTCCAGCGCCCGAGGCCTCAGGGACTAGCTCGGAGTCCTCTTCTTCTTCCTCTTCCTCCTCGTCCTCGCCTTCGGCGTCGTGGAGGAACTTCATGACCTTTCGCCAGAGAGCCGCCTCCTGCTCTGGCGTTGTGCTAACCCCATCCCGCTTGGACAACGGACGACTGCCGGTCTCCCTACGCCACTTAAGCCAAGCGACGTAGCTCATCCGCTCGGGATAGGGAACGTCTCCACCCTCGATCGCTTCGAGGAGGGTGACGCCCTCGGCCTGACCTGCAACCTCTGCGGACATCGCCGCGCCTTGGTTAGCAGGCCGCAGGCGTGGCACACGAAGCGCCGCGCCTTGGTTAACAGGCCGCAAGCGTGGCACACAGTCCACGCGTCCAGGTCACGGACCGCGACAGACAAGCAAAGCAATGCTTGCCCACTCGGGCCGTAGGCACAAGAGCTGTACGTTTCCCAGAACAGCCCCCAATTGTGAAGTCGACCAGCACTGGACTTGCACTAAGCCAATGCAATCACAGCCCGGCCACGCTGTTTTACGACTTCGCGAGTTCAAGCACTTGTGCAGCTACGCCTGAGTGCGTCCGGTCGGACCGCACAGCAACCTAAGAGCTACTGTACGAAACTACCGTGCTCAAAGGCACAAGCTCGGTACTTGAGCCAAAATATTGGCATTGTTACGAATTGCAAAACTACACATGCAAAGGAAAACAACACGCTGCACTAGCACTAAGCAAGCACACCATGCATGCTTTGACCTGCTCACATTATGAAATGTGAATTAAAAGACGAGCACGGGCAATGGGGGAAGCAACTGTGGGTTATACAATCTGTTCTGTTTATTGTTAACCATTATATAATAGAAATTTATTTCTAAATAGTAATAATGATAACTCCTATAGTTAAACCTGTTAATGTTAAAGAATATGATTTTAAACAATCTAAATATGAAATAGCACCACGACTACCATTTAGTCAAATAATTATTGGTCCTAGTGGTTCTGGAAAAGGTATCTTACTACAATCAATGATATTAGATATTTATCGTGATGTCTTCGCTAGAATATACATTTGGTCACCTTCAATTTCTGTTGATAGCAATTGGTTACCAGTTAAAAAATACATTCAAGACAATTTAAAGGTTGATTTGGAAAAGGAGAAATGTATGTTTGATGAATATGTTCCTTCAGAATTGGAAGCAGTGATAAAAAGACAACATAAAGTAATAGAATATCAGAAAAAGAATGACCATAATAAATTACACTCAATACTTATTATTGTGGACGACTTCGCAGACAGTAAAGCATTTTCAAGAAACTCACCGCTACTAAATCAATTGTATGTGAGAGGTAGACATAATAGTATTTGCATAATAACTTCAACGCAAAAGTTCAATTCATTAAGTCCCATTATTCGCGTCAACAGTCGTCAGTTATTTTTCTTCAGGTTAAGAAACTACAAAGAAATAGAAACAATGGTTGAAGAATTAAGCGCGGTATTAATTAAAAAATCTACCGTGGCTGATGCTAAAAATCTGTCAGAAGCAAAAAAACTATTGTTAGAAGTGTATAACATAGCAACAGAAGAACCATACAGTTTTTTATTTATTAACTTAATGAAAGGGGATGTTAATGATATGTTTTATAAACGATTTGATGCTAAATTAGTTATTGATTAATAATATTATTTGATAATATTATTAATTATATTAGTGAATAATTGCATAATGTCATTGGGGGAAGTTTGTAATATATTTTATCGCTTTTTGTTTCCTCTAGTTTTTCAACTCTTTCAATTACATCTTTTAAAGTGTTAAAAAATAATATATCTGTTTTTGTTTTTTCATCTATATCAAGTTCTTTTATTTGTTTCATATTTTCAGTAGCTGTAGTTTTAGATGTTTTAGAACCCATATATTATGATTTAGATTTTCTATTTTCCTTCCCCTTTTCCTTTGCCTTTTAATGTTTTTATCTCTTTTTCTAATTTATCAATGCGATTTAATGCATTTTGTAAAGCGCTCCATAAAATGGGTGTTGTCATTGTATAATCAAATTTCAAATATCCATCTTTTCCTTCTTTAACCATATTTTGCCATTCATCGGGAACTTTCTTACTTATAAAGTCATTAGCAATAAAACCACAACAAGATTTACCTTGTTGTCTGTCATCAATAAAATGATATGTTTTTGGAACAATGTATTTAACTAACTCAACTGCTTTTTTCTGGTTAAGTTCCTTAATGTCTTTCTTCAACCTTTTATCAGAACTTGGAATTAGAGAGCCTGTATATTCAATATCTCCATTAACGAGAATGCCACCTGGTGAAATTGAAAATACATCATTCGATACTGAAACACTACCAAAATAAAATGCATATTCTCCTCCCGCGTCAGTATTTAAAAACTGTATCTGGTCTACGGTGCTTATTGTCTCTTGTGTTATTTCTAAATTGTTATTTATTTTTACTTTTCCATCTGTTATTTTAATTTCTGGTGTTGATGATTCTAATCCAACTGTTAAATTAATATCTCCTAAAGCGTCACCATTTCTAATATATAATTTATATTGAGTATCCAATACTTCTTTAAACTCACTACTATTCTGAAACATAAAGCGACCCCAACTAATAACATCTGCCTCACCAACGATATTACCAATACTATTAAATGTTTGATTATTTGTTACTGCTCTATTAATAGTAATTCCGTTAGTGTCGTTTAATTGTAGTGCTATTGTTCCTGTTGTAGGGTCGGTTGTTCTGTTTGATTGTAATGAAAAATTAATTTCATTTGTTGATATTACATTTAATGAATTATTGGCGTCTGCTCGTTGAAATATTCTACCTGAATTATTAACATAAATATCACTATTAAATGTTGATATATTTTGAAACGATGCTGTCCCACCAAAATTACTATTGCCACCCGAAACATTTAATTTATTTGAACCTTGAATAACACCAATACCTAAACTTAAACAATAAACGCCATTACCGTTTGCTGTATTTAATAGAAGTAATGAAGAACTGTCATTGCTTGTATTATAAGCATTAATATTGAATGAATTAAATTTTAGATATCCTTGTGCGTTTTTTACAGTCATAACATTAGAGGCATCCGTTGTATCTTTATAAAATGTAAGCCCTGAATTATTAGAAATATTAAAATTTTCACCATAAAAGTTTAAATCATTTGATAAGTCTAAATTACCATCAACTCTTAAATTTTGTCTAACAATAGCACTATCAACAACATCTAATGTATATCCTCCTGTTAATGTATTTGATGCTGTGTCTACTAATAAGGAATGTGATTTAACATATTGATTAGCATTAGCGTTTAAATTTAATATCCTACCTGTATCACCTACAATCAATACTATCATTATTAAAAGTAATATAATTATCTGTATTTCTAACTGTAAATGATAAATTAGCATCTGCTGTATTTTCTACTATTAAACCACCTGTTGGTGTTTCTATTTTACCTGACATTTTATACCCTGCGTTATTATTTGTTAAATCTAATTGTTTTATTGCATTATCTGATGTATTATTACATAATATTTTATCGCCTTTTAAAGTTATATAGCTAGTTTGATTTCTAAAAATCGCTACATCTCTGTCTGCTTCTGCTCCAAACTGATTACTGAAAATCAACCCTGATAATGGTTCAATATTAAATGTTGAATTTTTTAATGTTAGTCCTTGATGTAAAATAGTAGGTCTTGATAAATCAATAACTGGAAAAAATGAAACATTGTCAGTAAATAATGATAAATCCGCCTTCAATGCGAGGAAATTATCAATTTCTGTATCAGTGTATCCACCACCACCTCCTGCACCTGCTATTAATGTATCCACCTCTCCTTTGTTATAAAAATTGGTAGCTAATAATGTGTTGTTTTGATAATTGGTAGATAAATTTGTGTCTATTTGTGTTGATGTATAATAATTAGTAAATGTAGCGTCTATTTCTGTTTTATTGTAAAAATTGCTACTTAACATTGTGTTAGTTTGATAATTATTTGTTAAGTCATCATTAATGGCATTAATACTATTAAAATTTTGTAATTGTTTCGTGTTCAATATTGCTATGTCATCTGTGTTGGTACTTATTTGGGCGTTGTTTCCTACTTCATCTTTAGTAGCGTATATTAGCGATAAATCAGTTCCGCCGACAATAATATTATCTGCTGTTAATGTGTTTGTATTATTTAGTGTGAGTGTCATTGTATAATATTAATAAAATAGATTATTATTTATTTTATTAATATTAATTTTCTTGTTGTTGATTTAGATATGCTTGATGCTTTTTTGACCTGTTATGTTCTTGTTGATGTTGCTTGGTATATTTTCCACAACATTCACATATAAATTTGACTTGTCCTCTTTCTTGATTTTTCTGTATCAATTCTTCCCGATGCTTTATGTAATAATCATTTTTCTGTTGTTTAATCAATTCTGGGTTGTCTTCTCTGTATTTCTTCACTCTTGCTTTGGTTTCTTCTTTATGTTCCTGATAATACTTTTTCTTCCACTCTTTCATATATTCCTTATTATCTTCTTTCCATTCTTTAATAGTTCTCCCTTCTACTCGTTTGTTTAATGTTGCCATTTCTCTTATGTAATGTTGTTCTCTTGCTCTTAATTGGTCACGGTTTTCACACGGGTAGTTTTCAATCAACTCTATATAAAAGTTTTCTACACCCACTTCATTCATTTTTTGATACAGGGGGAAGTTTCTATCTCTGTCATTATTCATACTTGACCTATGCTTAACCATTCTTTTGGATAAATATTTTTCACAGGTGCTTCCTATATAAATATCATCAGTTTTATAATTCCTTATGCAGTAAATTTTACCGTCTTTATAATCTCGGCTCATTATCACTATTTATTATAAACAACTTATCTTTAAGCCTTTTTACTCAAATTTAATCATATACTTTCAAACCTAAATCCTTTATTTCTAAAATTTGCTCGCTCAACAGGGTTATATAAATATTATCAGGCATAGCAGTAGTTGTTATTGAAGCATTTGCAGGTTTAACTTTTACTAACATTTGCTGTCCTGCTCTTGTATTTATTCCAGTATATGATGAGTCTGGCACGCGTTCAAATGAAAACCCAAATACAAATTGACGGTCGCGATATTGTCTAAAATCAATTGACATTGAATGTTGATGAAACATTGGAAGATTTAATGCCTTTCTTAAGTGATAATAGCATTCTTGAAGTGATGTAATCGGATACTCTGCATATAGTTTAGAACCTAGTTGTATTTGCATTTGTAAATCAAAATTATTGTCATAAATTCCTTCAGTTTGTTCGTCTGATTGTTGTTGTGGATGATAAAAACGACAAAATTCCTTGTCACAGTATTCGTAACCAGTGCTTGGGTCTCCTTCTTTGTAAAATGTAATGAATGATGCGACTAATTTTGATACTGAACGGATGACTTGGACGTTAATATCGGTTGTGCCTTTTACTGATTGAGATTGAGTAATATAAGTTGTATATGTAATGGGTAATCCTTTTCCTTCTAAAAGATGTTTGACATATTCATTATTTAAATTATTATCTAAAGTGCAAACATCACAAACAACACGAGCATTATTAATTTCCCAATCAGTGCTTGTATTTCTAAATTCAGCGTCTGCTTCCGTGGCAGGATTAACATCAGTTACAAACCTATTCCCAACAGCATCGGCCGTTGTAACATCTTCAGGGTCAATTACACAATCAGTAGCATTAGTAACCAATTCTAATTCAATTGTTAAATTTCCCATATACTTTAAGGGCAAATACTTAAATTGACTGAATAAACCACATAAAGGCTTAAACCCAACAATCATTTTATCCTTAAAGCCTTGACAAGTTAAACCATTCACTTCATATTTTAGTCTTGTGTCATTATCATTAACTAGAGTTTTAATTTCATCATCATATCTATAACCAAAACCTTCATTTGCTTCATCTTTTCGTGCTCCTTGAGACATCATTTTAGAGAACATATGATGAACTCGGTTGTAATTATCAAAGTCTTCAACAACCTGATTACCAGCAATAATTCTCATTCGTCTGAAGAAACTATAAGGAGGAGATAATGGACGGAGTTTGTTATTATATGCTCCAGGGTCAAGATTTTGTAATGTAAAAAATATTCTTACACTTTGAGGGTCTAACCAAGCATTATCTTCTGCATTTAATGAAAATTTCAATACACGATTACCACTTGTAGGTTTATAGATATTTGAACCAGAAGGCCAAAATGTAACGCTTCGTCTATCAGTAATATAACTTGAACCTTTGTTTAATTTAAATGACAGGTTGTCAATGAGGATATCTTCGGGCGAGAAAGTTTCCATAATTATATATTCATTTATAGAAAAAATTAAATTATATTTGATTAAATATTTTTAAATACTTAATCAAATATATTAAACTTAATATTATTTTGATTATTTTTATTTCCTTTCTTTGTGTTTATAGTCTCCTTCAATTGCATCTCTCCTCCCTCATCAACTAACTTTCTTATTTCTTCATAACTGTTCTGTTTAAACTTTTTATCTGGTTTAGGCTTTTCCATTTTCTCATAACTACTAGATTTATAAGCAAACATTATTAATATTCTTGAGAAATTAATTAAATTGTTGCATAAACTCATCACTTGTTATTGGTAAATGCCCTTCTTTATTATGAACATTACCAATATCTTGATATGAATGATTTTGCAGGGGGTCTAATGACCCCCTGTTTAATGTTATACTACCTTTATCAAACATACTAACAACATCTCCGGCTTTCCGTATTCGTAAATTAGTTCCTGTCTCATCTGGTCGCACCATAACTTCTTGTTTGAAATATATTGCCATAATCACTATTTATTTGTTGTCCTACCGCCGAGCCTAATGAATGAGACACTATATTTTTTATGCCATAATTCTTTTTACCATCAATATCAATAGCATAATCTTGAATAAAATTATCAACATCTTTATATCTTTTTGTGTTTCTTGTCTGGTAAAATGGTAATTTTAAATCATCTACCGCATCTTGAAATGATTTTGTACCAGCTATGTATAAAGTCTCTCCGTCCCTGTAAATACCGTTAGGGTCTTCGTATGCTCTCTTTAATCCATAAGTATCCGTCGGTATATATTCATTACCCGCCAACTCTTCCCTAACATCGTTATGTATTTTATTTCTTGTTTTAGGCGCTTCATACAAAATACCTTCATTTCTTCTTTTATGTTTAAACATATAAAATAACTTATAATTTATTTTGTAAGTTAATTAATAATGCTTAAGTTTAAAAAAGTATATATTGATAGTAGTTATAAAGTGAGTGGCACTCCGTCCGATTTTACAATTGA
>CAJNDS010002521.1:249703-329703 GCA_905221605.1 Symbiodinium natans
GGCCTGTGAGCTTGCCCTTAGCGAGGGAGGCATGCTCACCATCCACGCGGACTTCTCTTTCCTCCCGCGATTCCCCGAACATCAAGTGCTTGTTCTTGATGCGGTCGTACACCGCCTGTGGGTCGGAGAGAACCTCTCCCGACTTCCACGCTGCGCGGTAGGCGTTCGTGTACGTCTTCATGCGCGAGCCGCGGCAGCGCCCGCGTAGCGCTAGCAGCTTTTCGCGCGCACTCATACCGCGACAGTTGTTGGCGAGCGCGCAGACGTCCTCGAACTCCTCGTAGAACAGGACAACGTCTCGCGCGTCCGACTTGTCGTCGGTCAGAGTCGGCCACGTAAGGTCAGTTTTGACCGTCGTTATGGAGCTTTGCCCGCCCCTCTGCGCTAACGCTTCTTTCAGCGCTTCAGTTTGGGCGGCGAGTGCGGCGGCGAAATCGCCCGCCGGGTTTTGGGACCCGAACCTCCGCCGTCTGAACCTCGCTTCAGGGCTTCTATCTCCATTTCCAGCGCTGCAAGCTTCGCGCGCAAAGGGGAATCGCCGTCCGTCGCGCCCAGGTCACGGGCCGCGGAAGGACCACCTGCAACCTCGGCAGTGCGCAAACCTCCACGGTCCAAACCTACCCCCAACCCACTTGCAGTCGCAGGCTGTGGGAGCCCTGGGGAACGCGGCCCCACGGCTTCAACTGGCACATCGGACGGGGAGCTCCAGACCTTCTCTTGGCTCGAGCTTTCTTTTCCCCCTAGCGCGAGGATAAGCTCCCCGATGCATTGGATTTCACGCTGAATCTCCTCTGCGTCTTCGGGGTCCTCGCCACCGCGCAAAGCCGCGACCGAGAATCTGGTCCGCAGCCGACGGACCATCTTTGTCGGATGCCAGTCTCCGCCTATCTTGGAGAACTCATCCGCGAGGAGGGTGGCTTTGGTGCTTAAGGCGTCAAGGTCACGGGAGCTCACCGTGACTCCATGCGCTTTCAGCGCGAGGACAATCCGCGAAACGCGCGTCAAGTAGTCCGCGACCGGTTCTTGGTCTGGACGGAAAATCGCGCGCAGCTCCGCCTGCAAGCCCTCTGCGGTGGCTGGCACCGAACCTGCTGTCGACGGCGGACCGGACGGTCCCGCCGGGCGGGACCCTGGTGCCGTAGCAGGGACATAGGCAGCACCGGTAGGGACCATGGCCAGCTCCCTAGCCGCGGCGCTGACGTCCGCCCGCGGCGGACTGTCGCCTCCAGCGCCCGAGGCCTCAGGGACTAGCTCGGAGTCCTCTTCTTCTTCCTCCTCATCCTCGTCCTCGTCTTCTGCGTCATGGAGGAACTTCATGACTTTCCGCCAGAGAGCCGCCTCTTGCTCTGGCGTAGTACTGATCCCATCCCGCTTGGACAACGGACGGCTGCCAGTCTCCCTACGCCACTTAAGCCAAGCGACGTAGCTCATCCGCTCGGGATAGGGAACGTCTCCACCCTCGATCGCTTCGAGGAGGGTGACGCCCTCGGCCTGACCTGCAACCTCTGCGGACATCGCCGCGCCTTGGTTAGCAGGCCGCAGGCGTGGCACACGAAGCGCCGCGCCTTGGTTAACAGGCCGCAAGCGTGGCACACAGTCCACGCGTCCAGGTCACAGACCGCGACAGACAAGCAAAGCAATGCTTGCCCACTCGGGCCGTAGGCACAAGAGCTGTACGTTCCCAGAACAGCCCCCAATTGTGAAGTCGACCAGCACTGGACTTGCACTAAGCCAATGCAATCACAGCCCGGTCACGCTGTTTTACGACTTCGCGAGTTCAAGCACTTGTGCAGCTACGCCTGAGTGCGTCCGGTCGGACCGCACAGCAACCTAAGAGCTACTGTACGACACTACCGTGCTCAAAAGGCACAAGCTCGGTACTTGAGCCAAAACATTGGCATTGTTACGAATTGCAAAACTACACATGCAAGGGAAAACCACAAGCTGCACTAGCACCAAGCAAGCACTCCATGCATGCTTTGACCTGCTCACATACTACTACTACTACTACTACTACTACTACTACTACTACTACTACTACTACTACTACTACTACTACTACTACTATACTACTACTACTACTACTACTACTACTACTACTACTACTACTACTACTACTACTACTACTACTACTACTACTACTACTACTATTACTACTGACCACTACCACGACCACACTACTATTATTATCACCAGTATCACTACTACTACGACTAATAGTACTACTACTACTACTACTACTACTACTACTACTACTACTACTACTACTACTACTACTACTACTACTACTACTACTAATACTACTACTATTACTACTTTTTTTTTAAGACTACTACAACTAATCTAATACTACTACTACGACTACTATACTACGACTACTACTACTAATACTAATCTCACTACTACTACTACTTACTTTACTTGTGCTGCTGCTACTACTACTACTTACTACTATACGACTAAAAAATACTACTACTACTACTACTACTTACTACTACTTACTGACTTGTGAAGTCGACCAGCACTGGACATTGCATTAAAACATTGACATAACAGCACGGCAACGTGTTTTACGACTTCGCGAGTTCAAGCACTTGTGCAGCTACGCCTGAGTGCGTCCGGTCGGACCGCACAGCAACCTAAGAGCTACTGTACGAAACTACCGTGCTCAAAGGCACAAGCTCGGTACTTGAGCCAAAACATTGGCATTGTTACGAATTGCAAAACTACACATGCAAGGGAAAACAACACGCTGCACTAGCACTAAGCAAGCACTCCATGCATGCTTTGACCTGCTCACATTCGCCCCTCAGCCGAGGCTTCCGGCTCACCAAGAGCTCATAGTGCGTCAAGCACTTCAGCAACGCGGCAAATGGGGTAGGGCGAGGGTGTCGCGTGCGACCCTGGTAGAGCCCGCACATCATGAGCATTGGCATGCGGCTTCGGCGGCAGCCCGCACTACCAAACGGACGCACGACGACAGCAGCCCTCTACGACCCTAAGCCACCCCAAGTCGCGAGCGCTCACCTTTGTGCAGGCAGGCGAGGCTCCAGAGTACTGGGCAGGTCTTTGTGCTGCTAGTGCAAAGCTATGGTACAAATGGTACACTGTACACACTACCGGCCCTAAGCTACGGCTACGGCTACTCACCTATCCAGAACTACCTACGGGCTACCGGACTCAGCGAGAGCCGCGCACATTGCTTGTGCCGCAGCCAGTGCAACTCGCACGCGCTTCGGCGAGCGCACTGCCGCGACCAGGACACGGTCCGCAGCACCTGCAAAAGAGCTCCCTCGACAAGAGGGGCCACAGGCAGGGCGGAGAAGAAAAGTGCGGGGAATGCAAAATGGGCAGGCTTCCAACCTGCCGCGGCCTTTTCGCCCGCAGTCACGCAAAGAAAGTGCAAAAGGTTGGCGAAGCAGCGTGCCGTGCTGCAACGCCGGCTCTGATAATGCGTGGATACATACCACGCCGCGCCAACTGGCCGCAGCCTACTCGATACCCTGTGGAGCAGTGTTGGGGGCACGAGTGGCGTTGCCAGCAACGTTGGAGCTACTGGCTCGCTCCAACTGAGGGCGCTTCGCAACCGCCTCATCGAGGGAGAATGCCTCAGCCGACACCCTCTGGAAATCCTCGACGTAGGACTGCGCGACAGGGTGCGTCTTGGGGACCTCAAGCTTAAGCCCTGCTTCCGCATTGGCCTTGCTGCTTGTGGTGAAATTGAGGCTCCCAATCAGCACCACCGCGCCGTCAGGCCGCAGTAGGCAAAGGGCCTTGGCATGGTGCAGCCCTTGAATCCCGGTGCCTACCTTAGCCCCGCGGCCGTCGCGAGCATAGGCGTCGCGCAAGGATGTGCCGCAACCCACCTTCACCTCGGCACCTGCGGCCGCCAAGCGTTTCAACGCTTGCCACTGAAGCTTGGTGCGGTGGCATTGTCCCATGTCGGCGACAATCCGAACGCTTGCGCCCTTGCCAAGCGACGCTTCGATTGCCTCGATGCAGGATGGGCAATCTAAGCTGTAAGCCCGGATGTAGATCACATCCTCTGCTGCTCCGGAACCAAGCAGCGTTTGGGCGGCCTGAATGTATGGCCCGCCCGCAAGGAATTCCGCTTCTTTGACTGGAGAACTCCTAGCGGGGGCTGGGCCCTTGTTCCTCCGGCTTGGCGTGCGCGCCACAGTGGCAGTGGCGGCACGTTGCACGGAGCCGGAATGTGCGTGGGCTGCGCTCGCTCCATCTGCTGGGGCCGCGGCCAGGTCACGACCCGCGAGCCCCTGAAAGAAGGAGAGCCCGCGGCTCTTGGCCGCGAGTTGGGAGAAACACCCTTCACTGTTCCCCAAACCCAACACCACCTTACCCTTAGCTAGGGCATCGGAGGCGGTACTCCGAATGGAGTCTGTGAGCGCAGGACCCGCGCCTCGCTGGGCCGCGTGCAAAAACCCTAAGGAACGAGCGGTGTCCATTGCGGCATCGCAATGCCCGCAGCGTCCTTCTGCCAGGTAAGCACGACAGCCACAGGCAGCTGTCTCCTCCTTGAGGTGCACCCAAACCTTATGGGTCACCCCTTTCTTGGTGCTCGCGACTTCAAACGTCGCTTCGGAGCCAAGGAGCTGAGACAGCCGCGCCTCAGGGGCCGCGGTGTTGCCATGTCGCAAATGCGCAATGCGATTGGCAACGGCACGACTCACGTACCACAGAACAGCACCGCACAAGATCACTACCACGAGAGTGATGGCTGTTCCGGCGACCCACACGGTCCGCCTCGCCCCGTGACCGATTTCCTCGACCACGTCGGCCGAAATCGCTGCAACCGCGTGCATAGAGTCCTCGACAACATGCACAGCCCCGCGGTGCAACTGCAAGGCAATCGGCGCCGACGCTGCAGCCGCCAGGCCCCACCAGCCGTTGATGTTACCGTTGAGGGCGTGCATCAACCGATTGAGGAGCCCGCGACCCAGGAAAAAGGGGGTCCGCGGCGGAAGCGGAACACTCGGCGGCGGCCGGGCCGACCCGCACGGGAAAGCTGGGACCCAGCTGGTGCTTGGGCGGGGTTGGAGCGCGGCAACAATGCCCGCGGCGAAAGCCCCCCAGGCGTACTTGCCCCTCCCCTTGGGCTTGCCCTTGGCATCGGACTTGCCCCTGCCCTTCGGCTTGCCCTGGCCCTTGCCACGGGCGTCTGCCCAAGCACCCCACGGGTCGCGGCCCTTGCCGTGCGTCGCCTCCTCGCGACGTCTCTTGCCGCCCCTCTTCTTGTGTTTGCTTCTAAGAAGAGGCTGGATCGTTTCCTGATCCATCGCGCGATTGGCCAGAAGGATCTCGTACTCCAGCTCATCTTGGCTGCTCTCGGAGCCCGAGTCCCTCTGTTCGCCGCGCCGCGGATCCGGGATCCCGCGGGACACGACCTCTGCCAAGCGGAGAGGTGTGCTGCACCTAAAGCACAACTGCCTGAATGAAAGGTTCCATTCATAGCAGTTAGGGCACTGCCACCCTGCTATGCGGAGCGCTTCGCTGATGTGATCATCGCGCTCCTTCTCCGCCTGGCGCCGCTCCCGCTTCTTGGCGCGCTCGGCCGCCTGCGCCTCCTCGGCCGCCTGGAGGGCTTCAGCGAGTTCCTCATCGCTGAGGAGCCTCGCGGCATCTGCCCGCGCTTGTTGGTCTTCAAGCTCTTCGGCAGAAAACCTCCGCCGCCATTGCTCCGGCGCGGTTTGGGGATCCACCTCCCACCACCCGATGTCGATCCCATTGATCCATCGGCCGTCGCACGGGGCGCCCGCATTCGGGCCGCCCGCGTGCGTGGTGAGGCACTGGTCCCTGGTCCTCGGTCACCGGGTTAATGGCTTCGCAGAAGAAGCACCGCCAGCTGCCGTAGGGGTAAAAGCGGCCTTCGACGTAGGCTCGGTTGGCTGGGAGGGCGACCTCGTCCGCCTCATCCGCGGTGGCAGCCTCCATCTCAACCGAGACCTCTTCGTCCTTGACGACCTCCGTCTCCTCCTCCTGTTCCTCCTTGACCAGGGGCTCTTCCTCCTCCCGGCCAACCTTGAGGTGGGACTCAGTGCGAACCTCGGCGCGCATCAAAATGACGTCAAGGCTATCCGCGGCTGGGTCACCCGCGAAGAAGGAGTCGATCTCCTTGGCATGGAGACCGTCGAGAGGCGTCACCAGGTCCGGCGAGTAATCTCGCTTGGAGCGACGCTCGGCCAGGCGTCGCTGGACGTCGCCCTTCGGCGGCTCGAGGGCCCGTCCGCGCGCGGAGCGGCCTTCCGCGGAGGCTCGGGCACGGCCTCCTCCGTGGGCTCGCTCTTGGGCGTGGACCCTCCATCGCTTCCCTCTGGAGCACCAGGGGGGTCCAGCTCGGGGTCGTCGCGAAGCCACCCCGGCGGATGGCTACCACCGTAGATGTGGTGCGATCCATCCTCAAGCTGGATTCGGTCCCCTCACCTCAGGAGCGGGACTCTCGAGTGATCGTACCCGTTGGCTTTGTGGTACCTAATCACTCGGAGCATGGGCACCTCCCCATACCCACCGTCCTTTCCTCGCGGAACAGCCGTCCCCGCCAGTCCTGACGAAAAGGGTCAAGAGGTGCGGAGGGGCTGATCCCCAGGTTGGGCGGAAGAGAGGCGCCATGGCAGGCCGCCTGATGCAAGTGGTACTGCACCAGCGACTCAAACGCTAGCCCGCATCCCGGAGCCGAACATCCGTAGTGGCCGTCAGCGTTGGGGCGAGGCTCCTCTGAGGCTGAGGCGGACTGGGCGGTCCCGCCTCCCGAAGGCCTGGCGGCACTGCTCGGCCCTGCAGCCCCGGGGGCGTCCTGACCATCGTCAGACACCTCTTCCCCGTCGGCGCCTTCCCCGGCCGCCCGACTCTCTCCCTCTCGGCGCAGCGTTTTGAGGGACTCCTCCCGCTTGGTGATCTTCTCCAGCTTCACCATCGCAGTTCCCGCAACCTCCAGTATTCTCGACTGGAGCTTCTGCGCTCTAAGAAGAGCTTCGGACCGCGCGAGGTATTCCTTCGCGCTGGTGACCACAGACTGGCCGAGCACGAGGACTCCTTCCTCCGTGCTCTCGGCCTGGGCCCCACTAGCGGGCTCCTCGTCCTCCTTCACTCTGACCGCGGCTGGAGGCGCCCGCGTGTCGGGAAGATCCGAGCTGGAACTATCTTCCTCGACACCTTCAGCTGCTTGGGCTGCCTCTTCCTCGAGCGAGTCCTCGGGCTCGAGGACATTGGGGCCCGGGATGTTGCGCCTAGGGTACACCTTGGGCTTCGCTGGCACGATCGAAGTCCTAGGAGTTCCTAGGGGACGCCCTTTGGCCTTAGGCGCGGCCTTAGGAGGGGTAACAGGTTGGGCGGCCCCCGCGGCCATGACACGACCCGCAGGGGCCAGCACAACCGTCGAGGAGCTCGCCGCGCCACTGCTGGCCGCAGCAGCTTGGGACGCTTGGACCGTGCCCAGTTTCGGTCCTCGCCCCAACGGCGGGTTGGGGCCCGCACTGGGGTCGCCTAAACTCTTTAGGTCGACACGCAAGACCAACCTATCCACTTCCAACTCAGCTATCAAGTCTGAGTAGACAGGCGAGCCCCTGGGGAGTGCCCAGATGCGGGAAATGCCGGTGGCCCTAATCTGGCCAGTGAGGGCCACCCCATCCGCTCCTGCATAGATGGGCACTCCGGCGTCCCGCAGGACCGCCAGTCGGACCTCGACTATGCAAGTCGATCCGCGGCGGAACCCGCGCCTTCCGTCCTCCCACTGCGTGGGGCAGTGTCCTAGGACGTAGTGAACCCCGAGGCGGCCTCCCGGCCCGCCGCCGGGGATCAGGCCGTTCTGCAAAAGGCTTGGCACGACATGCAAGTCCGTGCCGTGCCACATGGCCGGGCCATACTGACGGATGAGGTCGTCGATGGCCGTCTCACTTAGGCCCTCCATCATGAACCCCATCGGATGGCCGCAATCGGCAGAGTGGCCTTGGAAGGCACGAAGGAAACCAGCGTGCGAGGTATCCAACCTCGGTTTCCGCTGGCTGGCGTCGTGCGCGACCGCCTGGTTGTACTGGTTGATGGTGATCCCGAGTTGCTCGATCAACTCGTCAACCGGGTAGAGGCCGCCCGGACCGAACCGGCCACTGCAGCCACCTTCGCCGTGCCGCATGCATCGGACTAGCAGGCGCTGCACGTCGTCTATCGTGGGCGGGCCCTTTCTGCCCTTAGGGCCTGGGCTCTTGCTTTTGCCCCTGCCCTTAGACCCTCCTCCACCCATCGCGGCACTGAGGCCCGCGGCTTTGCTGGACCTCCGATGGGTGAGGGAAACCTGACGCGCCCTTGAGCGGCCAGGACACGGTCCGCTGCAAGGGGCCGGTGTGCAGTAGTGGTAGGCAGCCGCTCCCGCGCGGCCAGGGCACGGCCCGCAGCGGGGCCTTGTGGTTGACCACGAAGGTCCGGGCGACCGATCGGTCGCTCCCGCGCGGTCTGGTCGCGACCCGCAGCGGGGCGCAGTGCACAGGCACGAACGCGGGGAGGGACTACCTACCCTAGGCTCTACAACACACTTGAACCGCTGCGGCGGGGGTTTGGGGAGTTTCCTTAAGGTCGGGGCTTTAAGGCTTCTACGGCTTCTGCTTCGACCTTGGACCGAACCTCTAGGCCTGCTTCCTACACACTGGCTGCGGGACACACGAACGAAGCTGCACGCGACGAACGACGGAAAATCCTTCTGTCCGCAGACCGGCGACCTGGGAAACGGCCCGCCCCAAAAACACCCGCCCTGAACACAGAAACACCCGAACAGCCCCAACATCCTGAGCATCAGAACGCGCGTGGGGTGATTCTGGTCCGAGCGCGCCGCGTCATGGTTCGCGCGCTTGGAGTTGTGCGCACCGCGAACGCCTAAGGCTTCAAGAGCAGACGACGCGCTCTGCGGAGCCGCGACTGCCCCCTTGGCGCACGCTTCGCGTACCGCCCCCTCGGCTTGGGCATCAGTGAAAAACTGCCCATCAATGACCCTACCTGTCCTAACAGTAAGATCATCCACGTAGGCAATCCACTCCTTAGTATACTTAAGGCGCCTACCTCTGCCGGGGGCATAGGCCCTATCAACCACAAAGTTGAAATCATCTGGGCCGTTAATCGGGCCAAAGGTGAGGCCGACAGGGAGATACTTCCCTGATCTTGCCACAATGGCCAACACCTCGCGAGCACGCTTGGTGTTCCTAATCTGATTAAACCCACTAACCGCATCCACGAAGGTATACCAAACCGAACCTACTGCGGCGGCGAGCACATCGCTGCCCCGCCGACAATAGTACGTGGAGCGCTTAATTCGGGCATTCACGCGGCGGTAGTCAACCACCAAGCGTCGCTTCCTATGCCGCTTGTAGCTGGGCATTTCCTTGGTCGGAAACGGCGCTGATCCCCAAGCCGAGCTGCCGCGGATCAACTGACCCCGCTTGCATTCTTCTTCAAGCTTGTCGTCGACCCATTGCGCGGACTCGCCCCTCAGACTGTGAGGCTGGGCCGAGACCGGCGGCCCGGTGGGGATGCAGTCATGGGCGAACTTCCTGACCGTGGTCCTGGTGGTGTCCTCCACCCAGAACCCAGCGGCCTTTCGCCGTATGACCTCCCTGACGGCCGCGATGTCAGCATCGGTCAGCCCTGGTCTGGTTGGTCCAGGCTCGATCTTCAAACCCGACCATACGAGGTCTCTATAGGCCTCGGTGCGCCTAGGATCCTCCGCGACCTTCTCGCCCGCAAGAGCATAGACCTCAAGGTCAGCCCGGACGGAATCCCAGTCCTTGGCGTCCGCCTTGGTCCGCCAAAACGCTTCTTTCTCCGCGGCATACTTATCCACCTCCTTATCCAGCTCCGCACGCTCTGCTGGCGTGAGGTCCTCGCCCGACCGCACGTCCGGGAGAGGAACGACTGGAGAGGGCTGTGGCGCAGCCGCGGCGCTATGGGTGCAGTCGCTGGAAAGCTTTCAACTGCAGCGGTGCACAGCTCTTCTGCGCCCCTCAGACCAAGGTCCTGGAGCGAGGCGCAGAAAGCCGCTCCTATGAGGTTGTAGTCAGCTTGCGCGCGCTCAACGTGCTTGTGCCGCACTGCGCCCAACGCATCCGGCCTACTACACCTCAAACCTACCGATTCTAGGCTGAAGTCGGCGAGCCACAGGGCCCCGCTCTCAACGAGGTCGCCGCGGCCACTGGCCCGCGCGAACTGGCACATGTCAGCCCGCACGAAAGCCCAAGGCCAGCGTGGCTCAGCGAGCGTCCCAAACAAGGCGCCCCACTCCTCTAGCCGCCAAGGTTCCCACTCGCCTTTTTGCGCCTGCAAACGCAACGCGACGTGGGCGCCCGCGCGTGTGCGTTCCTGCGCACACCGGACGACTAGCTGGAGGAAAGCCCGGGGCACATTCTTGCCCTCAAGCCCAATTACGAGCACCTTCGGCTCTGTGCGCAGAACAGCGCCGCTAATGGCCTCCAAGTGCTCTTCTGCGGCCAGGTTCCAGGTGATCCCGTAGGCCTGCTTGCCTTGCACAAAAGCGGGAACAACCCTGTACCCGTGCCTCCTAGCCGCGTCGGAAACGACCGCGTCACCCCAAGCAACCTCTAAGACATCGGCCACCCCACCAAGGAGATACTGCCGGAACCAACTCTCGACAGCACCCGACTCTGGGGAAGCCCTAGGCTGCAACGCGCGGGGTTCCGCGACCAAGAGGTCCGCGAGGGCCTCTTGGATCGAGAGCACACTCGTGCCGGCACGAGACGCTCGCTCGAGGGTCCTGTCCTGCAACGAATACGCCCCCTTGTCCAACTTTCTGGCCGAGGCTGCAGCAAGCACGCCGTCGCGGTTTAGGTCGATTTTGGAAATGATTTCCTTCACAGAAACCGCTTCATGGGCCGGACGGGTCCCTTCTGAAAGCGTGAGCGCTCCGTCCTCGGCGAGATATGCAAGCCGCCATTTGACGCGAACCCCGCTGGCGTCGGGGAGATAGCGATGGACGCCGACCTGCGCACGGGCCGCATCCACCTGCGTGACCCGTCCTAACCTGCACACCTTCGGGCCTCCACCTACGCCCCGATAGGCAATGCGGTCGCCAAGGCGGAGGACGAAGTCCCTCCCGCGCCTGGTCAGCGTGAACTCCACCTGCTTGGCGTCGCCTTGAACCTGTTGCCCTAAGCTGGGGCGAGACGAGCCGTCCCCGCCGGTTTCATCGTCTTCAAAGACGACCGGCTCGCGGGATTCCGCGCCATCTGCATCCGCAGGAACAAGAATGCAGCCTTCTGCGTGCGCCTCCATCGGGCCGCGCCGGGCGGAAGAAGTACCCCCCGACTCCATCGACACGGGCTCCAAGGTGAGCCTGTGGCCCTTGACTTCCAACACGCGCCAGGGGCCGGTCAGACCCGGTTTCCAAGGCACACGCCCCGCCCCCTCTGAGCGGGCCCTTCGGAGCGTTCCAGACCACTCGGTCGCCTGGTTTAAGGTCCACAGTGCGCCTATGGCGATTTGCAAGTTTCGCCCGCGCTTCTGAAGACCGCGTCCAGTGCTCTCGGACCGCAGCAGCTAGCTCCGAGAACTGTTTGAACTGGCTCCGAGCCCAATCAGAGATGGGTTCAAACTGCAAGGCGTCTCGCAGGACGTCCTTTTCAAGTGGTAGAGCGAGCGACCAGCTCCGCTCTAGGTCCCTCGGGGTATACCCGTGGGGTCCCGGAGTGTTGTCTATGACGTACTCCGCCGCCACGAGCCAATCCGCCCAAGCTTCGGAAAGGGAGGCGCCGACTTGCCTGACGACCGCCCCCAGCACCTTTTGAACTTCTTGGTGGACTCGCTCGTTTGCGCCCAACTCACAAGGCCTCAAGGGCGCGCTAAACCGCCACTCGGTCCCAAGCATCGCGCTGAGTTCTGCCATGAGCGCGTTCTTGAACTCTGGCCCTCTGTCCGACCTGATGAGGCTCGGGATCGTCCTGCTGCGAAGCACACAGCGCACGAACGCCCTCCTGACTTCCGCATGAGTCAGAGACCTCATCGGCTCGAGGAGGACAGCATGACTGAGGCAATCGAAGTACGTAAGCGAGTACCTATGCCCTTCCCTGTCCTCTCGGTTCGGGCCTTCACAGTCCACGCTGACTTCCTGCCAGCATGTCTCGGCGCCACATTTGACCGCACGAGCCTCGACCTTCGTCGGCCGAGAGCGGCCCTTAATGCAAGCGAGACATTTGGCGACCCAGGTCCGCACATCTTTTTCTAAGTCGGGCCACCAGACTGCCCTCTCTAGCAGCTTGATGGTAACCTCAGCAGACCTATGGGCCCCAAGGACTCCACAGTGGACTGAATTGTAGCAAGCGCGGCGCCAGGTCACCCCATTCGCGCCCGCAGCCCCGTTGGGAACCACTGGGACGACGACGGTTTGACCCGTCCTGAGGGTCACCTCGCGCTCCAGCAACCCGTCTCCGGATATCACCATCGGCGGCTCCGGCTTGCGAATCGAGCCCGCCAATGAGGGATCGCGCCGCTGACCCTCGTACCACGCCGTACGAAGGGATCCCGTGACTCGGAACTCCGAAATGTTCGCCGCGTCCCTTGCCTCGACCGCAAGCCGCTCACGACGATTTTCGTCCTCCTCCGCGATCAGGCTCAAAGACGGAACACCGCCCTTAAACTCGACCTTGACCTTGGTTGAGGAATGGTCCCAAATGCACAGGATGGGGCTATGGCTGACGAGCTCTAGAACCACTGCAGGGCCCTTGTGCTCCTCACCCATAAACGCCAAAACTCTATCCTTCGGCTTGCACTCATTGGCATTCTTCCCGCGACTGATAGCGCCCGCGGTCCAATGCCCTTCTACGCCCTCATTGGACGCAGAGAATTGAGCAAGGACCCTTGACGCCTGCCGGGTAGAACTGCGGGGATCCGAGGCTTCTCCGGTTGCCCGCCAGCCAATGACCTGAGTAACCCTACCCACAAGGGCTATCAGCTTGCCGAAGGAGGGGTCTAAGGCAACCTCTTTGCCCTTAGACCTCCAGAGCACTTCGCACTGCTCATTCACGACGTGTCTGTGGCCGTGCCAGTTCACCACTGACGACCAATGCACGACGATGTCGCCCTGAACCGCATCCAGGGGCGAGCAGTTGTGCCCCGCCACCACAGCACCATCTTCTCTAACCACCCATGTGGTCCAGTAAGGCTTCACATCGCCCCACTTGATGGTTGAGGACCCAACCCTAAACAAACCTCCTGTCCTATCCAAGGTCGCAAGGACGGAGTTGACCTCTAGGCCCACCTCATGGGCCTCAAGGTCGCCCTCAAGCGGAGGTTCGAGCTCCTCCCGCTCGGCTATCTCCACCGAGGTATCGACTGCCTCTTTCTCGATGCAGGCGGGGCAGCGAGAAAACAGGTAGGTCCGCTTGCCGCAGATGCATAGACCCTCATGGTCCCAGAGGGGTCGCGACGGTTCGTCCAGCATCCCTCTAATGCTGGCATCATCGATGGAACGAACCGCGTCCAGCCTCAAGGACCGCAGAACCTCCGCCCCCAATGCCTGCTTCCCTACGATCCCAAAACCTCGCAGGGGAGGCTCCGGAAAATCCTTCTTGAGTTCCGGACAAGCCTCGGCCACTTCCAAGTGGCCTTGCTGCGTGCGCCAAAGGCGTGGCCGCACCGCCCAGATAGCCTTGATGCCTGCCCAAGCCTCTCCTACAGCCCTAGCTTCTTTGCGCTGCAGGTTCCTTGCTTGGAGCGTGAGCTCAACAACCAAAGGCCACCTAAGGACGGCTGTGACCAGCCCGCCTTGCCCAAGTCCTATGAGGAACTGCGGACGAAACCCCGAAGCTTCCCTAAGAACCTTGGCACACGAAGTGAGCAAGTCGACCCTGATCCGCTTGATCTTCTTGGTCCCTGCGAGCCTGCCGGCCCCGCAATCAAAATGCGAGGCAAGCCCGTCGGTATCCTCAAACGGACCCCAACAACCCCTGACAGCCACAGAAACTCCAGGGAGGCTCGCTTGGAAGACGCGCCTGATCTCAGTCAGCTCTGCGTCCTGCTCTTTCCAACGCGCATAGTCAAAGACAACCATGACGCGCACCGGAAGGGCCGCGACGACGCACATCGGCACAGCCGCGGCCTGGACACGGCCCGCAGGCTCTGGGACGGCGTCGTTCCCGACCGCCCAGGGCACTGGTCCGTCACCCTCAGTACCCTCTCCGAGGTACTGGTCCAGGTCGAATCCTCGGAGTTGGCCCGAAAGGCCCTCGAGGTCTTTCGTCCTCGCCGCAAGGAGCGCATCCCGATCCTTGGGGTTGCGGCTAAAACTGTCACCCAGCGTCGCTGAGCGACCGCTAAGGCTCCTTATTTCAGACCCATCCATAAGGATTTCTGCAACCCACCGGACGAGCTTCGGATCCATTCCGATGTCCGATGTTTGCGCTCGGGTAAGGTTGGCATGATCTGTCCAACACAGAGTCCGAATAGAGCCAAACATGCGGCGTGTCGCCCGCTTTACCTCGAGCTGGGCAAACGCCTCCTGTATCAAGGGCGGCCAGTTCTGCTGCGCGGGGGTCAAGCTCTTCGAGTGCGTCATAAGCACTTTGAGCTGACTCAAGTCACGCGTCATCTGCACGACGCTGCCCCCTACCGCGATGCCCGACGCATCCGCGATCTGCTCAAGGGGGACCCACAGCAGAGGCCTCATCGAAGGTAGCCAAATTGATGCGGTTCTGCATCATGCGCTTAATCGCTTTAAAGGCTTTGCAACCCTCGGTGGCGGCTGAGCCCAGCCCGCCTTCAGGAAAGACGGCGCCTGGCTTCTGCCACTGCCCTAAAATCTTGGCTGCGTGCCCATACTCAACAGGCAGGTAGCCGCGCAACCAGTTTGCGCAACCCAAAAATTGCTGAATGTGAAGCTTCTCCCAGAGCGGGGGAAAGTCAATCACCGCCTGACAACGCTCTTCGTCAGGCGAACTCCCGTCCCGCCCAATGTTGTGTCCCAGGAGCTTGCCTTTGGAGACACAAACTTCGGCCTTGCTGATTCCAAAGGAGAAGCCAAACAAGATTGACTTATCTAGGAAACCCTCTAAGGAAACGAGGTGGTCGAGGAGGTGCGGGCACGCTTTAGGATGCCGGGCGCGCATATCTGCCGCGAGCTTCTCATAATAGTAGTCCGTTGGAGGTTCTTCGATCATCTTCTCGATGTCCCAGCTCTCCACGATATGATAGCTCGGGCAGCGCGCCGTATCGACCGCGTCTGCTGGGCGCACAGCATCACTTGCGCCTCTTCCAGCCGTGGCCGATCCCGCACGCCAGCCAGCCCAGCGTGGCCCCTTGCGCGTCCTGAAGACCGCGAGGCGTTCGGTGACGGGAACTTCATCGCTACACGCAACGCTTTCCGCCACACGCAAATCCCTCGTGTCCCAGAGACGCCACGCCTCACCTACGCGCTGAAGCAAGCACGTTTCGTAAGGCGCCTTCTCGACCGCCAGGGTCCCAAGGTCTTGCTGCGCAGGGCGCCTACCCCACACAGACGCGTAACCACCTGGCGCCTCCCACCAGCTGTCGACGCTTGGAAGGTGGTCCAAGCAAGAAAGCACTCCAGGCTCCTCAACAGGGCGCCCAACTGGGCCGCTCCCGCCCCACACCGAAGCGAGAACAGTCACCGCAGCAAGGACCGATAGCACACCGATCCTGGCGCCGGTACGCAGCCGCCCAAAGGACCGCGCACACGAGGAACAACCTTGGAAGCTTCTTGCCGCGGCCCTGGACGCGGACCCGCAAGCAAAGCACGGGTCGTGGTCAACCGATGCAACGGCGACCCCACAATCCGCACATGCCTGCGGAGACGGCTCCGACTCGAACACCGTCTCAACCGCGCCACAACCACAGGCCGCAGTGCTAACGAGGCCGGAACGCACTTCCGCAACAACCTCGCCCGGCTGGAGAGAGTGATCGCACTCTTGGGCTGCGAGCAACACAAACCCCTTTCCCTCTCCTGTGGGCCAAAGGCCTGGTACGGCCTCGACCCCGCACTCCACCGGAAGCACTACCTCGGACAGGGATCCCTCTGCGGAGACTCCTTGCTCTCGCACGACAGGCACCAGCACCCCGTCGCCTGGCGAGAGCTCGAGAGGCTCTTCCCCGTCGTAGCGGAGGAGTTCCCGGCTTCCGCCCCCAGGCTCGGTGCATGACGCGTCGTCCAGGCTCGACAACCGCGCTTCGAAGGCGTAGGCCCTGTCCTTCCGGGTCTTGCTGTGATCCTCGCACCTGGGCATTCTGATTCCCAGCGTGTCAAGGACGTGAAAGTCGGGACCCGGCCTGAAGCCCAGGCCCATCCTTCCGGCGCAGTCCAACGCTCTGCCGCCGAGGATCAGTCCGTGCCAATCGGACGTCCCCCTGGCTGCGATTTTGCATCGCACGAAAATTTCAGTGTTGGGGCGACAGTCGTCCGCCGTCCTGCCTTCCAGCAGCGTGACGCGCAAGACTGCTGCCCCCTTCAGAGGAACGGGGGCTCCCGAAGCAATGCCATGCACATATTCGGGGTGGACCCACTTCTCGAGTCTCACGACCGGGAAGCCGGGATCTTCGGTACCGATCCCCAGCTCTGCAGCCCGGTTCATCATGCCCACCACAAGTTCCTCGGTTACGTGGTTCGCGCCGGCGCATCCGTCGAGCATGCACTCGACCTTACGGTCGAGCACCTGGACTACCGTTCTGTACTGGTAGCCTCCTGGCTCGTTGTCCGCCAGGTTCCACCAGTCCTTCGGCAAATCGTCCAGGGTGGCGAACTTGTCCCGCCCACCCTTGCTCAACGGAAGCGCGTGCTGCTGCACCGCGGCGCGTCCTGCGGCTCCTGAGACGCCTGCCTGGACGCCTGAGCTGCCTATCTGGACGCTGAACGCGGCGAAGGGGTTGGACATGGAAGCCCCGGAGGGCGCGGCCCAGTTGGCAGGCAAGGCCGGCGTCCCTCCTGAGGTCGTCAGATTGTGGACCATGTCGCAGCTGGCTCCTTTTTTGCACGACCCATTCTTGGAGAAAAAGGGGCAAACAGTGCCTGGTGGCTTTGCCGCGCCTTTGGCCGCAGCCTTAGGCTTAGCGCTGGCCTTTGCCTTGCCACCTCCCTTCCCTTTGCCCTTGCCTTTCGCCGTGGCAAAGGTTTGGTCACCCTTCTTAGCCGCGAGAGCTTTTCTGCGAAGCTCCTTGTCGTGGCTGAACGGGCAGGCATCCCCTTTCGGGCAATTCCCGTGGTCGCGAAAGTGGAAGCAGATCTTCTTGTCCGCCCCTTTGCCAGCTCCCTTCGACGCAGCGGCAAACGTCTGATCCGCGCCAGCCTTGGCCGCGGCAGCTGCTCCCTTCGCAGCAGCCTTAGCGGCGGCCTTGAGGCTCCGAATCTCCTTCTGAGCCTCGGCTAGCGCGACCGACGGGTCCGCGCTTGGAGAGCCGGTCGTGGAGTACACAGAGTGGGAAACAGCACGGTGCGCTGCTTCCCTCTGTTCGTACTCCAAGACGACCTTGTGGCTCTCCTCCCAAGTCTGCGGCCCTCTCAGCCCGCCGTCCTTGGGGTCGCCGGGCCACAATCGCTTGTCGTTACGTATCTCCTTTTGGAGATACGGGGGCATCTTGCGGAGGTACGAGAGGTACAACTCTCGTGGGGTCTTCCCGAGACCCACCGCCTCAAGGTCCGCGATCGACGCCTCAAACAAAGGCTCGAATTGGTGGCCTGTGAGCTTGCCCTTAGCGAGGGAGGCATGCTCACCATACGCGCGAGGGAGGCACGCATCCACGCGGACTTCTCTTTCCTGATCCCCGAACAAGTGCTTGTTCTTGATGCGGTCGTACACTGCCTGTGGGTCGGAGAGAACCTCTCCCGACTTCCACGCTGCGCGGTAGGCGTTCGTGTACGTCTTCATGCGCGAGCCGCGGCAGCGCCCGCGTAGCGCTAGCAGCTTCTCGCGCGCACTCATACCGCGACAGTTGTTGGCGAGCGCGCAGACGTCCTCGAACTCCTCGTAGAACAGGACAACGTCTCGCGCGTCCGACTTGTCGTCGGTCAGCGTCGGCCACGTGAGGTCAGTTTTGACCGTCGTTATGGAGCTTTGCCCGCCCCTTTGCGCTAACGCTTCTTTCAGCGCTTCAGTTTGGGCGGCGAGTGCGGCGGCGAAATCGCCCGCCGGGTTTTGGGACCCGGTCTGCGAACCTCCGCCGTCTGAACCTCGCTTCAGGGCTTCTATCTCCATCTCCAGCGCCGCGAGCTTTGCGCGCAAAGGGGAATCGCCGTCCGTCGCGCCCAGGTCACGGGCCGCGGAAGGACCACCTGCAACCTCGGCAGTGTGCAAACCTCCACGGTCCAAACTTACCCCCAACCCACTTGCAGTCGCAGGCTGTGGGAGCCCTGGGGAACGCGGCCCCACGGCTTCAACTGGCACGTCGGACGGAGAGCTCCAAACCTTCTCTTGGCTCGAGCTTTCCTTTCCCCCAAGCGCGAGGATAAGCTCCCCGATGCATTGGATTTCACGCTGAATCTCCTCTGCGTCTTCGGGGTCCTCGCCACCGCGCAAAGCCGCGACCGAGAACCTGGTCCGCAGCCGACGGACCATCTTTGTCGGATGCCAGTCCCCGCCTATCTTCGAGAACTCATCCGCAAGGAGGGTGGCTTTGGTGCTCAAGGCGTCAAGGTCACGGGAGCTCACCGTGACTCCATGCGCTTTGAGCGCGAGGACTATCCGCGAAACGCGCGTCAAGTAGTCCGCGACCGGTTCCTGGTCTGGACGGAAAATCGCGCGCAGCTCCGCCTGCAAGCCCTCTGCGGTGCCTGGGACTGAACCTGCTGTCGACGGCGGACCAGACGGTCCCGCCGGGCGGGACCCTGGTGCCGTAGCAGGGACATAGGCAGCACCGGTAGGGACCATGGCCAGCTCCCTTGCCGCGGCGCCGACATCCACCCGCGGCGGACTGTCGCCTCCAGCGCCCGAGGCCTCAGGGACTAGCTCGGAGTCCTCTTCTTCTTCCTCTTCCTCCTCGTCCTCGCCTTCGGCGTCGTGGAGGAACTTCATGACCTTTCGCCAGAGAGCCGCCTCCTGCTCTGGCGTTGTGCTAACCCCATCCCGCTTGGACAACGGACGACTGCCGGTCTCCCTACGCCACTTAAGCCAAGCGACGTAGCTCATCCGCTCGGGATAGGGAACGTCACCACCCTCGATCGCTTCGAGGAGGGTGACGCCCTCGGCCTGACCTGCAACCTCTGCGGACATCGCCGCGCCTTGGTTAGCAGGCCGCAGGCGTGGCACACGAAGCGCCGCGCCTTGGTTAACAGGCCGCAAGCGTGGCACACAGTCCACGCGTCCAGGTCACGGACCGCGACAGACAAGCAAAGCAATGCTTGCCCACTCGGGCCGTAGGCACAAGAGCTGTACGTTTCCCAGAACAGCCCCCAATTGTGAAGTCGACCAGCACTGGACTTGCACTAAACCAATGCAATCACAGCCCGGCCACGCTGTTTTACGACTTCGCGAGTTCAAGCACTTGTGCAGCTACGCCTGAGTGCGTCCGGTCGGACCGCACAGCAACCTAAGAGCTACTGTACGAAACTACCGTGCTCAAAGGCACAAGCTCGGTACTTGAGCCAAAACATTGGCATTGTTACGAATTGCAAAACTACACATGCAAAGGAAAACAACACGCTGCACTAGCACTAAGCAAGCACTCCATGCATGCTTTGACCTGCTCACACCCTAAGCCCTAAGCCCTAAGCCCTAAGCCCTAAGCCCTAAGCCCTAAGCCCTAAGCCCTAAGCCCTAAGCCTAAGCCTAAGGCCTAAGGCCTAAGGCCTAAGGCCTAAGGCCTAAGGCCTAAGGCCTAAGGCCTAAGGCCTAAGGCCTAAGGCCTAAGGCCTAAGCTCTAGCCCTAAGCCTAAGCCCTAAGCCTTAAGCCCTAAGCCCTAAGCCCTAAGCCCAAAGCCCTAAGCCCTAAGCCCAAAGGCCTAAGGCCTAAGGCCTAAGGCCTAAGGCCTAAGGCCTAAGGCCTAAGCCCTAAGCCCTAAGCCCTAAGCCCTAAGCCCTAAGCCCTAAGCCCTAAGCCCTCTCCCAAGTCTGCTTGCGCCTTTAGGGTGCATGTTTAGGGTTTGGAGTCTGACCCGGAGACCCTAAACCTGAGCCCCCAAATCCGAAGACCGAAACCCCTACGAAGGACTCTGTTAGGTCTAGGGTTCAGGGTTCAGGGTTCAGGGTTCGGGGTTCGGGGTTCGGGGTTCGGGGTTCGGGGTTCGGGGTTTGGGGTTTGGGGTTTGGGGTTTGGGGTTTGGGGTTTGGGGTTTGGGGTTTGGGGTTTGGGGTTTGGGGTTTGGGGTTTGGGGTTTGGGCTGCCGACACAGTCCACAGCAGGGTTTAGTATTAAGGCCAGGGCCCTCAAGAACTCAACAACCTTCGGGTTTCGGTCTTAGGGTAGGACACCGACATAATGAAACCCCCTGCAAGCCCGAAGAAAAAACCCTTTAAACCATCAAAACCGCGCATTAAGAACTGCAAAATGACATTAAACCGAACCCACTGCAAACCTCAAGCCCCACGCATCTAAACCCCAAAAAGCCCAAAACACCCCAAGCCCAAACACCCTGAAGCACCAAGAGCCTTCAACAAACCTGAGCCCTTAACTCCCACACCCTAAACCCTAAAGCTGTTAACTCCTAAACCCTAAGCCCTAAATCCTGCACCCCTGACTGTGGCGGGTGGGGGTCTCCAAAGATAGCTTCGGGTCAGTTTCTGTGATGTAAAAGGGGTGTTGGGGCTTGGTGCCAACAGAACTTTACCATCTGTTCCAAAACAACCCCAGCAAATTAGGAAACCCAAAAAGCAACATCCGCTAAGCACCAAACCTCCTAAACCACACACCGCAAACACTAAACCCTAAACACCACCTTCCCTAAACCCTAAACCCTAAACCCCACACCCTACACCCTAAACCCTAAACCCCAAACCCTGAAACCTAAACCCTAAACCCTAAACCCTCAACCCTAAACCCTACACCCTAAACCCCAAACCCTAAACCCTAAACCCCAAACCCCAAACCCCAAACCCCAAACCCCAAACCCCAAACCCCAAACCCCAAACCCCAAACCCCAAACCCCAAACCCTAAACCCTAAACCCCAACCCCTGACCTCCCCCCCCGAAAGCTGCCAAACGACCAGCTGAGCGGAGTCCGCGCCCTCGAGCTGGTAGGGAAGCTGGGCCTCACAGGGCTTTGGAGTGTTTAGGGTTTAGGGTTTAGGGTTTAGGGTTTAGGGTTTAGGGTTTCGGGTTTCGCGGGTTTAGGGTTTAGGGTTTAGGGTTTAGGGTTTAGGGTTTAGGGTTTTGGGTTTAGGGTTTAGGGTTTAGGGTTTAGGGTTTAGGGTTTACGGGGTGTTTGGGGTGTTTGTGGCGTTTGGGGTTTTACGGTTTGGGATGTTTGGGGTGTTTGGGGTGCAGGGTTTGATGTTGCGGTTTTGGTTTGGGGTTTGGGGTGTTTAGGGTTTGCAAATCAGGCAGAGGGGAGGGAGGGCTTGGCATTTGGGAGTTTAAGGTTTGGGTCTGGGATTCAGGGCTCAAGGTTTAGGCTTTAGGGTATATAGGGTCTCGGGTCAAGAGTTTAGGGTTTCGGGTTTGGGGTCTACGGTTTAGGGCTTCTTCTGCCAAGTAGCTTCGACGATGCAGCTCTCCCCTGTCGTCGCTGATGAGCAGTTGTGGCTCAGAAGAGGGCTGTCCGGCGCCCCGACGCATGTCCTGCAGCGGTTCCCGGGGCAATTGGGTTTGGGGTTTAGGCCTTAGGGCTTAGGGTTTAGGGTTCAGGGCATTTTTTAGACCCGGTTGCTGCGCTGAGAGTTTTGAGATTCCGGTCCTAAACCCCATTCGGGTTTACAAAGGTGCCGAAAAACTCGGATGTAGCCCTCATCAACTTAAGTCTTGAAAAGGTCTCAGAGCCCTAACAAAGCCCGAAAACCCTGAATGACCCTGAAACCCCAAAGCCCGATGTAACCCTCAAACCCCTTAAGCAGTGTATAGTACCCCCCCAAAAAAAAGAATGATAACAAAATAACAATGATAATAATCACAATAATAATCATAATCATACTCATAATTATAGTAGTACGAATAAAAACAGTAAAAGAATAATACTACCAACAATGACACTAATAGCAATAGTACTAGTAACAATAATAATAATCATAATCATGATGATCATAGTCAGAATAATAATGACAACAAGAATAACAATAGTAATCATAACGACAATAATAACCACTAAATGCTCAAACCCTGAACCGTAAACCCTAAACCCTAAACCCTCCCTAAACCCTAAACCCCGCAAAACAAAGGGCCTGACCAGGCACGTGGGGCCGGCGGACTCAACAGCTGGCCAGCTCTGTGTGGATCCTCGCGGTTTGCTGGGTTTGAGGGTTCCGGGCTTGTTGTGCAGGGTTTGGGGGTTTAGGGTTTAGGGTTTAGGGTTTAGGGTTTAGGGTTTAGGGTTTAGGGTTTAGGGTTTAGGGTTTAGGGTTTAGGGTTTAGGGTTTAGGGTTTAGGGTTTAGGGTTTAGCAGTTTTAGCTTGGGGGACAAAGGGCCTCAGGGTTTTAAAGCATTTTGGGGTTTTGGGCTTGAAAAACGGTAGTGCTGCTCTAAGATGTTAGGGCTTAGGGCTTAGGGTTGAAACGCAGTAAACCTGGCAGAAGGCTTCGAGATCCGAAAGCCAATAAACCTCCCTTGAAACCAACAAACCTGAAATCCAAACCCTAACCTTTCTCCCTTCCCGCCCTCCCCCCCCCCCACACACACACACAGGGTTTAGGGTTTAGGGTTTAGGGTTTAGGGTTTAGGGTTTATGGTTTAGGGTTTAGGGTTTAGGGACACACACACACACAGCAAAAATGGCGGCCTGGAACGAACTCTGTGAATCCTTGGCTGCTGGCTGGAGCGCCATCGCCTGCAGTTCATACCCCAGCCATCCTATGAAGGGCTTGGGGTTCAGGGGCTAGGGTTTGGGGTTTAGGGTTTGGGGTTTCGGGTTTGGGGTTTCGGGTTTGGGGTTTCGGGTTTGGGGTTTAGGGTTTAGGGGTTTTGGGTGTTGATTCAAGGGGTTTTACTTGATTTTAGGCAGTTGCAAGTGCAAGTAGTGTTCCAGAAATGGACCCTCGATCTCCGAACTCAGGTTTAGGGTTTGGGGTTTTAAGTTTAGAGCGTTTTGACCTACAATTGACACACCTGGGTTGAGGGGTTAGGATTTAGGATTAAGGTTTAGGGTTGAGGAGCCTAAAGACGCCGAGAAGCATGCCAGGCTTTGCGAACTTGCGTAACAAGCTTTGGAGGGGCGTTGCTTCGAGAATCGGAGTACTTAGTAAGTAGAGTTTAGGGTTCAGGGTTCAGGGTTAGGGTTTAGGATTTACGATTTAGGGTTGTAGGCTGGGCTTGGGGCTTGGGATTCTCCAAGGACCCCCCCAATTTTTCGACCCTTGTTCAAGTAGGATTCATACCTCTGAACAGCATGAGTTACAAGGGTTCAGGCTTTAGGCTTTAGGGAGAATCTAGAGCCCAGTTGCCGTCCTCAGGTTTTAATTCCTTAATCTGAACCCCTCTTGTTGATTTTCACCATCGAACTCTCTGGAACTCAATGCCGGGCCGCTCTTGTCTGGGGAACCGAAGATTTAAGGGCCGTTCTTCGGGTTGAAGCATGGTCCCTTTGCATGGGCGCTGATTTTCCTTATACAACGCAAGGGCCCATACTTCAGAACCCTGTCAAGGAGATAAGGGACCATATGAAGGGCCCATATAATATAACTAGCCTGAGGTGTTGGGGGTTTACGTCTTTTAGCCCAGCCACACAGGAGCACTGTGGCGTTTCCCGAGATGTCCTGGGCCGAGGCGACCGTGCTTCGGAGCGCTACTCAACCCCAACCCTCAGACACGAAAGGGTTCAGGGTTTAGGGGTTTAGGGATTTAGGGGTTTGGGGTTTAGGGTTTAGGGTTTAGGGTTTAGGGCTACTCAACCCCAGACCCGAAGGTCTCCTTGACACATGTTTCGGCGCCCGCCTGCCGTTTAGGGCTTACGGGGTTTCTCAGCGACCCAGGAAAAGACAGGAAGCCCCTTATTTGATGGGTTGGGTGTTCCCTCTTATACTATAACAGTCCTTAGCCCAAACCCTAAGCCCAGTCAAGAAACCCAGAGTCCTACACCTCAGGACCTCAGTTTCGCACCTAGACGTCAACCCCAAAAAAAATGGACCTTTAAACCTAGGCCCAAGAGCAACCTGGGAATAAAATGGGTGCCCTTTTTTGGTTTAAAGTGGCCGTAAACCCTGAACCCTGAACCCTGAACCCTGAACCCTGAACCCTGAACCCTAAACCCTAAACCCTAAACCCTACAAAAAGGGAGTAAGGCTCTACTCTGAAATCCTAGAAAACCTAAGCTTCAGCTTTGGGATGCACGTCTCGAGACTTTGGGGAGGGGCTATTAGGGTTTAGGGTTTAGGGTTTAGGGTTTAGGGTTTAGGGTTTAGGGTTTAGGGTTTAGGGTTTAGGGTTTAGGGTTTAGGGTTTAGGGTTTAGGGTTTAGGGCTCTGGGCTCTTCAGGGATTAGGGTTTAGGGCTGCAGTGCTCTGGGCTCAGTTTGTAGTAACTGCGTTGAGCTTGATTCGGCCTAAACCCTAAACCCTAAACCCTAAACCCTAAACCCTAAACCCTAAACCCTAAACCCTAAACCCTAAACCCTAAACCCTAAACCCTAAACCCTAAACCCTAAACCCTAAACCCTAAACCCAATCCCCAAACTCTAAGCCTTTAGCCCCTCCGCCCTCAAACTGCAAGCCCTAAGTGCTAGACCCGAGCGGCGTAGCCAGGCTCACAGAACGCGGTGCAGACCTGATCCAGGGCTGCTAGGCCCGAAGCCTTAATTAAACCCTAAACCCGAAACCCTAACCCTAAACCCCACCCTAAAAGCCGAAAAGCCTTCAGCTAGGGTCAGACAGCCAGAGCTCTTGATTGAGGACCAGCTGGCCCCATATTAAGCCCTCCCAAAAACATTCCCAAGCATGATATGATCCTCTGAATCCCAGACCGCAAAAAGCGAAAATGTATAACACTAAACCCTAAGCCCCCAAAAACCTAAACCCTAACACCTAAAACCCTAAACACGAAACCCTAAACCCTAAGAAGCCCTAAACCTCCCAAGAGCCCTACTCAGAGGATCAGACCTTATTTCAAAAATGGGGATTCATATAAGCGGTTCGAGTACGTTGATTCACGGTGGGCAGGGCCCCAGGGTGGGTTTAGGGTGTAGGGTGTAGGGTTTATGGTTTAGCGCTTTGGGGTTTAGGGTTTAAAACTGAAATTGTAGGGATTTGGGGTTTGCGGTTTCGAGAAACCATGAACCCTAAATACAGGCATGCGCACCTGCCCTGTCCGCATCTCTGCACAGGAGTCCCCGATGAAGTGGGGTGCGAACCTCTCTTTTCTTCTGGTTTGGGAACCCTAAAGCGCCTTATCTGAAGTATCTACACTGAGGCAGCTGTGAAATCCCTCATGTTTAACCCCGCTGTTCCGCATATCAAGGTATGAAGGCCTCAACCCTAAGCCCTAAACTCTGATCCCTACTTGGAGGTTCAGGGTACTTAGTAGCTAAATTACACGTATATCACCCGCCATGGAAGCCCCTGAAGTACCCTAATCGGGTTATAAATGGGTTATATGTACCTAAACCCTAAACCCTAAACCCTAAACCCTAAACCCTAAGCCCTAAATCCTAAACCCTAAACCCTAACCCTAAATCCTAAACCCTAAACCCTAAACCCTAAACCCTAAACCCCCTAAACCCTAAACCAGTACCATGAACCTCCAAGTACGAATTAAAGCCCGGACCAGGCCTAAACCCCCAAGCGCCAAAAGTGCTCAAGCTGTGGCATGCTGCAACCTGCGGCCTCTGAGCTCTAAACCCGAAACCCTAAACCCTAAACCCTAAACCCTAAACCCTAAACCCTAAACCCTAAACCCTAAACCCTAAACCCTAAACCCCTATACCCTACAATTCAGGGCTTAGAGCTTCTATGGCCCTCCGACCCGCAGCCAAGCGGCGGTGGCACATCTGAGAGCAAACCGCACGTGCCCGGGACGCAGGAGGCCTGCAGAGGGTAGGGTTTAGGGTTTAGGGTTTAGGGTTTAGGGTTTAGGGTTTAGGGTCTAGGGGGGTCTAGGGTCTAGGGTTTAGGGTTTAGGGTTTAGGGTTTAGGGTTTAGGGTTTAGGGGTTAGGGTTTAGGGTTTAGGGTTCAGGGTTTAGGGTTTAGGGTTTGGGGCTTGGGGTTGTTGGGGTTTGGGGTTTGAGGTTTGAGGTTCCGATCCAGAGAAGTGAAAGAGCTGATGCTTTGAACCAGCCCACGGGTGCATCATCCCGCGAGTATAGGTGATGATATGAAGTGGGGTTTATATTTCTTGTATCCCCAAAAGGCCACCAAGTATATACACTCACCAATATGAAAAAGGAACCTTATATACACTCACCAATAACAGTAATATATGGCCTGCTTCATATCATCAAGCATAGCGTACTGCTCCTCTACAACTTTATAACCCTGAACTAAGCATTCGTCTCTCGCTGAGACCGAGGGTTTCTGGCACTTGCGAAGGCACTTTGCAAATTTACATAAAGAAGTTGAACCGAGCATGACAAAATCGGCACTTCTTGTGCGGGCGCTTCCACGTAGGACACGCAACATAAGGAACTTTGGTGATATCAAGATCAACGTAGTGGTTAGCACCTCATTTGCAGCAATTGATTGCACACGGGGCGCTCCCCTTAGATTTCCGCCTAATCTCGATCCCGAATGACGCCTGCTTCAGGGTACAAACAGGATCCCACCGCTTTGAGGAAGGCGTGCCGAGTGCACCCTACACTAATTAGTTGTAAGAACCCAGAAGATACACGGAAGCCACTGAAGCCACAAGCCCTCCACTGGGTTTAGGGTTTCGTGCTGTTTGTCAGTCCTTCTTGTGATGTTTGATTTTAGTTATCCCGGTTACGCTGTTCTTGCTAGCTTTTGCTCTGACGATGATTGCACGGATGATTCCTCGTTTTCCGGCTTTTAGAGTAAGCTGTAAACTCCCAAACCCTACTGCAAATCCTGAACTCACCCTCCAAAAGCTTCCGAATTAGGGCCCTATATGGGTGGCTGTCAGAATTCTGACCCCTTTTGGGGTACCCTAAATATTAGGTGCCGTATTATAATAGCATCCAAAAAGGGGCCATCATTCTTGACAACCACCCATATGGGGCCCTTTTAAGGGGATCATATAAGGCACCTCATTCCCTCATTCCCTACTAAGAACCAGCCAGAGAATGCGGCAGGACTCAGAATGGGTTTAGGGTTTAGGGTTTAGGGTTTAGGGTTTAGGGTTTAGGGTTTAGGGTTTAGGGTTTAGGGTTTAGGGTTTAGGGTTTAGGGTTTAGGGTTTAGGGTTTAGGGTTTAGGGTTTAGGACTCAGAATCCAGGCACCTGCGACTCGTTGAAGAGGCCGTTGCTTAGGCAAAGAAGCGCTCCTGGGGTTCAACTGGCTGGTTTTTCGTAGGGGGTGAGGTACATAATCCCCTCAAAAGGGCCTATGTAGGGCCATAACTCCCTCATCCCTAAACCCTAAACCCTAAACCCTAAACCCTATACCTAATTCCCTCATTCCCTACAAAGAACCAGGGAGTTCAAAGCTTTTGGGGGGGTTGTAGGGTCCGGGCTTGGGATTGAGCAGGCTTCGGGTCCGAGGGTTCAGCTGGGGTTTAGGGTTTAGGGTTTAGGGTTAAGGGGTAAGGGTTAAGGGTTTAGGGTCTTACGGATAAAGGACTCGGATTATACCTGGGACTCTCTGTACCTACAGCCTTCTGGCAGAAACTACATACTCAGTACAGTAAGCTCCCAAAAGTTGGAACGCCATGATCCTCATACCCCAAGAGGGTTACTGAGGGGATTCCCAGCACTCAGCGTCCTTAACCCACGTCCCAACTTTATAAAGCTGATTGTAAGGGGGTAGTTCCTGCAAATAAACTGTGGGAAATATAGAGTCCCAGGTGGATTTAGGGTTTTGGGTGAACGGGTTTAGGGTTTAGGGTTTAGGGTTTAGGGTTTAGGGTTTAGGGTTTAGGGCTTAGGGCTTAGGGTTTAGGGTTTAGGGTTCAGGATGCACTCCTTAGCCTAGGATCCTGTCAGCCAGGAAGCCGTCCCCACAGACTCCGTTCCCCCCTTAACTAAGGACTATTCCTCATAAGGCATACAAGGAACCCCCCTTTTTTCAGGAATATTCCTTGAACCATGTCAGGAACCCTCTTCTGCCTTAAGGAACATCCCTTGGACCATTTGGGGAACCCTCTTACATTTTGAGGCATGCTCCTCAACTAAGAGGTATTGTAGTCCCTGGTCCTAGTCTTGGATGTACGGTCTGTCGGGTTCAGGTAGGGGGTCTGGGGTTTAGGGCTGGGTTAGGGTTTAGCCTGAGGGCTTTAGGGCTTAGGGTTGGTTTAGGGAAACCCTAAACCCCAACCCTAAACGGTTTAGGTAGGCACATTGTGGCGATTCGGGGCCAAGGAACCCACTCCGACGAGGTCGTAGCCCGTGGCACACTGAAGCTCACAAGTATCCCCCACCTTCTTGCCAAGACCTCAGGCTTGGGTTTCAGGCTTAGGGCTGAGGTTTACGGTTTAGGGCTTCGAGGGTTCTCAGACATCCCAAGGAGCAGTAAAACGACTCGTAAGGCCTGAGTGCCCTATTTGCGAGAGCTATTGTGAGGCCCGTTCTGGGCCGCCTTTGGTTATCCTAACTCTGCGGGGTAGCTTCATGGGCCCTTAGTATGGTCCCTAACCTCCTTTAAAGGGTTCTGATGTATGGGCCCTTGATTTGTATAGGGTATACAAGGGGCGTATAGTATATAAGGGGTCCTCTCTCTACCGCTTTCCGTGATGCAGCGCTCAAGTTGTTCAGAGAAAAACCGTGTTCCTGTGCAACGTTTCCAGAAATTGAAAAGACTTCTGGCTTTTTTCGAAAGTTGCTGGAGTCGGACTAGTCAAAAAAGTGGCATGATGCCGACTTCCTCATTGCCACCTTATTCAACCTTCCTCACTGCCTGCTTCAGCTGAGATGTTGTCCGAAACCAGCCAGAAGCAATGCCTACATGACGCTGTGGGAACCCATATTTCCGGTCAGAAGCCCCCGGTAAGTAATGCATGATTCGCCACCGAAGAACTTAATCAACTGACCTCGAGCTTTGAATCACAAGCTTTTGCTCGCTGCTACTCGCAACATTGTTCTCGAAAGACCCCTTGGGGCTGAGAGTGACTTGGCTAAAATAGAAGGGGTCCTCTTTTAAGGGCCCATACTAAGGGACCATGTAACTGCCCTTAGATTCACCCTCAGCCCTAAACCTCTAACCTTAAACCCTAAACCCTAAACCCTGTCTTGCGTCACGGGGTCTGGAACTCAAGCAAAGGTCTTTTGGATAAGCTCGCCATTCCAAACTTACATGTTCCTTGTAGGGAATTAGGGACTTGGGTGCCCTATATCATCCCTAAAAGGGAGGGATATATGCATCGGGCCGCTAAACCCTTAAAAAAGGGGTGCATAGCGGCATCTATAGGACACCTCGGACACCTCATGCCCGAATTCTCTACTGGGAGCCAACAGGTTAACCCCTACAATTCTACCCGAAAACCTCAACCCAAACCCTAGGGCTTAGGGCGTAGGATTCTTATTAGGAAGTAGGGATCTAGGTGCCTTTAAGTTTTTTTATATGTACCCTCTTGGGGGATTCTATACATGGAAGCAAGTCTACCTTAGTATCCCTAGAAACCCTATGATCATCCCCATAACCCACCGTACTAACCCGTCTATGAACCCCTAAACCCCAATTCCCTAAACCCTAATCTCCTAATTCCCTTCGAAGAATCAATAAGGCATTCCAAACGCCAGGGGGCAGTCCGTGGCATCTAGGCCCGTGTCAAGGCGCGTGCCCTGGATGGAGCAAACCTGATGGTTGGGTTTCGCGCTTAGGCCTTGCTTTTGGCTCGAGGGCGTTAAGGGTTTAGGGTTTGGCAAAAACTAGGGCCCTTGCCTCAACCCCAAACCCCAAAACCCTAAACTCTAAACCCTAAACCCTACAACCCTGCAACCCTAAACCCTAAATCCTAAACCCGGCCCTTTTTTGCTTAAAGGGGGCTTATAAGGGAACCTAAACCCCACAAAAAGGGAATAAGGGTACTACTAGGCATCCTAGTTGTCGGTGTTGCCTGAAGAAATATGCCGTTTTCCACACTTTTGTTCAACTTCCGTCACTCGATGGGCGTGCTGTTGAGGTTGCACCGCCCAACAATATCATGCGTTCTGGAATACGAAATGGCCTGAACGCATTTCAAGGTCAAAAAAGGACAGTCTTACCTGCGACTCAGCCTACACCTTCCCACCAGATTCCTGGCTTGAAGCACGAACCACCTCGCAATCCTGGCGACTCGGCGGATGGGGTGGTGGGTGCCTCGATGTCGAATTGGATCCGAATGCCCAACATGGCGGTGCGTGATGATACCCATCGAAAAAGGGAAGGCAAAGACCTACTTGGAGGTTCATTGTACTTACTAACCAATTCTAATTATACCTGTACTTATAACCCTACTTATAAGTAGGATAACCCCTATAAGTCCACTTAAGAGGATTATAAGTAGGGTGATAAGCCCAAGTATAAGTAGTTAGAAGGCGATAGCGACCACTTTTCGGATGCACTCAACTCCAGCGACTCTGTGACCCCGAAGACTGGGGTGAACCTGATGACTTGGGATGCTCGTTTAGGGTTTAGGGTTTAGGGTTTAGGGTTTAGGGTTTAGGGATTAGGGTTTAGGGTTTAGGGTTTAGGGTTTAGGGTTTAGGGTTTAGGGTTTAGGGTTTAGGGTTTAGGGCTAACCGTCCTTAATAGGGATCGTAGTACCCCCTCTTGTAGCCCTCTTGTTTGTAGCATGGACATTTGGGAACCGAGAGAGGGTCGTCAGCAGATTCGAAAAGTTAGCTACAAAGTTGAGCTTGCATAACAAGGGCACTGTGTGGAAGCCGGTGAAAAAGCTGAGATCCGAATAATAACTCTCAAGATCCTAATCTCCTGAAATTGGAGGCTTGAACAATTTCAGGGCTTGGGGAAGTTGATTTTGGGCTTTTTGACGGGGGCTTGAGAGGGTATTCGGGAACATGCCCACAACAAGAGTTTTAGAGAGGTCCTCGCGTTGAATGCCCTAAACCCTAAACCCTAAACCCTAAACCCTAAACCCTAAACCCTAAACCCTAAACCCTAAACGGCCCTAAACCTACTGATTGCTCAGGGCCTCTGAAAGCGTTGAGCCTGAGAAGTCCGCCACCCTATGCCCGGAGCTTACTTAGAGGGTCAGGGGGTTTTACCCAGAGAGCCGAATCTCCTCAATTAAGGAAAAGACCTTAAGCCATATAGGTAGCCTTTGATATGGACTAAGGCATATTCCTGCAATCTAGGTGTATCGGGCATCGTTGCTGTTGTCCTCCAAGAAAACCCTAACCCTAAACCCTAAACCCTAAACCCTCACAGCCAAACCCTAAACCAAGCAAACCCTACAGCCTACAAACCGTAGAGAAAAAAGTTTATGGCTCTCCTGAAAACGGCCCCCTACTGCGGACCAGGGGCGCGAGGTGAGCAAGTGGGCACCGTACCCAGGAATGTTCCTCGTAACTGGGGTTGTCAAGGTTTAGGGTTTAGGGTTTAGGGTTTAGGGTTTAGGGTTTAGGGTTCAGGGTTCAGGGTTCAGGGTTTAGGGTTTAGGGTTTAGGGTTTAGGGTTTAGGGTTTAGGGTTTAGGGTTTAGGGTTTAGGGTTTAGGGTTTAGGGTTTAGGGTTTAGGGTGTTAGAAATGTCAGCTGGAAGCTAACTAAAAGATCTGCAACAGTGTATCAAGAGTGCCCATACCAATTCAGCGCGATCGAAAAAGCCCTTGAGTTGCTGTATGGTTGTCGGGTCTAAGGATTTAGGGTTCAGGGTTCAGCGTTTAGGGTTTAGGGTTTAGGCTTTAGGGTTTAGGGTTCAGGATCTAGATATGGGCGTTCAGGGAGCAGGGTTCAAGGGGCCTGAAACCATCTGGAACCTGATTACTTGGCAGGCCACAGATGCCTGCCTATTGGTGATCCGACTTTAAGTATTGCTTTTACAAATTTATCTAAGTCGTCTTCAGTATAATCGTCTTTGAGGAACTTGGGGAAGCGCAAGCCTTGCTTTGTTAATTTATTTAGGAAACAATACGAAAAACTGGACTAAATATTGGTAAAAAAATACATCTTGTTTGTATCAAGCTACAGATCTACTTGGAGGGTTCGCGGGTAGTTTTTAAGTAGGGTCAATAGTATGATAACTATACTTATCACCCTATTCAAGGTACTCATCACCCTATTTTTAAATACCCATGAACCTCCAAGCGGGGTGTATAGGGTTTCGGGACTTTGCAGGCGTGTTGCCGTTCCAACAGGTTTGCTTCGTAGTGAGACCTGCAGGGACAAGCAGTTGATTGGGATTTCGGGAGATGGACTACTGGCAAACCCTTACGGGCAGAAGTGAAACCTTCTCGGATTAAGCAGGTCATGCAGGCTCGAGCAGAACACGCGGCGTGAACCGCAGTAACTTCAAACTGATCCTCCCTCCCTCCCTCCGCCTTCATAGCCCTGTGTGCAGAAAGCCACACACTGGTCGTTGTGAAGGGCTCCAGAACCTTGCAGCTCGAGTGCACGGATCCGGCCCAGAACTGGGGCCGAACGAGACTAGCATGCTAAATAGGTGTCTTTCACAATGGAACGCCTTATGAAAAGGACCCGCACCCCAACACCCTAAACGTCACCCGACACCCTGAACTCTAAATCCAAACTTCGAACGAACCTCAGTCTCGGTGTTGGTCCCACTGGCTGCTATGAACCCTGCACGCTGACCCCATACCCACTACCCCTACTAACCCCCTACCACCCCCTACCCCCTACACCCTGAACCTACACCCTCCTGAACCTACGGGTAGATGTGGAGTCACAACGGGTGCTTGAAAGGTCTCCAAGAAACATGCCTCATATCCTTCAAGGTACCCAAAGGGGGCCGAGAACTGTAGACCAGCCCCAGAAGGATGTATAGAGGCCCTAAACCCTAAACCCGAGGCCCTATAACCCTAAACCCTAAACCCTAAACCCTAAGCCCTCTAACCCTAAACTCTCACGAAAGCCTAACGCCCCCGCCCAAGAATCAAGGTTCAAGCCGACTACGGGGGGTCCACGCTCCCAGTTCCGTGCCATTCAGCCGATGTGAGCAGGAACCCACTTCTACAAGACCTTTAGGGTTTAGAGGGGGTTCAGAGGGTTTAGAGGCTTTCGAGGGCTAAGATACCCCTAAGCCCTCTAAAACCGTTAAATTACCCTAAACCTAAACCCTAAACCCCAAACCCAAAACCCTAGTTAAACCCTAAACCCCAAACCCTAAACCCTAAACCCTAGACCCTAAACCCTAAACTCAACACCCTACCAGCGCCACTGAGGAGCAACTGCTGGTCACCGCCTCGGTCTGAAACTCCGCCGGAAGGTCGCATTCCCTTCGCGCGCAAGTCCTTGGGGGTGGTTTGTAGGGAGTGTGGAGCTGAGGGGTTTAGGGTTTAGGGTTTAGGGTTTAGGGTTTAGGGTTTAGGGTTTAGGGTTTAGGGTTTAGGGTTTAGGGTTCAGGGCCACTTTAGGGTAAAGACTTTGGAGTTCAGGGGTTCAGGTGTTTTCAGGAGTCTAGGCTAGCCCGTTGACGGGGGCGATGTGACCATGGGGAGGCAGCACTTCAACATAAGGCTCTAGTTGGGATCCTTTTGCCACCCTAAACCCTAAACCCTAAACCTCAACCCTAAACCCTAAACCCCAAACCCACGCTTCACAGAGGGCTGTGTCGGCCTCACTTTCAGTGGGTGGCCAGGGTCGGGAGTAGCAAATGCCCCAGACCATGAACTTGCCTTTGGGGCTGAACTTTACTTGGAGGTTCATGGGTAGTTATCAGTAGGTTTATAAGGTTTAGGGCTTAGCGTTTAGGGTTTTAGGGTTTTAGGGTTTTAAGGTTTCAGGGTTTTAGGGTTTAGGGTTTAGGGTTACTAGTATGGTAACTATACTTATCACCTTATTTAGGGAACATATAACCCTGCTTCTAAGTACCCATGAACCTCCAGGTCGGGCTTTGAGGTTCGGGTTCCCGACTGCGTGCGGCTTCGGGCTTCGGGTTTCGGGTTTCGGGTTTGGGGTTTGGGGTTTGGGGTTTCCGGTTTAGGGTTTCGGGTTTGGGGTTTGGGGTTTAGGGTTTAGGGTTAAATGTAGACTGGTAGAGTGAGTGAGAAGACCCTCAGCTAGAACATTGGGTCCTCAAACTTCGCCCGACACCCCACACCCTGAAGCCCTCAGGCCCAAAAACCTGAAACCTTCTACCCTCAACCCTCAACCCTCAACCCCTAAACCCTAAACCCTAAACCCTAAACCCTAAACCCTAAACCCTAAACCCCTAAATGCCCCTGAGCCCTGACACCCGGAGCCGGGCTGCGGGGCCGTGCCGGAGAAGGTGCCGTCGTCCTGACAGGTGAAGAGGGCGCCAGGGCCATGGTAGCCCAAGGCACCTCGGCTTTGAACCGTTTAGGGTTTAGGGTTTAGGGTTTAGGGTTTAGGGTTTGGGGTTTAGGGTTTAGGGTTTAGGTTTTAGGTTTAGGGTTCGGGGTTAGGGTTCGGGTTAGGGTTGTCCGTAAAAAGTGCCTTCGCGTGCGAAAACATCTGTGGGGGAGGCTGCTTCAAACCAGGGGTCATATCGCAGGTAACTACCTTTCGTAGCCGCATCCCATATAAAGGGAATCCCCCAAACGGACCCCGGTTTCGAACGACCCCACGTCGGCCTTTCTCACTGCATGCAGGGGGCAGTGGACCACACAAGTGTCTCCGGCAGATGCCACCAGCGCATGCCTGCGTATCAGGCAGAGTCTAGACCCAGGAGTAACCTAGGAACAAGAAGGGTACCCTGTTTGGTTCCAAGGGATTATAAGGGAACCTGAACCCTAAACAGAAAACAAGGGGCCTACTCCCGGTCCTAGGAGTGGCTCTGACCCAGGGCAGGGTTAGAGCTTCACCCCAGTAAGGAAAAGGCGAAAAGGCCCAAGCAGCCGGATTTCTAAAGAACCCTAAACCCTCAACCCTCAAACCCTGAACCCTAAACCCTAAACCCTGAACCCAGCTGTCCTGAATCCCCGAAACTCGACACCAGAAGCCCTACTTGGAGGTTCATTCGGGTAAGAATACAGTCATTGTACCCAAACAGAGTGATGACTGGCTACAGCTATCCGACTTCATCTAACCCTGCGACGACCCATGAGCCACATAACCCACACTCTCAAACCTTTAGGGTTTAGGGTTTAGGGTTTAGGGTTTAGGTTTAGGTTGCCCAAATACCACTGTGCCTCTGTGTCTAGGCCCGGCGCCACCGGCAGCTCATCCGCCGGGCAACTGACGGCTTGCAGGTCGGCGCCGTCCCGTCAAAGGTGCCTGGAGTTGAGGGTTTAGGGTTTAGGGTTTAGGGTTATAGGGTTTAGGGTTTAGGGTTTAGGGTTAGGTTCAGGTTTAGGGTTTAGGGTTAGGGTTTAGGGCTTAGGGTTCGCTTCTGAGGGTTTTGAGGGTTTTTAGGCTTTTGAGGCTTTTGAGGCTTTGGGGCTGGGAGTGTGAGCTTACAAGGCAGCTCAGTAATCTCACAGGGCAACATGCATCGCCATGGAACCCTCACCTCTACCCCCTAAACCCCATCCACACGCCTCAACTAAACGGGGTAGTTACATGATCCTTTGTATAACATGGGCCCTTAAAGTGGGACCTTATACCCTCTACAAACAGGCAAGCCGCTCCGAGATTGGGGCTTAGATGACTTGCTGAGTTCAGGGCCTTCAGTGATACGGCGTCGAACTCCAGTTTGCAGTTTAGGATTAAGACTTAGGATTTAGGGTTTGGGTTCGGGGCCTTTCAGGGTTTAGGGTTAGGGACTGATGGGTTTACGGTGCATACCGTACTTGGGCATTGGGCGAAAGGCCGGTTACTTGGATAACCCTGCCTCAAACCGAAAAATAATCCCTAAGCCCCTTAAGCCCTTTAGTGCTTGAGCTGCGCGGTAGCCCAGAAACCTTCTTGCAATAAGGGCACGCTTTTTTGGGCTGGTTACTTTATAAGGGAACCTTGAACCGAAAAGAGGGAAAAGGGTACCACTGGGTACCAAGACTGTGAAGGTCTTGTTCGAACAGGTAACTCTTCCTCTGCTCAAAGGGAGGTCTTCTTGGTGAGCTTCCCTCCCGTGCCAGAAAAAGGCCTAATGTTACACCCGACATAAGCAAAGGAGTAGGATATAGTTTAGGGTTTAGGGTTTAGGGTTTAGTTTTAGGGTTTAGGGTTTAGGGTTTAGGGTTTAGGAATATGTACCTTTCTTTTCACCGTTGGGGTGTCGTGTTTAGGGGTAGCAGTCGACCCCCCACTCTCAAGCCGCGATGCCGTCCACCGTGCACAGGAAAGGCGCGGAGGCAGGTTCAAAGCCGGGCAAGCAGGAGATGACGCACACATCCTGGGGTTTTGAATTTAGGGTTTAGGGTTTTGGGTTTAGGGCGCACACATCCTGAGCTTAGTGCCCTAAACCCCTAAACCCTATGTCCCAAACGCGTTTAGGGTTTGGGGTCTGTGGGTTTCAGTGTTGGACTCTGAAAGTTGACGATCGAAAGATCTGAAAACTCTAGACCCCTTCACCCGAACACGTGTATTCAGCCCACACGGGTTGCGGCGATATCCTCCGAAACAAGCCTGCAAACCTAAACCCTACTTGGAGGCTCACGAGTAGTTCGATTGGGGGGGGGGGGGGGGGGGGCAAGAAAGCCTATCACAAGCGTCCATGCCTTTCGCGACCATGCCCAAAACACTGGTACTACAGCATTTTATGCCCGAAACACTGGCATTTACAGCGTTACCCTGTAAGAAAAAACCCTCATTATAAAACCCACGACCCGGCCTTCAAATCCCAAAAATCTACCCCATAAGTACAGTGACAGTGACTTCACAAAAACTACCAAATTGGCTGGGCAAGTAGCATGCCCCCCCCCCCCCCCCCCCCCCCCCCCCCCCCCCCCCCCCCAAAAAAAAAAAGGACCAAGCTTTCCTCTCGATGTTTTCTGCCTGTCCTCACAGTCACTTCACAAAAACACCAAAAACCAACTAGGCAAATAGCATGCCCCCTTTTCCTAACCTCCTTCAAGTTCTCCCTAAACCCGAAACCCTCCAAACCCTGAGCCACAAACCCTAAACCCTAAACCCTAAACCCTAAACCCTAAACCCTAAACCCTAAACCCTAAACCCTAAACCCTAAACCCTAAACCCTAAACCCTAAACCCTAAACCCTAAACCCTCGCCCTAAATCTAAACCCTAAGCCCGAAACCTCAAACCCTAAACCCTAAACCCCATACCCCCAGACCCTGAACCCTAACAGCCTAAAGCTCTTCCGAACATCAGCCCAGTGACGCCGGCAGCGGCACTCTGGCAGGCCGAAGTGTCAAAGCCAGCCTCAGGCCACGCGAAAAGTCCCACAATAACCCCCAACCCTAAACCCTAGCCCTAAACCCTAAACCCTGAACCCTAGCCCTAAACCCTAAACCCTGGAAGCCTAGGCCACAAAACCTTAAAAAAACCTCAAGCTTGGGATTTTAAACCCCCAGCCCCAAGCCCAAGCCCTAAACCCGAAACCCTATGTAAGGTACCTTAGGTTCTCGGTTTATGGTTTGGTGCTTTGGGTTTGCTGTTCAGACTCAAAACCCGAACCCCCAGCATGCTCGGGGGGTTTGCTAGGGGGGGCTCTGCAGGAGGTTTTGTGGGGTGTAGGGCTTAAGGTTTAGGGTTTAGGGTCCAGGGTTTAGGGTTTAGGGCTGAGGGCTTAGGGTTTAGGGTTTAGGCGGTTTAGGGTGTAGGGTTTAGGGTTTAGGGTTTAGCAGCCGGATAACTGTAGTTACTACAGCTATAGCCTGGCGTAACCATACTTGGAGGGAGACGAAACAATCCGCATTCAACCGGCCATGAGGCCCTGGCAATCCAAGCACCTGCTTGACAAGCACACTGCTACCTCTAAACCCCTAGCCCCAAACAAACCCCGAACATCTTGAACTCCTAGACTTTAGGGTTTAAAGTTTAGGGTTTAGGGTTTAAGGTTTAGGGTTTAAGGCGTTTGGGGTTTAGGGTTTAGGGCGTTGAGGTTTAGGATTTTGGGAGTTTGGGGCCTAGAACTCCATCTACCCCAAACCGAGCAGAGCAGCGGGAAGTTGGTCGGCGGAGCACGTGATCTTGCTGCAATTCACCTCAGCACCCAGTCCATCATGGGTTTCCCTACTACTCCCGTTTAGGGTTTAGGGTTTAGGGTTTAGGGTTTAGGGTTTAGGGTTTAGGGTTTAGGGTTTAGGGTTTAGGGTTTAGGGTTTAGGGTTTAGGGTTTAGGGTTTAGGGTTTAGGGTTTAGGGTTTGGGGCTTAGGGTTTGGGGTCACCCCCCCCCCCCCCCCCAGGTTCTCCTTTTAAATGACCTGAAATAGGCTTCACTATCCCTAAACAGCCTTAATTTTGGGGGGGTTAATTTTTGGGGGGGGGGGGGGGGAGGGAGATCCTCAAGGTAGTGTGAGGGCCATACTAGCCCCGGTGTAACCGCCGGGTCCGGCTCTGGAGTTTGAGGGTTTAGGGTTTAGGGGGTAGGGTTTGGGGTTGGGGGTTGGGGGTTCGGGGTTTGGGGTTCAGGGGGGGTCATAGGGCATAATTAGGGATCAGTACCCCTTAGACCGTGACATGCACATCCGCTTCCGAGGCACCGCCGGGCCCACGAAGCGAGCCTTCCGAAAGGGTTTGGGGAAGTTCTAAACATAGTTTCATTCTCCCTTAGTATGGTCCCTTGGGACAGGGCTTAGGGTTTAAGCTTTATGGTTTAGGGGTACCCCTGAAAAAAAACAATAAACCCAAGGGCCCTTACTTCAGAAACTACCCTTGGGGATGTTGGGTTGTTGCTTAGGGCTTCGGGGTTTAGGGTGTTAGGTGTTTATGGTGTTAGCGCGTGAAGGTGTGCGGGTGTTAGGGTTAGGGTGTAGGGTTTCAGGGTGGGTGTTGTAGCTGTTTGGGATTTAGGGTTTTGGGGTTTATGTTTGGGTGGCAAGCACCTAAACCTATCTGCTCCTAGGGACTAAAGGTTCAAACCCTGAACCCTAAACCCTAAACCCTGAACCCTGAACCCTCTAACTCGATGGCTGCAGATCAACACAAGAACCCGGTTGGTCGTGATACGGCCCCTCGTGTTCTTGGACCCAAACTGGTACCTACCAGAATTCAGGGGTGTTTAGGGTTTTGGGTTTTAGGGTTTACGGTTTAGGGTTTAGGGAACTGACGCCATTGAAGATCACAGATAGACCATGGACAACAAAACTTCGACAAGACACCCAAAACCCTGGTAATACCTGTGCACGCCTGCAATGATGAAGACTCTAAACGCTATGACCCTCCAGCCACACTCGACGGTCTGAGCCCTGAACAACTCAACCGCAAAACCTAAACACACCCTAAACCCTAAACCCTAAACCCTACAAACCTCGGACCCCAAAATCTCAGACCCCAGAACCCTAAAGTGGCACGCCTCGGTCGGATCGCAGACGTATTCCGCGGCTGTGCCCTCAAAGGTGGCGACGCAAGAGACCGTACCTCTGCTGCGCACTTGCTTGGAGGCTAATGGGTAGTTATAAGTAGGCTTATAAGTATGGTAGCTCTTTACAACCCTATTCACAGTCCCTGAACCCTAAACCCTAAACCCTAAACCCTAAACCCTAAACCCTAAACCCTAAGCCCTAAGCCCTAAGCCCTAAACCCGAAACCCTAACCCTAAACCCTAAACCCTAAACCCTAAACCCGGGCAACCAGGGGCCAGCTAAAAGCAGAGGCCAGGCGCAGACTTCGCCATTCACTTTGCCCAGGCAGTCGCTCACCTAAGCTCTGGTCTCTTCAAAGGGAGGGTTTAAGGTTTAGGGTTTAGGGTCTAGGGTCTAGGGTCTAGGGTCGGGGGCTAGGGTCTAGGGTCTGGGTTTAGGATTTAGGGTTTAGGGTTTAGGGGTTTAGGTTTAGGGTTTAGAGTTTAGGATTTGACCCTGGGATTCGCCAGTTGGGACCCTCGACAGTGAACAGGCTTGTCGCACAGAAAGCTCGGCAAGCGGTAGCGCGCTGACCTTCTTCCCCTAAACCATAACCCTGAACCCGAAACCCTAAAGCCTAAAGCCTAAAGCCTAAAGCCCAAAGCCTAAACCTTAAAGCTTAAACCCGAAACCCTAAACTTTAAATCGAAACCCTAAACTTTAGACTCATGGGGTGCCACCGCAACCTTTCCGAGAAGCTGACCTAAAGTAGTAGGGGGAAGATGTTGGAATACTGCTTTTGGGGCATTCCTACGATAAACCCCAAAACCGCCCACAACCCCGAAACCAACCCTAGACCCTCAATCAGCCCGAAGCCCTAAACCCTGAACCCGAAATCCTAAACCCTAGCCCTAAACCCTAAACCCTAAACCCGAAATCCCCTAAATCTCTGCTTCAAGTGGCATCTACGCCTGGGCCTGTTGGCAGACCCTGTGAGCAGGCCACAAGCTGCGTCTGGGTGGTCGTGGCCTGGGCGACTTGGGGGGGGCTTGTGGGGTTTCGGGGTGTCCCTAAACCCTAAACCCTAAACCCTAAACCCTAAACCCTAAACCCTACACCCTACACCCTACACCCTAAACCCTAAACCCTAAACCCTAAACCCTAAACCCTAAACCCTAAACCCTAAACCCTTAGCCTAAACCGCAAACCCTTAAGCCTAAACCCTAAACCCTAAGCCCAGAAAACCCTTAACCTAGGAGGTTTAGGGTTTAGGAGGGTTAGTTGCCTCCAAAACCCCAAAGCCCCTTAAGCCCTGGACCCAGCACTGAACTCTCCCAAGCCGAAATTAGGCCTCAACGCCAAACCCTATAACCCTACAACCGCAAGCCCTGCGCATAACCCAAACCCTAAACCCTAAACCCTAAACCCTAAACCCTAAACCCTAAACCCTAAACCCCGAAACCCTAAACCCCAAGCCCTAAACCCCTGTACAAACCCTGAACCCCAAGATCTGTTTGCGACCGCCAGGGCGGTCGTCGACGTGGTGGTCGGCGTGCAGGTTGGTGCTTGGCCCGTGAAGGTCTCCTGCAAGGAGATGGATGTAGGGTATAGGGTATAGGGTATGGTGTATAGGGTATAGGGTATAGGGTATAGGGTAAAGGGTACAGGGGGTACAGGGTATAGGCTACAGGGAGATGGATGTAGGGTATAGGGTTCTGTGGGGGTCTAGGGGATTCTGGAAGTGTTGGGGTTTTAGGGTTTCCAGGGTTTTTTAGAAGGGGTTTAGGGGTATAGAGATTTAGGGGTTTAGGGGCTGAGGGTTTCAAGAGGTTTAGGGTTTTGCGGGCTTAGGGCTTAGGAGCTTAGGGTTTAGGATTGGGTTTTAGGGGCTTAGGGTTCAGATTTGTAAGGGTAATTTAGGGTTTCGGGTTTGGAACATGTAGGCTGCGCCCACAAAGACGTCGCTGATAAGCCAAACCCTAAACCCCAAACCCTGAACCCTAAACCCCTAAACCCTAAACCCTAAACCCCAAACCCCAAACCCTAACCCTAAACCCTCAACTCAATCCCCACGCGCCTGTGAGGTGCAGGAGAAGGTGTTCGGATCGCCGACGTGGCCGGCTGCACAGAGCACCTCGCAGCCAGCGCAACGAAGTTCAGGAGCGGTTTAGGGTTTAGGGTTTGGGGTTTAGGGCTTCGGGTTTAGGGGTTTAGGGTTTAGGGTTTCGGGTTTCGGGTTTCGGGTTCAGGGTTTAGGGTTTAGGGGAAAAAGAAATAGGGATTCAGGGCTGGGTTGGGAGCAGGGTTTAGGGTTTAGGGTTTAGGGAGGGATTCAGGGCTTAGGGCTCAAGGCTGAAGAGTATAGGGGTTTAGGGTTTAGGGTGTAGGATTTAAGTTTCTCCGGGTTTGGGAGTTGAGGGGTTTAGGGTTTCCGTCTCGTCTTTCTTAGACCCTAAACCCTAACAAGTCCTCTTCAGGGTTTCGGGTTTAGGGCTTGGGGGTTTAGGGTTTAGGGTTTAGGGTTTAGGATTTAGGGTTTAGGGTTTAGGGCTTAGGGTTTAGGAAACCCCAAACCCCTAGCAAGTCCTCAGCAGATGGCACCTGGCAAGTCTGCCCCGGGAACTTGTCCACACAGTCCTGGGCTGTCCATGGCCACCGGAAACTTTGCAAACCCGGGTTTGGGGCTTGGGGCTTGGGGTTTATGGTTTAAGGCTTGAGGTTTGGGGTTTAGGGTTTAGGGTTTAGGGTTTAGGGTTTAGGGCTTCGGGCTTGGGGTGTAGGGTTTCGGGCTTGGGGTGTAGGGTTTAGGGTAAGAGCTTAGGGTTTAGGGTTTTCGGGTGGATTAGGGGGTTTGGGATTGCACATACGCCCAAGCCCTAAGCCCAAACTCTAAACTTCTGCACGTGGATGCTGGCTCAGGCTTCCGAGCTGCTTTGTCAAGCTTCGGCTTAGGGTTTAGGTTTTAGGGTTTAGGGTTTAGGTTTTAGGGTTTAGGGTTTAGGGTTTAGGGTTTAGGGTTTAGGGTTTAGGGTTTAGGGTTTAGGGGCTGGAGGGTTCGGGGCTGAGGGTTTAGTGCTCAAGGCTTGGGGTTTAGAGCTCAGGGCTCAAGGTTTGGGGCATGTAGCGTTTTAGGGTTCAAGGAATGCTTCCGGAGACTTGCTGAAAGTACGAGGGAAGCCCAGTCCCAACCCTAAACCCTAAACCCTAAACCCTAAACCCTAAACCCTAAACCCTAAACCCTAAACCCTAAACCCTAAACCCTAAACCCTAAACCCTAAACCCCTAAAGATTCGCGCCCATATCGACCCCAAGTCCCAAAACCCAAACCCTTACAAACTTCACAAAATCCAGAGACCCTAGACCCTAGACCCTAAACCCTAAACCCTAAACCCTAAACCCTAAACCCTAAACCCTCAAGACAAAATCAATAGAAATTGTATGTGGTGCCATCCTGAATTTTCCAAGATATTCATCTAAACAGCTGACAAACAGAGTTTAAGTAAACTAATCCAAAGCGGGAAGCCAAATGTTCAATTTACTTAAACCTGTGGGGCCTTCCCGGGCCCCGGCAAACAAAGCCCAAATCGCCTCCCAAAGCCCCAAATTGGCTCCCCAAGCCCAAAACTGGCTTCCAAAGCCCAGAATTGGCGTCCAAAGCTCAAAATTGGCTTCCAAAGCCCAAATTGACTCCCAAGCCCAACATTGGCTTCAAAGCCGAAACTTATTGGCTCCCAATTCCCAAAACTAGCTCCCAAAGCCCAAATTGGCTCCCAAAGCCCAAAATTGGCTTCCAAAGCCCAAATCGCCTCCCCAAGCCCAAAATTCGCTCCCAAAGCCAAAATTGGCTTCCCTCCCAAAGCCCAAAATTGGCTTCCCAAAGCCAAAAATGGGCTTCCAAAGCCCAAAATTCAAAATTTGCTCCCAAAGCCCAAAACTGGCTTCCCAAGCCCAAAATTGGCTTAGATTCTAAACTGCTGACGCGCCGAGTTTTTGTAAATTGACCCAAAACACCTCCCCCGAGTACTAAATTACGAAGCCGGGCCTCCCCCGAATACTAAATTACGAAGCCGGGCCTCCCCCGAGTACTAAATTACGAAGCCGGTCCTCCTCGAAATACTAAATTACGCCACCCTCCCACCCCCCCCCCCACGCCGACCCCGAAAACCTAATATCTAAAAAAAACGTTTCGCTCAAAACGTTTCGCTCAAAACTTTTTGGGGCCCAAACCCTATACAATTTCTATTAACCCTAAACCCTAAACACCCCTACTGCCTCTCTGCCTCCCAAAGCTCGGAAGGGTCGACGCTGGGCGGCAAGGCCGGTACTGGGCAGCTCCCAGGAAGCCTTCAAAGAGCTGCGCTGAGCTTAGGTTTTAGGGTTTAGGGTTTTGGGGTTTACTTTTAGAGTTTAGGGTTTAGGGTTTAGGGTTTAGGGTTTAGGGTTTAGGGTTTAGGGTTTAGGGTTTAGGGTTTAGGGGGGAGGATTAGGAAACCCTGAACCCTAAACCCTAAACCCTAAACCCTAAACCCTGAACCCTAAACCCTAAACCCTAAACCCTAAACTGCAAAGCCAGGAGGCACGGTGGAGGTTCTCGTGGAGGTCGTCAAGGTGGTTGACGTCACCTTCTCATGGGACCCGCTACTAAGGATTTAGGGTTGCGGGCTATTAGGCAGTAGCCCTAAACCCTAAACCCTAAACCCTAAACCCTTAACTTTGGTGTGTGTGTGTGTGTGCGTGCCCGGAGGGAAGGGGATGCTGCGCATGCACTTGGGCTAAGGGATGCTAGGGCTCCAGGGATGACGTTTAGGGTATTTAGGATTGAGGGTTTTAGGAGTTCAGGGTTCAGGGTTCAGGGGTTCAGGGTTTACGGTTTAGGGTTTAGGGTTTAGGGCTACTTTAGGGATGGTAGATTTTGGGGTTGATGGTTAAGAGTTGATTCTAGGGTTTAGGGTTTAGGGTTTAGGGTTTAGGGTTTAGGGTTTAGGGTTTAGGGTTTAGGGTTTAGGGTTTAGGTTTAGGGTTTAGGGTTTGGGGTTTGGGGTTTAGGGTTTAGGGCTTGAGACTTGATGTTCTTGGGTGTAGAGGGTTCAGGGCTCGGGAACTAGGGTTAGATTGAACCCCAGGCCCTCATACCGACTAACCAGGCTGGCCCTAAACCTTAACCCCTAAACCCTAAACCCCGCAAATCCTGATTCTTGTTTTGGGGGAGGAGGGGGGGGGAGTGGACAGTAGGGATCGTTTGAGGGGGTCGATGAAGGCCAGAGACGGTCCAAGCAGCCGTAGCGGTGACGGTGGCGGTTTGGCTGCTGGACGAAGTGGTGATGCCTCCGGCGGTCAGTGGGCTTGAGCGGTTTAGGGTTGTCGGGGTTTAGGGTTTAGGGTTGTAGGAGTTTAGGGGTTAAAGGGTTAAGGGTTTAGGGTTTAAGGTTTAGGGTTTAGGGATATAGGGTTGTAGGAGTTTAGGGGTTAAGGGTTTAGGGTTTAGGGTGTAGGGGTTTAGGGTTGTAGGAGTTTAGGGGTTAAGGGGCTTGGGGGTTTGGGGGTCAAGCCACTGACCCACCTAAAGCCCATGCCTCGAGTGGGTCAGTAGGCTTTAGGGGCTTAGGTGCTTTTTGTTTGGGCTTTGGTTTTGTTTGTTAAAGGTGGGTTAGGGGTTGCAGGGGTTTCGGGTTTTAGGGGGTTTTAGGGGTTTAGGGCTGTAGGGGTTTAAGGGGTTCAGGGGTGTAGGGGTTTAGGGTTGTAGGGGATGAGGGGGTCTAGGGGTGTCGGGGTGAAGGCTTAAGGGTTTAAGGGGGTTAGGGTTTAGGGGTTTAGGGGGTAAGGGTTTAGGGTTTAGGGGATGAGGGGTGAATGTTTGGCGGTCTAGGGTTGGGGGGTTAGGAGCTTAGGGGTCCATGGCTTTAGGGCCTTAGCGGGTTAGGGTTTATATAGGGTTTGCATACTTGAAGGTTTATGGTACTTACTAGCCACTTATAACTGTACTTATAACCCTACTTATAATACCCCTAAAGGGCCTTATAGGGGTTATCCCAATTGTAAGTAGGGTTATAAGCCCAGTTATAAGTGGTTATTAAGTCCCATGAACCTCCAAGTAGGGGTTTGGGGGTTTAGGATTGTAGGGGTTTATGTGCTTGGGGCTTGGGGATTTGGGGTTGAGCGGTTTAGGGGTTTAGGCCGGGGTTTAGGGGATTGGGGGTTTTGAGGGTTTCGGGGTCATAGAGGGTTTAGAGGTAAGGGACTGAGAATAAACCCTAAACCCTAAACCCTAAACCCTAAACCCTAAAGCCTAAACCCTAAACCCTAAACCCTAAACCCTAAACCCTAAACCCTAAACCCTAAACCCTAAACCCTAAACAAAGGGGGCGTGCCTCTTGTGATCAGGGTTTAGGATTTAGGGTGTAGGACGTAGGGCTTTGGATTGAGAATCGAATCAGTTGAGGATTGTTGTCTCTTCCCGTTCTGCATTCAGGATGGCTTTGATCAGCCTGTTGTGGTGGTACAACCAATCCATGGCGATGCTGCGCAGGGGCTGGATGGGGATGTTGTGCGTCGCGACTTGAATGTCTAGCATCGAAAAAGGTTCCTGGAACATCTTGGTAGTCATCTTCCAGTGGGAGAGTCCAGGCGAGAAGAAAAAGGGAAAGTCAGAAGAGTATCCAAAGGGCCTACTGATACAGTCCTTCAGGCAGGGGGGTTCATGTGGGGGAAGGTGTTTAGGTAACCCCACGGTAGCTTAGGCAGCCTTAGGGAGTAGTGGGGAGCATTAGAGAACCTGAGTCAAATACTCCCCCTTGAACCCCCCCTCCCTTGACCCGGAGACTCCAATACCCTGTTAAAGGAATACTCCTTAAACCATAGAACGAACACTCCTAAACTGTAAGGAGTATTCCTTAATTAAAGGGTATTGGAGTCCCCTAAACCCTAAACCCTAAACCCAAAACCCAAAACCCTAAACCCTAAACCCCCTATTATACAATGCAGCCCAGGCGCTTGAGGTGGTAGTGGACGTTGTGGTGGCGGTTCCTGGCTTCTCAGTGGCGAGGGGACAACATGCAGAAAATGTGAAACCCTGAAGGGTCCCTAAACCTCTAAGACCCTGAGCCCGAAACCAGAAACCCGAAACCCTCAAATTCGCCGGCTATCCTAAAAAAACCATACAAACATCCGAAAAATGCCAGACTTTCTGCAAGGGATTTGACCTTCAAATCTGTTTAGAGCAGCTTATTCTACCCCATCCCCGAAAGAACAGAGCCAAGCTGCGTGTTGTGGAGGTTGTCTCTGTGGTAGCCGTCTCGGTGGTAACCGTCGAGGTGCTCACCGACACCGTGCTGGTGGATGTGGTTGGGTGAAGCCTTGTTTGCTGAGCCCTAGCCCACCCAAAACCCGAAACCCCAAAACCCTGGTGGAGATAACGCTTGTTTTGAGAGGTTTGCAGAAACCCTAAACCCTAAACCCTAAACCCTAAACCCTAAACCCTAAACCCTAAACCCTAAACCCTAAACCCTAAACCCGTTGCCTGCTCTGCCCCTAAGAAGCAGGTCGCAGTCCGCCACTACCAGGCTCTGGTCGCTTTGCCACGGAAAGGCGACCTTCGGAGTCCCGACGCACCTGAGCGGTCGGACGGCCACAGCAACCGCCTGCTGCACCCCATATATGTATATAAATCTTCATATACATATATATAGCATATATATATATACATACATATGCATATACATATACATATAGATATATATATATATAATACACACATGTATATATCTTTCAGCTGTTCCTTTAACGCACACAATAAATGTCAACATGTTTACGTGTGTTTGTTCACCTGTTTCGTTAGCGCACGCAATGAAGGTCCGTCGATGTGTATACACCTAAATATGCATATACAGATAATATGCATTTTATCCCGCAGCTCTCTCTCCAACGTGGAGCCCTAAACCCTAAACCCTAAGCCCTAAACCCCAAACCCTAAACCCTAAACCTAAACCCTGAACCCTAAACCCTAAACCCTAAACCCTAAACCCTAAACCCTAAACCTTAAACCCTAAACCCTACCAGGGTGGCCTTCCGGACTGGAAGATGGGCCGCCAGGTGCAGCCCGAGGTGGCGCTGCAGGCTTCGGCGTCTTCCACCACCAGGCTGCAGGGTGAGATGCTCTCCAGGTGCTTCTGGTACCTTGTTTAGGGTGTAGGGTTTAGGGTGTGGGTTTAGGGTTTAGGGTTTAGGGTTTAGGGTTTAGGGTTTAGGGTTTAGGGTTTAGGGTTTAGGGTTTAGGGTTTAGGGTTTAGGGTTTAGGGTTTAGGGTTTAGGGTTTAGGGTTTAGGGTTTAGGGTTTAGGGTTTTCTCTATGTGCTTCTGATACCGTAGGTGGCTGGTGGGGGGTTCGGGGTTTTGAGGTTTGGGGTTTGGGGCTTCGGGTTTAGGGCGCTGTTGTGCACAGCATCACTCCGTGGGTTCCATGGTGGCCAGCACCGGAGAGCCTTTGCTGCATGCGGCCGGGGCACTCAATGGCCGTGTAGACCTTGCAAGGAAAAAATTGCCCTGGAACAATAAAACGGTTACGCCATGCGCTTGAGGGTTTTAGGGCTTAGGGTTTAAGGCTTAGGGTGGTATAGGGTTCCTGCTACAAAATGAGAAAAGCGCAAAACACACGTAATAAAGTTCAACCAACCCGAATCAAACCCTAAACTCGAAACCCCAAAACCCTGGGCTACCATGGGGTTTCCAAAAAAAACTCTACACCACCAGGACCCTAAACCCTAAACTCTGAAACCCTAAACCCTAAACCCTAAACCCTAAACCCTCAACCCTCAACCCTTAACCCTAAACCCTAAACCCTAAACCCTGCCGGGAGGCAGCGCACGGCCGCGGATCCACGGGGTGCGGCGTCCATGGATGCATCCATCGGCGCCAGCCCACCCTTTCCTTCTCCTGGGGGGGGGGGGGGGGGGGAGATCGACAAGAATCTGTGGGTTGCTGAGGGGGTTTTGGGGTTTAGGGTTTAGGGTTTTAGGGTTCAAGAGCTCCTGGTCGAGCAGTTTCTCGTTTAGGCATTGTGTTTAGAACATCGAAAAATACCCACCCACCCGAAGTTCCCATAACATTAAGAAATAAAAAATTTCTTCTTTTCTGAATGACTTCCACTTAACAAACGAGGAGGTGGAGATACTAAACCACGCGAGGCTTTGAGGTCTTGAAATCCTAAACTGAGGCTCAAACCTTGAAAAAAGTTTTAAAACATGAAAAAACCCTGAAAAAAAGAATGAAAAAAAAGCCTGGGGTCCCCCCCATTTGGGGTGTTTTTGGAAGCAAATTTTCCCTCATGGGGGGATCGGAGTTCGAGACAAGGGGGGGTCTCCGAAGATTATTTTGCCTTTAAAATCGAAAAATGACCCCCCCCCCCCCTGACTAAAATCATTGTGAAAAAGGTCGCGGAAAAGTCTTGAAAAACTTGAAAAACACAAAAACCCAGAAAACGAGAGGCCACCCAGAACCCTCGATTTCAATACTAAAAATTCGCATTTTCATTGCGGGTCTAGGCCAAGAGGTCCTTTTTGGGGTGTTTTTTGAGGCAAACTTTCCCTCTCAAGGGGGGGTCGGAGTTTGAGGCAAGGAGGGTCTCCAAAGACTATTTTGCCTTTAAAATCCAAAAATACGACCCCCCCTTGACCGAAATTAGGCTGTGAAAAGGTCGCGGGGGCAGCCCTTCCTCAGAAAAACCCTGAAAAAACCCGAAGAAACATGGAACAACCTTAAAAAAACACTGAAAAACCTTGAAAAACCCTGAAAAACTTGAAAAAACACGGCGTTGAGGCCTTGAAACCCTAAACACAGGCCTTGAGGCCTTGAAACCCTAAACGCTGGGCCCTGAAACCTAAACACAGGCCCTGAGGGCCCTGAGGCCTTGAAACCCTAAACGCTGGACCCTGAAACTCTAAACACAGGCCCTGAGGCCCTGAAACCCGAACCACAGGCTACAGGCCCTGAAACCCTGAAACCCAAAAGGCCAGGACTTGAGGCCTTGAAACCCTAAACGCTGGGCCCTGAAACCCTAAACACAGGCCCTGAGGCCCTGAAACCCTAACCACAGGCCCTGAGGCCTTGAAACCCTAAACGCTGGGCCCTGAAACCCTAAACACAGGCCCTGAGGCCCTGAAACCCTAAACACAGGCCCTGAGGCCTTGAAACCCTAAACACAGGCCCTGAGGCCCTGAAACCCTAAAACACAGGCCCTGAGGCCTTGAAACCCTAAACACTGGACCCTGAAACCCTAAACACAGGCCCTGAGACCCTGAAACCCTAAACACAGGCCCTGAGGCCGTGAAACCCTAAACGCTGGGCCGTGAAACCCTAAACACAGGCCCTGAGGCCTTGAAACCCTAAACACAGGCTTTGAGGCCTTGAAACCCTAAACGCTGGGCCCCGAAACCCTAAACACAGGCCCTGAGGCCCTGAAACCCTAAACACAGGCCCTGATACCTTGAAACCCTAAACGCTGGGCCCTGAAACCCTAAACACAGGCTTTGAGGCCTTGAAACCCGAAGCGCTGGGCCCTGAAACCCTAAACACAGGCCCTGAGGCCCTGAAACCCTAAACCCCCTGAAACCCTAAACACAGGCCCTGAGGCCCTGAAACCCCAGGCCCTGAGGCCTTGAAACCCTAAACGCTGGGCTCTGAAACCCTAAACACAGGCCCTGAGGCCCTGAAACCCTAAACACAGGCTTTGAGGCCTTGAAACCCTAAACGCTGGGCCCTGAAACCCTAAACACAGGCCCTGAGGCCCTGAAACCCTAAACACAGGCCCTGAAGCCTTGAAACCCTAAACGCTGGGCCCTGGAACCCTAAACACAGGCCCTGAGGCCCTGAAACCCTAAACGCCATGCCTTGGGGCCACCCTTGAGGCCCTGAAACCCTAAACGCCAGGCCTTGAGGCCCTGAAACCCTAATTAGGGTCTCAAGTGTTTAGGGTCTCAAGGGTTTAGGGGCTCAACGGTTTAGGGTCTCGAGGGCATTGTGGGCCTTGGGCCTTGCCCACGAATTTTTGGGCCTTGCCCACGAATACTTGGGCCTTGCCCACGAATATTTGGGCCTTGCCCACGAATATTTGGGCCTTGCCCACGAATATTTGGGCCTTGCCCACGAATATTTGGGCCTTGCCCACGAATATTTGGGCCTTGCCCACGAATATTTGGGCCTTGCCCACGAATATTTGGGCCTTGCCCACGAATTTTTGGGCCTTGCCCACGAACCAACAACCCCAGAAATTCGTGGGCAAGGCCCAAAAATTCGTGGGCAAGGCCCAAAAATTCGTGGGCAAGGCCCAAAAATTCGTGGGCAAGGCCCAAAATCCGGATTTTGGGCCTTGCCCACGAATATTTGGGCCTTGCCCACGAATCTTTGGGCCTTGCCCACGAATATTTGGGCCTTGCCCACGAATACCATTAAGGTTTATAATTATATGGTAGGAGAGGTTTAGGGTTTAGGGTTTAGGGTTTAGGGTTTTAAGTGTTTTTGGAGCATGGTGTTTTGTAAAGAGCAACACTTGGAGGCTCATGGGTAGTGATAAGTAGGGTTACTGGAACCCTACATCGCATTTTGAGTATAGTTTCCATACTTAGAACCCTACTTGTACCCGCCGATCATAGAGGGTTGCTGCAATATACAGTGCTGAAACCTAGCGAGTGTGCCGAAAGCTTGAAGAGGCTTTATGCAGTGGCTGCGTAGGGTTCTGTATGCTCGTATAGCGACTATAGCACCTGTAGGAACCCTAAACCCTAAACCCTAAACCCTAAACCCTAAACCCTAAACCCTAAACCCTAAAGGATGTCCCATGGATCAACCCGAGCCTTGGGCACGTAGGACAGCGGCATGTTCAGAGAGATCTGCCAGGCGAAGTAGTCATCGGCAGACGGCCCGTGCTGAATTTGGCAGGTACTGTACTTGCCCTGCAGCCGCGAAGCCGTCCTTGGCTTAGGGTTTGGGGTTTGGGGTTGGGGTTTAGGGTTTAGGGTTTAGGGTTTAGGGTTTAGGGTTTAGGGTTTAGGGTTTAGGGTTTAGGGTTTGGGGTTTAGGGTTTAGGGTTTAGGGTTTAGGGTTTAGGGTTTAGGGTTTAGGGTTTAGGGTTTAGGGTTTAGGGTTTAGGGTTTAGGGTTTAGGGTTAGGGTTAGGTTTAGGGCAGCCCGGCAGCTCGTTAACGTGTTGGGACCCATTGGGAGCGGGGGGGGGGGGGGGGGGGGTGTGCTTTTGATAAGGGCTTCGAGTGTGCAAGAAACCGAAACCCTAAACCCTAGACGCTGAATCCACCCGAACCCTCTCTAAAAAAAGGCACATTTGGGTTCTGAGACGGCCAATACAAATTGCTCCCTACCGAGACAATCACGAGATCGTGTCTGAACACGGTTCTTGTTTGCCATGAGGCATTTACCGTTTCTTCCAGAAGAAGGACTTTGTGTTGAGGACGGGCGGGAGGGGGGGGGGGGAGTTTACACTGCTTTGGTTTTGAGTAGTCTCCTTTCACTCCCGGAATCCCATTCGGTTTAGGGTTGAACCCCCAACCCACAACCCTCAAGCGTCAAGCCTCAACCCGCAACCCTCGAAGCCAAGCAGCTTCCAGCTCGAGCAGAAGCTTTGCATCAAGCCGGTGTCATAGACCGTCTCGAAGGTGTCGTGGTGGTAGTTGAGGCCGACCTAAGCATGACGGACGCTTTCAAACCCTGAACCCCAAACCCCAAACCCTGAACCCTAGACCCTGCACATCAGGAGGCCCAAAAGCACGAAAACCAGGGAACCCGAAAGCCCTCGGAAGTGGAACTCCTGAACTCGCCCGAAACCCTAAGAACCCTGAAGGCCCAGGGTTCGGGTTCAGGGTTTAGGGTTTATATAGGGTTTAGAGTTTAGGCGTGTAGGGAAACGCAAAGCTCTGCAGACCTAGTCCCTTCCTAGATCTCCAAATGACCTGGATGTGGTGGCAAAAAAACCTTTGGCATTTGGGGTTTGGGGTTTGGGGTTTAGGGTTTAGGGTTTAGGGTTCGGTTGAAGGTCAAGCATAAAGCCCTTCAAAACCCTCAACCCCCCAAGCCCCCAAAAAAGCTTCAACCCCCTAGAACGCCCTCTCAAAAAACTCCGAAGCCCTGAGCCCTGAACCCTAAGCCCTAAACCAAACTTAGACAGAACCAAGTCGAAACGCGAAAACAACCACCAACCCTGCACCCAAACACAATTTTGAGGCAAAAAAGGTTCAGGGCTGAGGGCTGAGGGTTGACACGTTGAAGGCTTGGGATAGCTATCCTACTTCCGACCCTACTTTTCGCTGCACTAGACCCCCACTCAGCCCTAACAATTACTAAAACTGTTTTCTGATACTGCACCCCACTCCCCGAACCACAAACGCCAAACGCCATACACCAAACGCCAATCGCCAAAACCAAAGCCCCAAAACCTGACTAAACCTCAAACCCTAAACCGCCCAAACCCTAAACCCTAACCCCTAAACCCTAAACCCCCTGACCCTAAAGCCTAAACCCCAAACCCTAAACCCTAACCCCAAACCCTAAACCCCCAAACCCTAAACCACCAAACCCTAAACCACCAAACCCTAAACCCTAAACGCAAACCCTACACCCTAAACCCTTAACCCCCAAACCCTAAACCCTCAACCCTAACCCCCAAACCCTAAACCCTAAACCCTAAACCCCAAACCCCTAAACCCTAAACCCTAAACCCTAAACCCCCAAACCCTAAACCCCCAAACCCCTAAACCCTAAACCCCACACCCTAAACCCCAAACCCCAAACCCCAAACCCTAAACCCTAAACCCTAAACCCTAAACCCTAGCCCTAAACCCTAAACCCCTAAACCCTGAGCCAGGAGGCCCCGAAGAGCAGCTCGGCCTGCGCAAGCGAGGAGCTGCATCCCGGCTCGCCTCAAGGGTTTAGGGTTTTTAGGGTTTAGGGTTTAGGATTTAGGGTTTAGGGTTTAGGGTTTAGGGTTTAGGGTGTAGGGTTTAGGGTTTAGGGTTTCTGGTTATAGGGTTGTCTAGTCACAGGGTTTATAGGGTTGTATAGTCATAAGGTTTGTAGGGTTTGGGGTTTAGGGGTCAGGGTTTAGGGTTATAGGGTTCAGAGTTTAGGGTGATAGGTTTATAGGGCTATATTAGGGTTAGTTACAGGGTTGTCGGGTTACAGGGTTTAGGGTTTAGCGTTTGGGCGATTTTTAGGGTTTAGGGTTATAGGGTTTAGGTTTATAGGGTCCAGGGTTATTAGGTTTCGGGCATTGGGTACATTATTTTTGTTTGCAGACACTGGGTAGCCTAAATTCAGGGGCGCGTCCAGGGCTTTGAGTTTGGGTGCCAAAAAACGGTATAGGCGCGTAGTCTAACATGGATCCTTTTTTGGGGTTTAGTGTTTCAGGGTTTAGGGCTTAAGGGTTGGACCATTTAGCGGGTAAAGGCTACGAGCTCCCCGTTTTCCTAGTCTAGGGCTTAGGGGTTAGGGTTTAAAACGCCTTTGCTGTAGCACCCTGGGAGCTAAGAAATAGCCTACACGAACGTCTGCGATCTAAACTCAAAAACCCATGACGCTCGAATCCCAGAAGTCCTGAAGCCCTAAACCCTAAACCCTAAACCCTAAACCCTAAACCCTAAACCCTAAACTCTAAACCCTAAACCCTAAACCCTAAACCCTAAAGCCTCAACCGCAAGCTTGCAGACCAGGCTCTCTCGCAGTGCGCAGATGTCGAGCTGATGTATGGGAGGACCGGGTGACCTAGAGACCAGGAGAGGCCAACTCCCATGAAATAGATTAACCCTAAACCCTAAACCCTAAACCCTGAACCCTAAACCCTAAACCCTAAACCCTGAACCCTGAACCCTAAACCCTAAACCCTAAACCCTAAACCCTAAACGACTTAGGGCTTGGGGCTTGGGGATGCTGCCTGAGGGTTAAGGGTTTCGTCTGCCGAGATCTTCCAGAGTTTGGGGCATAGGCTTTTGTCTGGCGAGAGCTTCCAGGGCTTAGGGTTTCAGAGGAAGGGTTCTTGGCAGACGCAAGACTGCCACTCCTCGAACTAGTTTCACAGGGACGCCGCCAAAACATTGTGCCAAAATGGAGCAGGTTGTATACACATGTCTCATATGTATGTGCATGTATATACATATATATGTACGGTAAATATTCTTGTTTTGACAAGCATATCTGTATTTTTACATACATACATACATACATACATACATACATACATACATACATACATACATACATACATACATACATACATACATACATACATACATGCATACATGCATACAGACATACATACATACATGCATGCATGCATGCATTTCATACATTCATATGAATGCATTCATACATTCATGCATAGATGCATTCATACATTCATACATTCGTACATTCATATATACATACATACATGCATACATACATACATACATACATGCATACATGCATACATGCAGACATGCATGCATGCATACATGCATACATACACGTACGTTCATATATGTATAAATACGTATATTCGAACATGCCTACTGAAATCAAGTCCAGGAAACTGAAAAACCTTTGCAGGCGCCGCTTCCGCAGCCCAGACCCTAATCCCTAAACCTTACAACCCTTAACCGAACAGCCCTAAACCCTAAACCCTAAACCCTGAACCCTAAACCCCAAGCCCCGGGCCGTCCGAGTTGGCAAGGATGTCGACCGGCGACGCGAGGACATGGTGGGTGTCCTTCGTTGAGAGTGAAGTCAGGAGCTGCTTTTGCGGTTTAGGGTTTAGGGTTTAGGGTTTAGGGTTTAGGGTTTCGGGTTTCGGGTTTCGGGTTTCGGGTTTCGGGTTTCGGGTTTCGGGTTTCGGGTTTCGGGTTTCGGGTTTCGGGTTTCGGGTTTGGGGTTGGGTGGATCCCTTGCTGCATACGTTTCCTCTTGTGCTTTAAGTAGGGATTTCGAATTCTGGGTCTCAAGGCTATAGTCAAAGTTTGCTTGGCCCCTCACGCTCAGCCCCTGCGCCCACTGCCATGCTTTCAAGACATTGCTGGCCTAAACCCTCAACCCTAAAAACCCCTAAAAACCCTTAACTGTAAACCCTGAGAACCCTAAGACCCCCAAGACCCCTAAGACCCCTAAGACCCTAAACCCTGAGAACCCCGAGTCCCCAGGATTTCAGGTTCTGCCGCGCGTCCGTGTAGACGAAGTACGCGGTTGACACATGGTTGGCCAGCTCGCAGATCGCCTTGGGGTTTTTTGAGCTTTGGGTTTTAGATTAAGGGCTTAGGGGGTTTAGGGGGTGTAGGGGGTTCAGGGGGTTCAGGGGGTTTAGGGAGTTCAGGGGGGTTCCGGGGGTTTAGGGGGTTTAGGGGGTTTAGGGGGTTTAGGGGGTTTAGGGGGTTTAGGGGGTTTAGGGGGGTTAGGGGGTTTAGGGGGTTTAGGGGGTTTAGGGGGTTTAGGGGGTTTAGGGGGTTTAGGGGGTTTAGGGGGTTTAGGGTTTAGGGTTTAGGGCTTCTGGTTCGCAAGGGCCGCCTAACCGGGCTCCGGCGCTGTGGAATTCTAGGGCTCAGGATGCCCACGGAGGGTTTAGGGTTTAGGGTTTAGGGTTTAGGGTTTAGGGTTTAGGGTTTAGGGTTTAGGGTTTAGGGTTTAGGGTTTAGGGTTTAGGGTTTAGGGTTTAGGGTTTAGAGTTTTGGGGTTTAGGGTTTTGGGGTTTAGGGGTTCCCCGCTGAAGCCTATTCACCCGAAACGCTTATACTTCCTCACCCTAAACACTGTTAACCCTGAAGTGAAGCCTGAGTCCCTAAAATACGCCCAAATACTATCATCCTTATTCTGGGACCCCCCCCAAAAAGGGTACACCTCTTTCGGGAAACCCCCAAATCACAAACCGCCTGCACATGCTGCCGAAGGGGCCAAGTGCTCAGGACTCTTGGCCTCAGTAAGAGATGTTTAGGATGTAGGGTTGAGCGTTTAAGGTTTAGGGTTTAGGGTAAGGGTTTAGGGTTTAGGGTTTAGGGTTTAGGGTTTAGGGTTTAGGGCTTAGGGCTTAGGGTTTAGGGTTTAGGGTTTAGGGTTTAGGGTTTAGGGTTTAGGGTTTAGGGTTTAGGGTTTAGGGTTTAGGGTTTAGGGTTTAGCACGGGTCAGCTGTACGCAGTTGTGTGCAGACATGCCCACCCCAAAGGCCACCCAAACACTACTTGCAGCGAAACAAACCAGAGCCAGCCGAACCAAAGCCAGCCCACATTCAAACACTCCTGCACTCAATGCTGTACTTCGGACTAGTATCCAATATGTTTCTTGATGTTACGAAATTTGCTATGAAGATGCCTTGCTGCATGGTAACATTTAAGAAGCTGCCCTAGAAAGAGAACCTCCGGAGATAAAATTCAGATGTTGCGTTGGGGGACGTCTTCGGCCGGATGGCCTTCTCATTGCTTCTATTCTCCATGCCGGGGTGGTAATATCGAAGAAGATGCCTTGAAAAAGACAGTGGAAATAAACCCCGGCAGAAAAGTCAGGTTTGCGCTGGGGGCGCATGGTGAGCGCATGGTGAAAGACCTGTTGCTAGAAAGGTGCCTTGTGAAAGTCATGTCTAGAAGCTTACAGGAGAATATTCAGGTTTTGCGCTGGGGGACGTCTTCGGCCGGAGGGCCTTCTCATTGTTTCTGTTCTCTGACCGGAGTGTCAAGGCTGCATGGTGAAAGACTTGTTGCTGGAAAGGTGCCTTGTGAAAGTCGTGTCTAGAAACTTGCAGGAGAAAATCCAGGTTTTGCGCTGGGGGACGTCTTCGGCCGGAGGGCCTGCTCATTGTTTCTATTCTCTATGCCGGTGTGTGTCTAGAAGCTTGCGAGAGAAAATTCAGGTTTTGCGTTGGGGGACGTCTTCGGCCGGAGGGCCTTCTCATTGTTTGTATTCTCTAGGCCGGAATGTCAAGGCTGCATGGCGAAAGACCTGTTGGTAGAAAGGTGCCTTCATAGAAGCTTGCAGGAGAAAATTCAGGTTTTGCGCTGGGGGACGGCTTCGGCCGGAGGGCCCTCTCTTCTGGACGGCCCGGGATGCTCCAGGACAACCCGTCCCAAAAGCCCCCACAAAATGGTCCGTTAGAAGGCCAAGGCAAAGAAATGGTCCGGACCAAAGGGGCTCGGCTTGGCACAAAAAAGCTCCATTGTGAAGGCCTTCAAAGGGGGGGTCAGAGTTTTGACCAAGGGGGGGTCTCCAATACTGTTTTGCTTTGAAAATGGAAAAATGCGACCCCCCCGTCACCGACTTCGGATGGGGGGGGGGGTATCCTGTTGAAAGCCCGGGCAGCCCGAAATTGACTTCGGATAGGGGGGGGGGGGCAGCCCGAAATTGACTTCGGATAGGGGGGGGGGGGGGGGGTATCCGTTTAAGGAAGGCCCGGCCCCCCCGAATTGAATTCGGATAGGGGGTGGGGGTGGGCGGGGTGTCCTGTTGACAGCCCGGTCAGCCCGAAATTTGGGTATTAAGGGAGGGGGGGGGGTATCCGTTTTAAATCCTGGTGAAAGGCCCCGGCAGCCCCCAAATTGACTTCGGATAGGGGGGGGGGGGTATCCGTTTTAAAGGCCCGGGGCCCCCCCACAATTGAATTCGGATAGGGGGGGGTATCCTGGTTAAAGGCCCGGGCAGCCCCCAAATTGACTTCGGATAGGGAGGGTGGGGGGGGTTTCCGTTTTAAAAAGCCCTGCCCCAAAATTGAGGGGGGGGGTCAGCCTGTTGAAAGAGGCCCCAGCAGCCCCGAATTGACTTCGTATAGGGGGGGGGGGGGGTATCCGTTTAAAGGTCCATTATTCGATGGGGGGGGGTATCCGTTTTAAAGGGCGACACCTTCCGAGAGCAAAGGCTCGGTTTTAGGGTAATGTGATATACTAGAGACTATGCTTGGCGACCAAGCTTGGCGACCCCTTCAGGGGTGTGTGGCTGCAGGCCCGATCAGCCGAGATCGGGCCTGCGTGGTCTCGCTGAGCGCTCGACGGCGCCCACTCACCTCTAGAGTGAGAGGGATGGTGGGCGGGTTTAGGGTTTAGGGTTTAGGGTTTAGGGTTTAGGGTTTAGGGTTTAGGGTTTAGGGTTTAGGGTTTAGGGTTTAGGGTTTAGGGTTTAGGGTTTAGGGTTTAGGGTTTAGGGTTAGGGTTTACGGTTCAGGGTTCAGGGTTTAGGGTTTAGGGTTTAGGGTGTAGGGTTTAGGGTTTTGCTGTTTTGGGTTTAGGGTTTAGGGTTTAGGATTTAGGGTGAAGCGCGGTATCAAAAAAAACAAGGGGTTTAAAGTGCAGGGTTTGGGGTTCAGGGTTTCGGGTTTGGGGTTTAGGGGTTAGGGCTTGGGGGAGTTTAGGTTTTTCTGCTCAGGGCTCACCGAACCAGCAACCTTCAACGACAGTCCCTCAATCCCAAGTTGAGACGGATTAAGAGGGCTCCTTTTGGTGGCTGCACCGACTCACTTGGGTCACAAACAGGGGCTTCAGGGTTTAGGGTTTAGGGTTGAGGGTTTAGGGTTTAATTCGGTAAACCCTAAACGCCACATTGTGTGCGAAACAGGCCTTAACAAGCCTTTTTTGGCCTGAACATCCCTGAGTTGTCCCTTTCTTCTGAGTCTTCTTCCGACGGGGTTCGTTTGAGGTCTTAGGGGGTTTCGGGTTGTGGGTTCAGGGGCTTTCAGTCTACCAAGAGAGGGAGAGAGAAAGAGAGAGAGAGAGAGAGAGTCAGAGAGCGAGAGCCGCTCACCCCTCAACCCAAAAACAATGAGACACCCTGTCTCAGAGACACCGTAACTCCTTGTACTCTAAAGCTTGCAGTAGGGCCTGAATACTCTGGCCCCAAAAAGGTTAACCTTTTATTTGCATTCGGATTGTATATAACCAAAAAGTTTTAAAGGTTAGCTACCCACACCCTAAGAAACCCTCAACTTACTGTTGGTAAGCAGGGAATGAGGGAATGAGGTACCCTATATCCCCCTGTATGTATACCCTTTAAGGGATTATATAGGGTACCTCATCCCCTCATTCTGTACTGGGTTTTTGGGTTTAAGATTTAGGGTTTAGGGTTTAGGGTTTAGGGTTTAGGGTTTAGGGTTTAGGGTTTAGGGTTACTAACCAACAGTAAGTCAACCACACGCGGGCGCGCGGCCAGGAAGTGAAGCACCTCGGTGTCGCCCCGACTCGTGCTCCTTGGCTTCAGGATGTGGGGCTTAGGGCTTAGGATTTGGGGTGCACCTTAAACCCCAAACCCCAAACCCCAAACCCTAAACCCTAAACCCTAAACCCTAAACCCTAAGCCCTAAACCCTAAACCCTAGACCCTAGCCCTAAACCCTAAACCCTAAACCTTAGGACAACCCGAACCTGACAGCCTGGGCCGAGGCGCAGTGTCTCGTTGACGAAGCTGCTATAGAAGGAGCTGCCTTAACACCACAATAAGCCCCTCCCCCTCTACAGGGTTCAGGGTTTGGGGTTTGGGGTTTGGGGTTTGGGGTTTGGGGTTTGGGGCTTGGGGTTTGGGGCTTGGGGCTTGGGGTTTAGGTTTTAGGGTCCCCTACTCCCCAGGTACCCCCTAATACTAAACCCGCCCCCTCATATACTCTAATACAACTATAGTGGGAGTATTTTAATATAGGGGGGGTAGGAGGGTTTAATATTTGGGGGAGGGCAGCACAACATCTGATGCTGAAGGCTCTTTGAACATTCCTGGGGGCAAAATGAAATCACCCTGCACCCTTAACCCCCTCATCGTTGTTTCTACTATTCCGATTTAGGGTTTAGGGTTTAGGGTTCAGGGTTCAGGGTTTAGGGTTTAGGGTTTAGGGTTTAGCAAACCTTTTACAAAACATCTACGGGGACTATAGAAAGAAGGAGCTGCCAGCCACACTCCGGAAGTGCAAGTATGCCACGGTCCTCGAGGGTTTAGGGCTTTCAGGACTTTTGGCTTGTGGTTTTGGGTTTAGGGTTTAGGGTTAAGGGTTTAGGGTTAAGGGTAAAGGGTTTGGGGTTAAGGGTTTAGGGTTTAGGGTTTAGGGTTTAAGGTTTAGGGTTTAGGGGTCCCACTCGCCTGTATACGAGGCTCCAGGCCCGGGATTTGGGGTTCAGAAACCAAGCTTCAGGGCTTTGAGCCTGCGACGCCCTAAGCTGAAGCTTGCACCAGGAGCCCAACTTAATGCGCTGAGGTTCATCAGAGGGTTTAGAGTCTAGGGTTTAGGGTTTAGGGTTTAGGGTTTAGGGTTTAAGGTTTACCTTCCCTAGTTGCTGAGTACCCCGGGCCCAAGAAGGTTGACCTGTCAATTATGGCAGGATTCGCTGTGCCCCAAAAGGTTTCACAGCTACCTCTTCAGCGACTACGTGACAAGCAAGCTTCCAAAGAGCACAAGATCTCCTAAATAACATACCTTGCTTGTAGGGATCCCTATTCCATATGTAAAGTCTGGTGTAGAGAATGCTGCTCTTGGTGAGCGTGAAGATAGGAGTGCTCTTCAATACTGGTGAATGCTTATATATATATATATATATACATATACATATATGGAGTGCCTTTTGGTGATGCTAGGCATAAATATCCTACTTCATTTGAGATGAGGTTTACGATAATAGGGGACCCTTCAAAAAGACCCCCAAATAGCAGGATTCCTTTATAATAAGGACCCCAATAAGGTACCCCTAATTTCGGAAACCCCCATATGGAAGTACATAGGTACATCCCTTACCGCGCTCTCTCTGAGTAGACGATAGCACCCGCCGTTGTCTTAGAACTACCCATCAGCCTCGAAATTCCTAACCCGGAAACTTTGAAACCCGAAATCCCCCTAGCCTACCCTACTAAACCCTAAACCCTAAACCCCAAACCCTAAACCCTAAACCCTGAGCCCTAAACCCTGAGCCCTAAACCCTAAACCCTAAACTCCTCAGCAACCACTGGCCTGAATGGGTGTGACAGCTCGAGTGTGGAATGCAGGAGGCTCGTGTTGCTGTGCAAAGCCGCCACGGCGAGGGTGACCTTGTGGTGGAAGCTTACGAAGCGTTTAGGGGTTTGGGGTTTAGGGTTTACGGTTTAGGGTTTAGGGATTAGGGGTTGGAACGTATATCCCAAATCGCCCAACCCTAAGCCGTAAACCCTAAGCCCATCTGCCAGGTAGAGCCACAACTGGTCAAAAACCTTGCTTGGGCCACTGATTCCATGAGCCCGAGAATCAGTCCCAAACCCTTGGACCCTGAAACCCCAAAGCCCGAAACCTGGGATGTTCCCCCTTATGCTAAGAGTCCTTAGTATGGACTATACTAGGGGGGTACTATAAATCCCCAAACCCTAATCCCTTAACCCTTAAACCCCGAAACCCCAAGCCCCGAGGTTGTGGATGTCTGGGGGTGAAGGTGGGACCTGAGGAGGCAAAGTACGCTCCCGCAAGCCTTTAAGGATACCCAAAACCCTTAAACCCTAAACCCTAGACTCTGAACTTACCCACCCAACTTCACCCTAACCCTCCCTAAACCCTAACCTAAACCCTAACCCCTAAACCCTAAACCCTAAACCCTAAACCCTAAACCCTAAACCCTAAACCCTAAACCCTAAACCCTAAACCCTAAACCCTAAACCCTAAACCCTGCCAGTCTTCAACCCTGCACCCTAGACCCTCAAATGAGGCCGTGAGGCTCTTACAAAAGTTGCTGTTTTTTGGGGGGTGTTCTGGTTGTGCAGAGCACCTCGACTGCTTCAAGGTTTACGAGTGCGGATCACCTTTGAGGTTTAGGGTTTAGGGTTTAGGGTTTAGGGTTTAGGGTTTAGGGTTTAGGGTTTAGGGTTTAGGGTTTAGGGTTTAGGGTTTAGGGTTTAGGGTGTAGGGTTTAGGGTTTAGGGTGTAGGGTTTAGGGTTTAGGGTTTAGGGTTTAGGGTTTTAGGGTGTAGGGTTTAGGGTTTAGGGTTTAGGGTTCAGGGCTTACGGTGATGGGTTTGTAGGGCTACATAGGGATGAGGGCCCCAGAGCTTGAAAAATCCCATTCCAAAACAATGCCAGACTCTACCTGAGTAGGCGCAACATAGCCCTTGCGAAGCCCCCAGCATCCCTCCTGATGAACGGCCCTCCTTGAACTGGTCCCGCAATATGTGGGTTTACCCTAATACCCCAAAACCTACACCCCAAACCCCTAAACCCTACATCCTAAACCCGAAATCCCGAAACCCTTGAACCCTTAAATCCCTCATCCCTAACCCACAATCCTTAAACACTAAACCTTAAACCCTAAACCCTACAATAAGTCGAGGTGCATCCTCAAGGTTTGTGAAGATGTTGCTCAAAGATCCGTGCTTGATGTACACACTGGTGGCGATGCCTCGGCCGGCAGGGCTTGGGGTTTGAGGGGTTTAGGCTTTACGGTTTGGGGTTTGGGGTTTAGGGTTTAAGGTTTAGGGCTTAGGGCTTGGGGGAACATCTTGTTGAAAGCGTGAACAGCTGTGCGTAGGCGACTTGGCCTCTATAACCTCTATAACCCTAAACTTAAACCCTAAACCCGAAACTTGAACCTCAACACCCCAGAAATCACACGACCCGAAATTCTGAACTAAAGCCCTAAACCCTACACCCGGAACTTCAACCTTGACGCACCAAACCTTAAACCCTACAAACGAAACCCTAACCTTAAAGCCCTAAACCTTAAAACCTAAACCCTAAACCCTGAACCTGAAACTTCAACCGTAAAGCCTTAAAGCCCTGAACCCTAAACCTCAAACTCTAACCTTAAGACCTTAAAGCCCTGAACCCTCTTGGTAGCCCAGCAACCATGTTACAATAAGAGTACCCTCTTTTGGTTGGCCATCTGAGAAGGGAACCTTGAACCAAAAAGAGGGCAAAAGGGAACCCCTGGGCTACCAAACTCTAAACCCCAAACCCCAAACCCTAAAACCCCAACCCTAAACCCTAAACCCTAAACCCTAAACCCTGAACCCTAAACCCTAAACCCTAAACCCCGGCTCCCCAAGTCTGGCTCGAACTGCAGAGATGTCGAAGCCGAGCAGCTGGAATTCATCAGGGTATTCCCGAAGTTACCTGGGGTTTAGGGTTTAGGGTTTAGGGTTTAGGGCTTAGGGTTTAGGGTTTAGGGTTTAGGGTTTTAGAGGTCCAGGCTTCAGGGCTTAGGGTTTCGGGGCTTGGGACGTCAAGGCTTCAAAAGAAGAGCTTGGAACACATTGCTATGGCAGCAGTATGTTTCTAGGAGTAGCTACAAAGGGGCCTCTACGAAACCCTCGAACCCTAAACCCTAAACCCCAAAAAACCCCCCGCCCCCCATAAAAAAAAATTCGATCCGGAAGCCCTTGTCTACCTTACTAAACCCTAAACCCTAAACCCTAAACCCTAGACAACCCAAGGGCCTATACTTCAGGGCCTCAAACCCTGCACTACCAATCAGAGACCTCAAGCCCCGCGACTCCGCTGCCGAGGGTTTAGGGTTTAGGGTTTAGGGTTTAGGGTTTAGGGTTTAGGGTTAGGGTTTAGGGTTTAGGGTTTAGGGTTTAGGGTTTAGGGATTAGGGTTTAGGGATTAGGGTTTAGGGTTTAGGGTTTAGGGTTTAGGGTTTAGGGTTTAGGGTTTAGGGTTTAGGGTTTAGGGTTTAGGGTTTAGGGTTTAGGGTTTAGGGTTCCTGGCTGCTACCGCCAAGGCGCCAACCAGCAGCGAATCGTCCTCTTTGCGCGAGGGGTTTAGTGGGTTTTGTATACTTCAAGGTTCATGGGTAGACATAAGTAGGGTCATTAGGGCCAGTTACAAAGGCGTCACGTAACTAGACTCACAGCCCTACTTATCATTACACATGAACCTTCAAGCACAGGTTTAGGCTTTAGGAGGGTCACCGAGCCTAAACCCTAAACCCTAAACCCTAAACCCTAAACCCTAAACCCTAAATCCTAAACCCTAAACCCCTTGAACCCAGAGTCGGGCCCAAAAGGCTCTTAGGGCCCCTGCGTGGCACCAAGTGTGGCTGTCCCCCACCTTTGGAACCCTACATCCTACCTGCCTCCCCCCAAACCAACCCCCAAACCCCAAACCCCAAGCCGTAAAGCCTATATAAACCCTAAACCCTGAACCCTGAACCCTAAACCCTAAACCCCAAACCCCAAACCCCAAACCCCTAAACCCTAAACCCCAAACCCCAAACCCTAAACCCTAAACCCCCGAAACACCCCCGAAACACCCCCCCCCCCCCCCCCCCCAAAAAAAAAAGAACAAAATACCCGACCGGCGCCTTATAGGGATCCTCCCCGGCAGGTACCAGACGCTGGTAAGCGTCGGCTGCCTCGGCCGAGACACCTTCTCAGGGCGTTGACTGTTTAGGGCAAGGGTTTAGGGTAGAGTTTAGGGTTTAGAGTTGAGGGTTGAGGGTTCAGGGTTAAGGGTCTAGGGTCTGGAGGGTTTTGGGGCTGGGGTTTAGGGCTCAGGACAGGATGTAGGGTTTGGGGTTCCCGAACGGTCTATTCCATACTGCCATTTTTTCGACGAAGGCTGTGACAGGCTGTAGCTCGCGCCAAACCCTAAACCCTAAAACCCCATAACCTATATCCTAAACCCTAACCCTAAACAAACCCCAAAAACAAAAGCTGCAGAACTCCGACCCTGCTGCCTGTGCGAGCATCCAAGGTCAAACGGGCCATTCTGACATCAAAGGCCACCTGGTTGAATTCCTCAGCACAGGCTACTTTTGACGGATGAGCCTATAGGCTTCAGGGTTTGGGGCTTAGGGTATAGGGTTTAGGGTTTAGGGTTTAGGGTGTAGGGTGTAGGGTTTAGGGTTTAGGGTTTAGGCTTCAGGGTTTAGGGTTTAGGCTTCAGGGTTTAGGGTATAGGGTTTAGGGCATAGCCTAAGCCCTAAACCCTACAGGAATAACACCTACAACCCTAAAGCCCTAAACCGCAGGTCCAATTTGAGATCCTATAGACTAGACCCAGGAGTAACCTATGAATAAACAGGGTGCTTAAACACAAAGGAATAAGGCCCTACTCTGGGCCCTAGTAGCCCTAAACCCTAAACCCTAAACCCTAAACCCTAAACCCTAAATTTTGGGAATGAGGGCATACTATGGGTCCTAGGCTGCTATAAAGAGAAGTCAATCCCCCAATCACCCGTCCCTAAACCCTACACCCAAACCCGTCTGTTGCTATTGGTCCCACTAAGCCCTAAGCCCTAAGCCCTAAACCCTAAACCCTAAACCCTGGACCCAACTGCGGCCTGAGCGGCTGTGTCAGCTTCGGCTTGTAGGCTATCACTCAGCCAGCGAAGCCACGGGTGGTGCACGTAGTAGATGGCATTGCCATTGATATGCATCAGCAGGTCGTCCGCCATGAGGTGGCTAAACATATCCCAGCTGTCACCTCGAGGGTTTTAGGATTTCGGGTTTAGGGTTTGGGGTTTAGGGTTTAGGGTTTAGGGCTTAGGGTTTAGGGTTTAGGGCTTGGGGTGTAGGGTTTAGGGCTTAGGGTTTAGGGTTTAGGGCTTAGGGTTTAGGGCTGTAGAGCCCCCTAGCTCCTAAATCAACGCCGGAAGCCTGGAGTCGGAAACGCGCGCCCTGCTTGCCACCCCAAGACCTCTAAACCCTAAACCCTAAACCCTAAGCCCTAAACCCTAAGCCCAAACCCCAAGCCCTAAGCCCTAAGCCCTAAGCCCTAAACCCTAAGCCCTAAACCCCTAAACCCCTAAACCCCCAACCCCCCAAACCCCTAAACCCCGAAACCCCTAAACCCCTAAACCCCTAAACCCCTAAACCCTCTTCGGGGGATGCCTACATGAGCCTTTCTCAATGACTTCCCTGAGACATCCCAAAAGAATCTCTCGAGGGCTTGCCAGAAAAATCTCGCAAATGCTTAAACCCTAAACCCTAAACCCCAAACCCCAAACCCTAAACCCTAAACCCTAAACCCGAGGTTCCCTTCGGTGGAGTTCACGTGCGGTACCCTTGACCCTAAGCCCTACTGGGAGGTTGGTTTTAGGGTTTATGGCCTTAGGGTTTTGGGGTTCAGGGCTTGAGGTTTAGGCTTGGTGTCAAGTTGTAGGTACCTTGAATAGGGTTCTAAGCATAGTTACCAAACCCTAAACCCTAAACCCTAAACCCTAAACCCGAAACCCTAAACCCTACATTTGGACCCTGCCACTTCGGTGCGCGACTGCGGAACTACCACCCAAGAACCTCGAAGTACACAATGGGCCCGAGGCGCAACATGGGAAACCCCAAGCTCTGAAACTCCAAAACCCTGAACCCTAAACCCTGAACCCTAAACCCTAAACCCTAAACCCTGAGCCCGAAAGCGCCCTGCACCCATTTTCGAGGACCCTGAACTCTGAACCCTCAGCCCCTCAACCCTCCCAAAGTTTCGGGGATCCCCGTCTTAAACAACAAGACTGTGCCGGCGCACCGAGGTAACGGCTGCCCCGGACCTGGGCTGGCGTCTTAGAATTGTTTTTGTTTTTTTTTTTGGGGGGGGGGCGAAAAGTTGAATGAAAAACCATGAAAGTTCTACATGGGTTGAATAAGGGCTTAAATGCTGAGGGCTAAGACAGATCGGATGTAGGGATTCGGGCCCCTGGAGCCCTAACCCCTAAACCCTAAACCCTAACCCCTAAAACCTAAACCCTAAACCCTAAACCCTAAAAAAACAAAAAAATGATTCTTGAAGTCATCTCTCGAAGGCGCCGCCGCCGTGGGGTAGCAGAGAGCTTCCCGGGTGAACTGGTCCAACCACAAGCTACGGAGCGGAACGGCATCCAACTCCTCAAGCTCCGCGGCGCTTTCTTTTTGTTCTTGTTTTGGGGGGCTCTACCCACGAATATGAAATCTCCCCTAGTTATAGTCATATTAGGGTATATTGGGGGGGGGGGGTGTATTTAATATTAGGGCGGGGGGGGGTTAGAGGGTTTAGGGTATAGAGGGTATATAGAGTTTGTAAGGTTTATGTGGCCATAGGCTTTGTAGGCCTTGTAGGTGAGGGTGTATATAGGGTTTGTAGGGTTTATATGGCTATAGGCGTTGTAGGCCTTGTAGGGTTTAGGGCTTAGTACCCTAACCCTAAACCCTAAACCCTAAGGGTGGGTTTGGTAGCTTCCCAGGGTTGCAAAGGGGCTTTGGGGATGGAGGGCTCTTGGGGCTCGGCTTTGGAGGATGCTTCTAAAGCTGCGCTTGCGGGCTTATCAGTGTTTAGGGTCTCGGGTTTCGGGTTTCGGGTTTTGGGTTACGACCCTGAACAGTAAAGCCCAAGATTAGGAATTTCAGAGGGGGTTGGGGGGGGTTCACGGGGTCTTGGAGTTTCATGGGTACTTATAAGCAGGGTCCCTAAACGGGGTTGTAGGTGCGGTTTAAAGGTGTTTTTGGATCTTTGGAAAGCTCAGAGAATGTTAGGGTTTTGGGCGCTGTGGAAGGTCTAGGTTTAGGGTTTTGGGTTTTGGGTTTTGGGTTTTGGGTTTTGGGTTTTGGGTTTTGGGTTTTGGGTGCACTCGAGCGTTAGCTTTCTAGGGGCCAAAGATCCCTTGAATAAGCCTGATGTGTTGTCCTTGCTTGGAAGCTTTTTTAGACTTAGTAGATGTACTTAGTATCTCCTAGAAACCACCAAGTAATTCCCACGACCCAACTTTCTAACCCAACTTACACTCTCAACCTTAAACCCTAAATCCTAAACCCAAAGCCCTAGGTCCTAAGCCCTGTCAAAAAAAGCTTCCAAGTGGGCCGCAGGGCTCAGGGCGGCATTGAAGGCGGGCGTGGTGCTCCACAAAACCAAACACTTGGGATGTTCCTCCTTATACTAACTAACAGGCCTGAATAGAGATTATCGTAGGGGTACAAGAATCCCTATTAAGGACTTTTCGTACAAGAGGGAACATCCCAACCCAAAACCCTAAACTTTACAGTTCAGGCTCTATGGTTTGAAAAAAAAACAAAAGAAGGGCCCAGGCTCCATAAAGAAGAAGGACGAGTAGTTGGATGCATAGCTCCCATCGAAAAAACTGCCTTGGCTCTCACTGGAAAGGCATCGCTTTAAGGTGTTCGGGTGTAGGGCGTAAAACAAGGCGCCTTCGTGTGTAGAAGCGGAGGCCATGAGGCACTTTGGTTTGAGGGTTTTTTGGGGTCTTGGGCTGAGGGGTGAGGGCTTCAACCCGTGTGGGCTGGTGGCACAGTTTTCTCACTTCAAGGTGCGGAATTTTTAAGGTATCGAGAGAGTAGGGTTTAGGATTTAGGGCAGGTTGCCCATAACCCTAAACCCTTAACCCGTAGCCCTAAAGCTTTGCTGCCTGGGGTCAGAACCCATGCAGTCTGAGACCTACGACAGAAAGCCACACTCCCAAACCAGTCGCGTACGGACGAACGGAAACAGGCGCGTTTCCTTCTGAAGAACCCTAACAGAACAACACCCCCTAATTAAGCAATATACCTTCTCGGGTCTTAGGGAAAAATAAAGAACCCTGCTTGGAGGCTCCTGGGTAGCTATCAGTAGGGTGGTAAGCGTGGCAACTATACCGAAAACTCTCTCTCCCCATGAACCTCCAAGTACAACCCTTGTAACACCCTAACCCCGAACCCCCTAAGCCCTATGCCTAAACCTTAAACCCCCTAAATCCCTAACCCTAGACACCTAAACCCCCTACACCTCTAAACCCTAAACCGCCACACCATGGACCCCTTAACCCAAACCCTGAAGCCCCCAAGTGCTCAGCCGAGAGTCTAAGGACAAAGCGGAACACCTTGTTTGGGCCGTTGACCCAGTCCTTCCGAACAGCATAACCTCAGGTTGCCCGCCAGAGCGGTCTAGGGTTTAGGGTTTAGGGTTTGGGGTTTAGGGTTTAGGGTTTAGGGTTTGGGGTTTCGGGTTTAGGGTTTAGGGTTTTTTGGGTTTAGTTGGGGTTTGGTGGGAGTTGGGGCTCGGGGGCATTAGGGGCTCTGGGCTTCGGGTCGCCTATTTAGGGTTTGGGGTTTGGGGTTTAGGGTTTAGGGTTTAGGGTTTAGGGTTAAGGGTTTCGGGTTTAGGGTTTACGGGAGGAGGGTTGGGGGGTGTTTTGGGGGCAGGGCAACCGCACTTGGAGGTTCATTTGGGTAGTTATAATAGGTAGGGTCACCCTGTTTCGTTTCAAGTAGAGTTACATACTTATCATGAAGCTGTAAGTAAACAAGCTTAAGGCTCGAAATGAATAGACTCTTTTTGGCATGGAGGGGTTGAAGGGGGGGGGGGTAAACCGCGTTCTTGTTGAGGACTTGAGCTGAGTTAGTATCCCTGTTAGCTGACGGTAACTTAGGTTAAGCTCCACGGTAAAGAGGGGAGGCTCGGGTAGCCCAACGTGATCCCTCATGTGCCCGCTCCCAGAGGCGTCTTAGCCCCCGAACCCGAAACCCTACACCCTAAACCCTAAACCCTGCACCCTAAACCCTACACCCGAAACCCGAAACCCTAAACCCTAACCCGAAACCCTAAACCCGAAACCTAAACCCTAAACCCGAAACCCTAAACCCTAAACCCGAAACCCCAAACCCTAAATCCTAAACCCTGCTGCCGTGGCTGCCGAAGGATTTGATGCTGCGGACATACCCTAAACCCTAAACCCCAAGAGAGGGAGCTGGGCCTCGAGAGTCATAGACATCCTCGGCTGCGGTCCTTGGGAATTGCTCCTAATACCGGCTACAGGGTTTAGGGTTTGGAGGTTTAGGGTTTAGGGTTTAGGGTTTAGGGTTTAGGGTTTAGGGTTTAGGGTTTAGGGTTTAGGGTTTAGGGTTTAGGGTTTAGGGTTTAGGGTTTGGAGGTTTAGGCTTGGGGTTCTAGGAGCTTAGGGACTTTGAGGGTCTAGAGACCCTAAACCCTACACCCTAAACCCAAAACCCTAAACTCAAGCGGACACTTCTCGAAATCATATTTCCTTGTAGGATCTCGGTCCTAAACATTCCGACAATCGCAGCCAAAAGCCGTGGCCGACATGGAAGCCCTGATGAAAGCTTCAACTCGTGGACCCTGAACCCTTAAGCCCTAAATTACAATGATCGTTCTACCCCGAACCCTGAACCCCAAACCCGGAACCCTGAAACCCTGAAGCCGTCAAGCCTGTCAGGACCCAAGCCCAAAACCCAAAACCCAAAACCCTAAACCCTAAACCCTAAACCCTAAACCCTAAACCCTAAACCCTAAACCCAAACCCTAAACTCTTGATGCTGTCTTGCATTACACGTCGAGCCGTTGAAAGTAGGGCTGAGTAAGGCTTAGGCTATAAGGTTTAGGGTTTAGGGTTTTGGATTGATGGTTTGTTGTAGGGCTTCGAAAGGTTTAGTCGTTAGGATTTCGGCTTACTATTTGGGAGTTTACGGTTTAAGGGGCTTAGGGTTTCGGGTTTAGTACACTCTAAACCCTAAACCCTAAACCCTAAACCCTAAAGCCTATCAGCACGCTCGTGGAGGTGCCCTAGGAACACCGAGGCACAGGTTGGCCGCCCGGATGACGACCTCGGCGTAAATTACACCACGAAGACTTATCCTTGCTAAGTTCTCGAGGATAGCCTTTCGGTAGCTTTAGGGTTTAGGGCTTAGGGCCGAGGGTTTAGGGTTTCAAATCGGGGTTTGGAGCTTGGGGGTAGGTAAATACTCTACACCGCTTAAATCCTGCCCACGCTGCCGCTCAAAGCCAACCCCCTTAGGCTGGTGCAGTTCAGAGGTTAGGATTTCGTGTTCAGGCTTTGGGTTCAGGGCTTAGGGTTTAGGATTTTTTCGGGTTTAGGGTTTGGGGTTTGGGGTATGGGGTTTGGGGTTTGGGGTTTGGGGTTAGGGTTTAGGGTTTAGGGTTTAGGGTTTAGGGTTTAGGGTTTAGGGTTTAGGGTTTAGGGTTTAGGGTTTGGGGTTTAGGGTTTAGGGTTTAGGGTTTAGGGCTTAGGGCTTAGGGCTTAGGGTTTAGGGTTTAGGGCTAGGGTTTAGGAGGTCCTCAGAAAGAAGGTTTATACAATCCTACAAGAAAAAGTGGTCTTGGGCTGTTTTGGGCTGTTCGGCGCCACCGAGGATCTGATCGAAAGCAATGATGCCATGCTCGCTCGCTCTGCGCGAAGGACTGGGACACGGAATTCCTGAGAGGGACAGGGGATTAGTACGTTTTAGGGTTTAGGGTTTAGGGTTTAGGGTTTAGGGTTTAGGATTTAGGGTTGCGGAGTTAGAATTGCGCAGGTGGCAATAAGCTCTTCAGACGCCCCCCCCCCCCCCCCCCCGCCCCCCTCCCCCAAACCAGAAACGCCCGAAGCGCCAATAGAGCTCCAGGTCGAACGGGGGGACCGCGACTCTACAGTACTTGAAGGTTCATGGTACTTACTAACCACTATAACTGCACTTGTAACCCTACTTATAATACCCCTAAAGGGCCTTATAGGGGTTATCCCTATCATGAGTAGGGTTAGAAGCCCAGTTGTAAGTGGTTAGTAAGTACCATGAACCTTCAAGTAGCACTGTTGCGGGAGGACAACTTCCCAGAAGCCACTTTTTGGGGTTGGTCACTTTATAAGTCATGGGTTCCCCTACTACCCGCCTCTATACTACCCTAGGCTCCCCCCATAATTAAGGCTATTTAGGGATAGTTAAGCTTAATTAAGGTTATTTAAGGGGGGAACCTAGGGGGGGGAGTTTTGAGGGGGGGTAGTACGGAAACCCATGGCATAAGGGAACCTCGAATCTGGGGGTTGTACCTTGGACCCTTACATTGGGTTTTGGGGAACCTTTTTAAAGATCCTTGAGGTAGTATAAGGGCCATACTAGGAGTATGCTAAGGGAAACCTGTAGGGGTACAACCTTAGGGCTGCGAGTCTTAACCCCTTGGTTGAACCAAATAGAGGGCAAAAAGGCACCACTGGGCTACCAAGAAACAATAAGACTACTTGAAGGTTCATGGTACTTCCAAAGGGCCTTATAGGGGCTATCCCAATAAAAAGTAGGGTTATAAGTACAGTTATAAGTGGTTAGTAAGTCCCATGAACCGCCAAGTAGACCCTAGGAATAAAAAGGGTGCTCTTTTTGGGTTTAAGGGGATTGTAATGGGAACCCCAAGCCTTAACAAAAGGGGGAAATAAGGGGGCCTACTCCGGGTCCTAGAAGACCAAGCTCGCCCGACTTGCAAACCCTAAACCCTAAACCCTAAACCCTAAACCCTAAACCCTCCCTGGACACCCAGAAACACTACCTGTAGCATGCCGCCCCCCCCCCCCCCCCCCCCGAAATCTTCTATCCCCCTCACAGGCCTTAAACCCTAAAGCCTAAACCCTAAACCCCCCCAAAGCCCAACTTGCTACAATCTGGCATCTGTTTACAAAATTAGGGGGGGTGTGAGGGGGCTTCAGTGGGGGGAGGTCATGAAACCTCGACCGCCACCAAACCTTTAAACCCCAAAAAAACTTAAACCATCTCCCACCCCCGAATTCTCTTCTCCCCTCCCCTCCCCGCCCCCAAACAACCCTGAAACCGTAAACTGAAACCCTGAAGCCTAAACCCTAAACCCACGGTCGCTGGGCCGAGCCACGCTGCATCCCTGAGACCACAGGGGGCGCTTGAGGCTCGGCAGGGTGGACCCAGCTATGTAGCAATCCCTAAGCCCGGGTTTGGGGTTTCGGGTTAGGGTTCAGTTTGGGGTGTTAGGGCTTTATGAATTAAGCTTAGGGTGTTAGGGTTTGGGGCTTTCGGGATCATAAGGCTTATAGGCTGTTGCTTTTGAAGGTTAGGTGGTTCAGTATAAGCCTGACAATTAGGGTTTAGGGTTTGGGGTGTAGGGTGTAGGTGTGGGGTGTAGGGTTTCGGCTGTACTGTAGGGTTTAGCTGATACTTTCCCCATTCCCGGCTTAGTCGTCTCTGGGAGGTCGTTAAGGACATCAAGACGCAGAGCTAGCCAGTCTCGACAGTCATGGGCAAGTTCGCCATGCAAGCTCATTTGCTAGTAGGGCTGGCCGTTGAGTTACAAGGAACCCTAAACCCTAAATCCTAAAACCCCTCAACTCGAAACCCTGACCCTACAGCCGGAACCACGAAACCCGAACCCCCAACCCGATGTTAGCCCGCAACTCCATCAAGCATAAATCTGTGCGCAAGCGCAGGTGCAGATACATCAGCGCTTCCCTGGCATCGCTGTTTCACAAGCCGCAATGCCCCAATGTTTGGCCACAGGCTCTTCTGTGGCTGCGACGTACCCTTGAAACATCCTAAGCCCGAAGCCCCAAAGCTTCAACCCCGCAAATTGTGGCTTCCATCATCCACCGTCTCCCTTTACATTTCTGCGTGCTTGGTCGGGAGGGTGCCTAAACTCTCAAATCCCTAAAACCCAAAACGCTGAACCCTGGGGCACGGACCATGCTGCCGAATTGTTCTCAAAGGCCTGCCAGGGGCCACACGCACAAAGAACCAGTAGGTTCGCCAACATGCATGAGGAACCAAAACCCAAGGCCCTAATTACAACCTAGGGCCCTCGCATAACAGGAATATGAACCGTGGTTCTTTGAATCCCTAAGCCCTAAACCAGGCCAGAACATGCTACTTTTGCAGGCAGAAAAAGTCCTGCGGAACAAAGTGAGCCCCCGCACCCTGTGCCGCTAAGGGCTTAGGGCTTAGGATTTAGGGTTGTGTTTAGGATACCCTAAACCGAAGCTCTGCACCCTAAACCCTAAACCTCGCACTTGCGTGGGCCAACCGGCCTGGCTGTAAACCAGAATGAGATCGATGGAAACAGCCGGCGTCGCGTTGCAGGGCTGGAACGTCTCCCACGCCCTGAGGCGCATGGGGGTTTAGGGTTTAGGATTTAGGGTTTAGGGTTTAGGGTTTAGGGTTTAAAGTTTAGGGATATTCCTCGGCTATGGGAGGGAAGCAGAGGAAAACTCAACTCTGAGATCTGAGAGCTGGGCGCGAACGAGCTTTCCAAGGTGGCAACTTCTGTGTTGCTTGCATACCTCAAGGGTTTAGGGTTTAGGGTTTAGGGTTTAGGGTTTAGGGTTTAGGGTTTAGGGTTTAGGGTTTAGGGTTTAGGGTTTAGGGTTTAGGGTTTAGGGTTTAGGGTTTAGGGTTTAGAGTTCAGGGCTCACGGTTTTGGGGTCCGTTGAAGCCTGTTCAGAGTTCAGGGCTAGGGCTCAAGGGTTAAGGCTTAAGGGTTCGGGGTTAAGGGTTTAGAGAACCCCTGCTTCTCTTCCCTTGTACCCTGAACCCTGAACCCTGAACCCTGAACCCTGAACCCTGAACCCTGAACCCTAAACCCTAAACCCTAAACCCTGAACCCTAAACCCTGGTTCTCTCCCTTGCGCTTCTTCCGAGCCACGGTCGAACTACTGCGAGCTCCTGCCCGGACGTAGTGAAACAGAAGACGGCGACCTCGGATTCGAGGTTTAGGGTTTAGGGTTTAGGGTTTAGGGTTTAGGGTTTAGGGTTTAGGGTTTAGGGTTTAGGGTTTAGGGTTTAGGGTTTAGGGTTTAGGGTTTAGGGTTTAGGGTTTAGGGTCAGGGTTTAGGGTTTAGAGTTTAGGGTTAGGGCTTAGGGGATCGCTATAACGGCCTTCCGCATATACAGGCCACGACTGTACCCCAAACGCCCAAAAAGGTGCAGGGTTTGGGGCTTCAGGTTCAGGACGTGCGGGTTTAGGGTTTTGTGGGTTTCGGGTCTTTTAGGGGCTTCTGGGGCTCTTTAGTTAACGCTTTTTTTAGAGTTTGATCTAGGCGTCCAAAAACCCTCGACCCTTAAACCCATCAACCCCAAAAGCCCAAAACCCCAAAACCCTCAACAACGTAAACCCCCCAACCCAGAAAACCTAAACCCCAAACCCCAAACCCCCAACCCCAAACCCCAAACCCCAAAAAACCCTCAACCCTCAACCCCAAACCTGAAACCCAAAACAAACCTCAACCCTAAAACCGCAAAACTCCAAACCCCAACAAGCTCCAAAACCCTAAACCCTCAACCCTATATTCCCTAAATCACAAACCCCAAAAAGAACCCTCCAAAACCCTAAACCCCAAACCCCAAACCCCAAACCCCAAACCCTAAACCCTAAACCCTCATCTGGAATGGCCCAGGGCGCTCTCAGGAGCAAAACCCACAGTTTCATGGCTGGGCCCTGCGCATGAGGAGGGTGTTGGGGGGGTTTTGGAGGGCTTTAGCTCAGCCTAAACCCTCAAGGGTTTAGGGTTTAGGGTTTGGGGTTTGGGGTTTAGGGTTTAGGGTTTAGGGTTGAGGGTCAGGGTTTGGGGTTTAGGGCTTAGGGTTTCGGGTTTCGGGCTACTGGGGTGAGAGTTTAAGGATTAGGCTCCTGAAATTGGATGCAGCCGCTGCTGCCTGGGGAGCTCTTCGCAAATTCGCAAAAAAAATTGTTCGGTCTAAGGTTTAGCCTTTAGGGTTGAGGTTTCTAATCTAGGGTTTACGATTTGCCGAGCGCTTTAAAAGATCCGGATTTCGACAATAGGTTGCACATCAAGACCCAAGAGGGTTTCGGGCCTAGGGTTTGGGGTTTAGGGCTTGGGGTTTAGGGTTTAGAGTTTAGGGTTTAGGGTTTAGGGTTTAGGGTTTAGGGTTTAGGGTTTAGGGTTTAGGGTTTAGGGTTTAGGGTGACCCAAAAGTAACGTAGGAAGAAGAAAGAGTGCCCAAAAATGCAACTAGCACTACCCGCTATACTCGGACCACGTGTCTAGAAACCCTGACCCTGACAGAGCCCGAAACCCTAAACCCTAAACCCTAAACCCTAAATCCTAAACCCACGAAGCCCCGAACTTTGGCTTGCGCTTGGAACCTGGAACCTCTTCGATATGCCCCTATATAAACAGAGCCAACTGAGCAAGGTTTGGATACTCAAGAAGGGTGCGGAAACCCTGAACTCTAAAACCTACACCTCACCAAACCCTACACCCTGAACCTTAAAAGACCCCAAGGCCATGAAAACGAAACCCTAAATCCTACACCCTGGACCCTAAACTCTCAACTCAAAACCCAAACCCAAAACCCTAAACCCAAAACCCTAAACCCTGAACCCTTCTGAGACCCTCGGGATTCGCTGAGTCCTGCTCACTGTTGGATGCTCGGGCAAGCGAGCTTCCATCCCGACTTCAGTTGGGGTATTCAGAGTTTTTTGAGGTTTAGGGTTTAGGGTTTAGGGTTTAGGGTTTAGGGTTTAGGGTTTAGGGTAATCCAGGTTTTTATGGCTTCGAGGGCTCTTGGGTTTCGGAGTTCAGGGGTTGTTAGGGGTGTTAGGACTTTGTAGGGCTCTTGGGTTTCGAGGCTTCAGGTCTCTGGTGGCACGGGCTGCGCTTGCAGTTCGCAGCTGTCCTTGTGCAGGCTTTAGGGTCTAGGGCTTGGGGTCACCAACCCTAAGCCCTAAACCCTAAACCTTCAACGCGCTTAGGGTCTAGGGCTTAGGGTTTCGCATGGGCCCCAAAGGTGTGGCTTGAGGGGGACACCAGCCCTATGGGAAGTCCGTCATTGGAGCCGACTTGGCCGGACGGCTGGGCAGCACACATCTTGCCATCTTACTGGTTTGGCGTTTAGGGTTTAGGATTTAGCGTTTAGGGTTTAGGGTTTAGGGTTTAGGGTTTAGGGTTCAGTCGCAGTTTAGGGTTTGGGGTTGGGGATTGGGTTTAGGGTTTGGTGTATAAGGGTTGGGGTTTAGGGTGAGGGTGACGTCCTGTAAACCCTATACACCCAAGACCCCAAATCAAGGGTCATACCTTCAACTGGATTTTTTGGCTCAAGGACGCGGATGCTCTTCCTGTCGTCCCCAGGGTGTTTGGGCTTTTGCGGGTGACGTTGAGAACTACAAGGCACCCGAAAAAATAGAGGACACCCACCCCATGACCCCTAAGCCCCAAACCCCTAAACCCTAAACCCTAAACCGACCCTGAACCCCAAACCCTTAGCCCTAAACCCATGGAAACACAAAATCGGCAAACAAAAAGCTCGGAGATCCCCTTCTTGACCCAGGTGTAGCCTAAGAATAAGAAGGGTGCCCTAAACCCTAAACCGCAAACCCCAGGGAACCTAAATCATAAAAAAGGGAAGAGGGGCCTACTCCGGGTGCCAGCACATCAAACCCAATCTAAAGCACCGCCTGCCAGATCTCAGGAAGAAACTCAGGTTTTCAGGGTCTTAGGGTTTAGGGTTGAGGGTTCTAGAATGGCCTCACACCTCTTTAGGGTTCTCAGGTTTTAGGGTCTCGGGTTTTGAGGCCACAGTCATTTTTACTGACCACAGCTTGCTTTGACCCAAGTCCTAGTTCTTGTTAACCCCCAACCAGGGTGTCTAGGGTTTGGTCCTTGAACATGGCCGCTTAACCTTCTTTAAAAAGGCTTTGAAGTTTGGGCCCTTGCGCTTAATCGCGTGAATACGAGGTCAAGAAGGGTCCCCGAATTAAGGGCCATTAGCAACTGCCCCTAAGAGGGCCTCCCTACTTGGAGGCTCATGGAACTTGCTAGCCCAAGCAAAACGGTACTTATAGCCCACTGATAAATTCATAGTGTTGTGCTTAAGGGTCTGATACGCGGGGAATAACTACACTTATCGTTGGGCCCCTGAACTGAAACCCTAAACCCTAAACCCGAAACCCTAAACCCCTAAAGCTACTTTAAACCGTGCAAAGGCCCTCGTTCTGAAGCGAGGTGGGCTTTAGGGAGCCCTAACCCCAAACTCCAAACCCAATTCCGGGTAGGCCCTGGCAAATGTTTAAAAATATTCCCTTATTGTCGTATAATTGATGTTGGCCCCAAACCGTATGAGCCCTAAACCCTGAACCCCAAACCCTAAATCCCAAACCCTAAACCCTAAACCCTAAGCCCTTAACCCTAAACCCTATTCCCTACGCCCTGAACCCTAAACCCTAAACCCTAAACCCGAAGCCCTTAAACCTTTAAACCCTTAAACCCTAAACCCTTAAACTCTTAAACTCTTAAACCCTTAAACCCTTAAACCCTTAAACCTTAAACCCTAAACCCTAAACCCTAAACCCCCTGCTGCGGCGGGCACTTCACAACTCAGCTCTCGGAGGCCTCGGAGTGATTGGATTCCCTGAGGTTGGGGGAGGAGCCCAGAGAGGCACAAAACCCCTTAAGGAATGTACCTTCGTTTAGGGTTTAGGGTTTAGGGCTTAGGGCTTAGGGTTTAGGGTTTAGGGTTTAGGGTTTAGGGTTTAGGGTTTAGGGTTTAGGGCTTAAGGTTTAGGGTTTAGGGATTTAGGGTGTAGGGTTAGGGATTAGGAACATACCTTAAACTGTATGGAGATCCTTAGTTTTATTTGAGGTATACTCATTAATTCCGGGAGGAGGAGTGCGAGGGAGAAGTGTGAACCCTAAACCTTTGAACCCTGCACCTTTTTGTGGGTTTCGGGCTTCGGGTTTTAGAGGGTTTGGGGTTTAGGGTTCGGGTTTTAAGGCTTAGGGTCGAACAGGTCAGCATCCCCAGATCGTCCAAAAAAGTAGCTGAACAAGGGTTTGGCATTCTTGGGGACGTCGAGCCCAACCCCCCCCCCCCATTCAGGTATGGACCTCAGTTCATTCAATACTGACTATGTTCTACCTTCAAGTGTCCTAATTACTTGAGGGGTTTGAGCTTGCTTGCTTTCGGGCACAGAAAGAGAAAGAGAGAGAGAGAGAGAGAGAGCGAGAGAGAGGGCTATCAGGGGATCTACTGAAGGCGTAATAATATTGCGTGTGCAGGGCCTACGGAAAATAATGTAGTAAAAGCCCGTGCGGTAAATGAGCTACAATATAATTATTACCATTGGTGCGCCCCTTTGTAAGCTCATTGGCGCGCCATAATGACATTATTGATCATGTGTGCCTTATTTATGCATTTAGTCGGTTGCCACGTCTTTTGCACCCTAGAGAAGAATTATATGGGCACATGAATATATCAAAAAAACACTAAGACTACTGCATTTCGTTGCAGAGAAAGAGAGAGAGAGAGAGAGAGAAAAAAAAAAAAGAGAGAGAGAGAGGATAGAGAGAGAGAGAGGGAGAGAGACAGAGAAAGAGAGAGAGGGCTACTTGGGTTTCGCATTATTCATCCCCCCCCGCCCCGCCCCGCCCACAAATGCACACTAGATACACTCGTCACCAAGAACAGCAAAACGGAGCCTAAACCCTAAACCCCAAAACCCTAAAGCCCAAAGCCCGAAACGAGATAGGGTTGACCCTACACCCTAACTCAATGGCTTGTATCCAAATTTGCAGGATTGCCTGTGCGCTTGCTGCGCTTTCGGAATGAACCCGTACGACTTCCGTACCAACGACCTGTCGATGTAGGGGAAGTTCAGCTTGCTCTGCCATTGACTGATTAAACGGTGCTCCAGCGACCAAGCTTCACGGTACTCCTGCATGCCGGCCAGGTACA